>CM062281.1:22858718-23241218 GCA_031216635.1 Dissostichus eleginoides | reverse complement strand
TCCAGTGCAAAGTTGTTAATGTGGTGTGTGTGTGTGTGTGTGAGGATGTGGAGTGTAACTCTTTCAGAATAAAAGCATAACAGCTAACCCAACGTCAAAGCAAAACCACACAAATACAAGCAAATCAGTGCACACGTCAAGACTAAAACATGCAAACACAGACCAACTCTCCCTCACACACACACACACACACACACACACACACACACACACACACACACACACACACACACACACACACGAGGCAGCGGTCTGAGTGTTGCTTGTTGCCTGTGGGCCTGTGGTCTTTGAACTGCCTCTCAGACTCCAGTCTGTCCAAATTCACTCTGAGAGATCCAGCTCTCTGCCTGCCTGAACTACTGCAGCTCAAACACACACAAAGAAAGCAACACATGCACACACATAACCCAGAGACAGACAGACAGGCAAACACGTCTACTGCGTGTGTACACACATACACACGCTCACACTGATGGAAACACACTCCAAATCTCTGTACCTTTCCTTCCTGCAGAGGATTTTAGAAAGAGGGTTTTGGTTTCTGGAGTCCAACATTCAACATTTCTAGTGTTTGCGTACGTAAGAATCGGAACCTACTGTAACTTCTGAAAAGCAAAAAATGTGCTGTTAAATTATGAGTTTTAATCTCATAAGATTTGGGCCACCATGCCTGCGATCGTCTTTCACTTATAATGATGAGTTTTACTTCTACATTATGTGGAAATGTTAACGTGGTCATATTTGAAAGAAGGAATAGATAATGCAATACTCTCAACTTTATAAAGGTCCTGACTTTGTTTCTTCTGAATGTGGTTTTGTAATATTTTGTTGAAGAGTCATACGGTAGGAGTATATTAAAGGTGGCCTCTGTTGGCCCCAAACTGTGTGGGACAGATGCACACTCCTTGATTGTGTTCTCTAACAAAATGGATGGACCAGCAGCTTGGTTTTAAAGGCTTCAATCTGAAATAAATTGAGAGTAGTTTCTACTGTAAGGCCAGAAAACAGAGTTGTTATCCTAAATTGGTAAGTGAGTATGGCCCCAGCCACACGAGGATGATCACGCAAATGAACCGCAATCGTTATCAAAAAATTCTTCCATCCGTACGCAACTGACACCAGAAACGTGTCCGTTCACACGAGACCGCTCGAAAGCGCTGGAGACGCTGTAGTACATATGCCGGGCCTGTAAGTGGCGCTGTACTCCTGCCACAAAAGCAGCGAAGAAGACTTCCGCGCATGGTTGCCATGGTTGCCCTTCTGTTTATTCTCCGCTGTGGACGCTCTGGCTCTTTTTCTCCCTCCCCGAGGCAAGCGTTTGCTCGTGCTGTAAATCTCTCCGGTAGTCCACCAGCAGATGAAAAACACCCACCTCTCCGCCTCTTCCAAGGGACGAGGGGACCGTGCAGCAGAGTTTCAGTTAGATTTTTTAAATTGACCACGTTAAACTGTTGGAGTAAACCAGGAGAACACTGGGCATTACTTTGTATGGAAACATCATATTTCCACCTCTAAAATTTAGCCCAAAAAAGGGATCTAGAGAGGGCAAATTTTCCTTTTTCCAATTATCCACCGCAGCAGTGCTCCCAGGTGCAAGTGTTATTTTCATTGTCTTCTCCACATTAAGTCAACAGGTGCTGAAGGTGATAAAAGCTGCTGTTTTGCTCAAAGCACTTAATGCAAAGTGAACAATGCGACATGATAACAGATTCCTTTGGTCAACATACCAAAGCCTGTAAAAGTTTCCTGTCACCGCGGTGTTCTGGCGGATAATTCCCCTTCTCTGGGCCTGGCATCTTCTCACTTTGATCCACGCTCTCTCCTCACGCTGTGAAATGGGAGGTGATGTGACTGCCGTGTGTGTAGCTCCTCTCTCAGCTTTAAAGGAAATGTGTTTCAGTGCCGAGCAACCTGTCCTGTTCGCTTTCTCCTGAAGACTAATTTACCCACGCTGCCTCTCATGTTGGTGCCACTCTTACACCGCAGCAAAGGAGTTGTTGACTTCTACTGAAGACAGGAAGGTGCGCTTATGAACGCTCATCAGTGTGTGTGTGTTTGAGAGAGAGAAATAGAGACAGGGATGACGCGTGGGCGTTTGAAGAGTGAAAGGAAACATTCTGCCGCTCTCTCCTCCCATTAAACATATTTGTACATTTCATCGCCAATAAAAACAGCAAATCAATCTCATCCCGCGTTCTTCAGAGGGCCCTTTGAAGTCTTCTTAGTAAATGACCTCCCACTTTCCCCATCAACCGCAGCCTCCCGAATAAAAAAAAAAAGCAGACTAGTGCAATATTTATCTCACTTCACAAAATGTTAAAGTATTTTTTTAGGAAAATCCTTGAAATTTTCATCAAAAGCATTCTAACCAGGCACTCTTCAGGTCAGCTAATGAGTTGGCAGGAGTGGGGCCCTCGCCGGGCGGTTCTCTTCAAAGAGCTAGCTCATTAGCGTTAGCAGCTCTGATTATGATACTTTCACATGCTCCACTTACACACACACACTGCTAATACACACTTGCTAGCTCATTCATACACACACACACACACACACACACACACACACACACACACACACACACACACACACACCACACACACAGGGAGAGCTGTCATTAGCACAGTTAGCATCATTCGGCATCATTAGCAGCCAAGGTCAGTGTTTGAAGCCAGAGACAGACGAGCGACCTCCATCTTCCTTTAACCAGCCTTTCAAAATGTCTCCTGGCTACTTTAACTGCTCCAATGTTACATTGCAACAATTAGGCCAGAGGAAAAGAGAGAGGAGAGCAAAGATGAGGATAAAAGAAAAATATGTAGTGCGGACGAGAGGAGGACTGAAAACTGTAAAAGAACACAATGTCGTTGCTCTTTCTGCCATTAAACTTCCCAGGTTTTTAGTCACAGGCGTTTCCCACCATCTTTGTCTTTGCAAGAGAGGAACGAGTTCACATGTGATTTATCAACTCCACTGAGAATTAATTAAAAAGGATGAAAAAAGATGTCACCCCTTTGTGGATTATTCAGCCTCTCATTTACTTCTGTGGCATCACGAGGTTTCGGTCTGTGCGGTGACTCTGAGGGAGTTTCTCATTTTTCCCATCCATTGAAATCATGTATAAAATCTCTGGTACTGTTTTTCAGGTCAAAATT
This sequence comes from Dissostichus eleginoides, assembly GCA_031216635.1. Lineage (NCBI taxonomy): Eukaryota > Metazoa > Chordata > Actinopteri > Perciformes > Nototheniidae > Dissostichus > Dissostichus eleginoides. The sequence goes on along the minus strand of CM062281.1, from coordinate 23,238,066 downwards.
AAATTTGTGACACTAGATTCTATTTTTCACAATTTTAAACATTAGTATATAATCTTGTTTCCAAAAAAACAACGTGTGCCTTTTAATCCACCTTGTGCCATGCTGTTACACCTTATAATGAAGTATCAAATATAATATATAATAGATTTCTGCTCATGACACCCCGTCACACAGTTTACAGGACTTGTTAGTATTCAACCAAAGATTGTTTTTTGGCTCCCAAATGTTTACTTTAAAGTATTTCTAGGAGTCCCAGTATGTCCACTTTTTCACATTAAGAACAAAGCTCAGAGAAAAGCCATACAATCAACATACATATACTTTAAAGCATCTAGTCTTTTTAAATGTACTAAATATTAAACCTAAGTTAAGTATAAAAAGCTTTTAAAATATGTCATATATATTTAAATTCCTTCCATCTGTTTTTAAGTTTTAGTGCACAAATTGCGCTGCACGTACATCTGTTTGATGGAATCATCTAATGCACATGTGTCAAACTCAAGGCCCGGGGGCCAAATCAGGCCCTTGGTGGATTTAATTTCGGCCCGCAGGATAATTTGTAATTACTATTAGATCTGGCCCGCCGGTATATTGCACGCACACCTTCACTCAATCCTGAGGGTTTCCTCAGCTCAGAGCCTGACCCCAAACATTGATGACCTTGCACCCAAGATGAGATGCCAAGTATCTGGCTTGAACTAGCATCACAGAGCAGCAAACTGAGTTTCAATGGATGTTTCCTTCTGCACTTTTTCTCTCACGACAACAGGGCATGTTTGGTTTTTTCTTTGAGGGAAATAGTTTTTTTGAAGCTGTTGTTGGTCTGTGGAAAAATGTAATCATAAGAAATGACTCCAGAAAAGCTGCAGATAGAGCCATAAGAAATTAATGCAACTGATTATTTAATGTTGTTTTTATAGGCAATCATTTAAGCTTTGTTAGTCCCAGGTTTAATATGTGCAATAAGTTCATTTCAATAAGTTTTGCAATAAACATTGAACCAGTCCGGCCCTCGACTAGTACCCATTTTTTTTTATTTTGGCCCACTGTGTATTTGAGTTTGACACCCCTGATCTAACGAAATACCAGATTAACTAGTTATACATTCAATTATGTCCTAGTGTATAGCATTTTGTCTCTTTTGTTGAATTGATGTTTTCATGCTGTCCTCTTGTCCATTTCTGTTTTTAATATCACTGACACAAAAATAAAGATACAGTAACAAAGCTCACACTGGCATTCTGGTGGTATTTAGCCCAAAGAGGGCGCCACAACTGCAGGTCAGAAACACGGTGACATGATGGCCAGGACATCCTTTAATGGGGAGTAAAATGTCTACCATTTCCTTGTTGTTAAACAGTTTATCATCAGAAATGAATGATTTAAAGTTATTAAATGCTGGGGAGCTAAAGAAAGAAAACACAACACATGAAACAAAGCTTTTAAGTAGTTGGGCGCATCAGGGAAACTTCTCTTAAAGCACAGTATATGAGTGTATAATGGATCGGATTGAGGACTTTTGTTTAAAGAACCAAGCTTTAAACCAAAATGTGTCTCTCCCCCCCCCCCCCCCCCCCCCCTCACTTTGCTGTGTGTGGTCAGTGTGTGACAGAGGCCCCGGGCTGACTAATGGCTGTGGGCGAGATGTCTGGGAGACGGATCTGCTCCTCTAATTCACTGCTGCTGGACACACTGGATTTAACCCGGATTGACTGCCAATGTATGTTTGAAACAGTGTGTGTAAATGTGACTGAAAAAGAAGAGAGAGAGGGAATCTTTGCTTCTGTGTGCGTCCATGTGTGTTCCCAGAGAAAGCCTATTGAAAAGCCTCTCTCCAGTCTATCAGATTAGCTCCATTAGTGGATTAGCCGGATTAGCGGGTTAATTGCACTCTGCTGCTGCGTTGCCGCGCAGAGGCTAATGACGGCTAACGCTGGTTAATCACACACGCAGCCGCGCTAGCCAGCGACCGCCACGTCTGGCAACATGGCACACACATCAGGGAAACCAGAAAACACCGGCTTCCCATGAGGATTAGCACCGAGACATGTTTGGAGCCCACATCTTTGCCAGCTTTCAGTTCATAACTAATACCATACTGTTTTATCGACTGCTGTTATGTACGTTTGTCATTTTGCTTTGTTAAAAACACTTAATCACATTGTTTTTACCATTGTCAGTCATTGGATTATGGTTGTCTTTGATTTTTGGCAATGTGTGAGGGGTTTTAACCAATGAAAATCAATAAGGAGAGTATGATTTACTGGCTGTACATTGAGCACATATACACTGGCCTGCAATGAACACTTTACACACATTATTTAACCCTTATAACCTACCTCAATTATCCTAAAATACATTTATTTTACTGGGTTCTTATGATTTTATCACAAAAAGGGACACTTTAAATTCTTTGTGTGTCAATTAATCTCAGTCGTAGTGTGGAATTAAGGCCTACTTCAACAAGGAGATGGAGAAAATGTCATTTGATACGTTTCCTTAATAAAACAACGCTCTTCTTTCTTTAAAAATGTATTTCTCTATCAGTAAAGTGTGTTTCTAAACTGAATAACTTTACTGCATCGGCAAGAATGAACAGCAATGTCTTATTGTTCTGCTAAATCGCTGCATGAATGTATTTTCAGGAGCATATGCTGAACCTCTCCTTATATCCTTATACACTATCCTGGTTTGACTCGATCTGCTTTGCAAGCTGAACACTGTCTGCCTCCATCCTGCCTCAAAAGACCCCCTATTGTTTATTTTATTATGAACAACAAATAAGGAGATAAATCTGAATGCATGCACACTTGAGTAATGTTTTAAACAGCATGTGGCTGCGGAATAAGGGAGACAAATACAAATGAATATTTACAACACAAGGCTACGGGTCTTAGTGAAAATCAGATATTGCTCTCTGATATGATGCAGTGTGTTTGGTTGTATATTCATTGACTGAATTGAGTCAATACTTTTATGCTTTTACTAAAGTAAGATTTTGAATGCAGGACTTTTTCTTGTAATCAACTATTTTGACATTAATGTATTGTACTTTTACTCAAGTAAAGCGTCTGAATACTTCTTCTAACAGTGGCATTGACCAGTGACACATAACACAGAGTTTATATCCCTATTTTAGCCTTTATACAAATACAAAACATCTCAACCAAATAAAATTCACTCAAAACTGCACAAAACATAAACAATGCAACTTTAAAATGTCCATTAAATTAAATGCCAAGTACAATAAGAAAGTAGGGTAACACTTTATATTAAGGTACACAAATTAACCATCAACTAGTTGTTAATTAACATGCATATTAGCAGTATATTGGCTCTTTATTAGTCATTATAAAACACTTATTAATGCCTTTTTCTACATGACCATATTCTACAAGTAATAAGCCATTAGTTGAGAGTTTTTCCTCAATAACCCTCTAATTAGTGCTTATCTATTGCAAGTAAGGAAGTTGTTGTACATGAGTTTTGGTCTTAATATGCTCCGCTCAATATGGGCCTAATAAGGCAGTAGTACCACAAGAATAGTAATTCTCCCATAATAACACTTAACAAATATGATCTATTCTTATGTAACAAGACATGAAACTATAAGTGTTAATTGTGTCTAAATAACTCAAAATTAGGTATTTATATCTAAGAATATGTTCCCTATTTTATAGTTTCATGTCTTGTTACATAAGAATAGATCATATTTGTTAAGTGTTATTATGGGAGAATTACTATTCTTGTAGTACTACTGCCTTATTAGGCCCATATTGAGCAGAGCATATTAAGACCAAAACTCATGTACAACAACTTCCTTACTTGCAATAAATAAGCACTAATTAGAGGGTTATTGAGGAAAAACTCTCAACTAATGGCTTATTACTTGTAGAATATGGTCATGTAGAATAAGGCATTAATAAGTGTTTTATAATGACTAATAAAGAGCCAATATACTGCTAATAAGCATGTTAATTAACAACTAGTTGATGGTTAATTTGTGTACCTTAATATAAAGTGTTACCGAAAGTTGTAATGCCACTAGATCATTATTCATACTCAAAAACTGCATCAGTTATTGTTTTTCTAACAATTTCATCCATTAAATAATATTTTGTGCAAATATTTAAAACGTTTGGATAATTTTCCATAAGCATGATAGAAGAGAAAAGCTGTTTACTGTTCTTTATTTCCCAATTCTTCGAAAAATGTAAGTGGACATAGATTTTAACCACATATGGTCTTCATCAGGTGTGGTTTACATTTTTTTTTTAAGGTGTGTATGAGCATAAAAAAAAAGTAAAACATATTGAATACAGAATGGCGTAATCCAACAATATCAATCAAATCAAATGTAAAAAAACACATTTCTATATAATCTTAATTTGTGGTAAAATTCTAGTAATATTCTTGTCATGTGAAATGCAGTCGGATCAACATCGGGGGCAGACGTGTAAACAAAACCCGAATCCACCCCAATCAGCGGCGCTGCAGAAACAGAGAGAGAGACGATGGGTCAGAGCTGCGGTACGTGATCTGCTGCCGGTAGGATGTGGTGTTGAGAGCGCCCTCTTATTGATGCAGCAGCCAATGAGGTTTGACACATGGCTTCAGGACAGGAAACGCCAGGGGTTATGGGTAAAATGGGTGTTAGCGAGAGTGTGCAGGAAACCAGAAACACACCCACACCTATGCACATCGCTCGCACGCAAATAAATAAGAACCAGGAATGTGAGCGAGCAAGAACACACACACACACTTTCCATATATTCTGTGGGCACCTCGACCTCATTAAGGGGAAGTGAAGGGCTCCCTGCTCATCTTTTAAAGATAAAACAAAGTGCTGTGATGTCATACCTCATCAGCCTTCGCCAAGGAGACGAGAAGCACTTTAGCAGAAAGAGCAGAGTGTGTGATCGCCTGAACGCACAGACCTCCCTCTGACACTCTCTCTCTTGCTTTCTTTCTCACACACACACAAACTCACACACACTCACATCGTGGCAGCAGTGGATGGTGAATGAGGGATGCATGTTGGTTTGGGGCTAAACATGATATCTCCTTTCCCCAGGGCCAGCCAATCAGAACAGCCTGCCAGGGAAAAACAGCAAAAGCACTCAAGATCGTCCGGGAGAAAACACACTTAAACACACACACAACAACAACAAGCACAGCAAACTACACACTCCTGCGTGCACCAAAACTCCCTCCAAGCTCCAAGACAAAGAAATGCTTTGGCAGAAACACACCCGAAGTGACGTTTGAATGTTTTATTATAATATCGTAACAAACTTCCTCCTCTTTTAACATGATGAGATTCTTTAATAGACAAAATATCAGGAGGTAGGCGCTATCAGCGGTACGAGCGAGTACAAAGCCTCGTCGCCGATGTTCTTAGAGTTGCACCAGCGCCTGGGGGGGGGTGGGACCTCAGGGTGGGAGCTGGGGGGTGTGGGGCACAGGAAGTAAGTACCTGGGAGGCAGCAGTCAGGGGAAGTGCCTAGAGGTCCAGAGCCCAGGGAAGACGGAGTCACCGCTACCGGCTCCGTTAGGGGCGAAGGATCGGGGCTAAGCGTTTCCGGGGGGAGTGTAATAGCAGAGCAAATGTTGTCAGGAGGGTGAAACCATGATAGCAAATTGGAATAAAGCAGAGAAGATGTTGTTAAACGCAAACAAATTGTTAAGAGGTGGTGAGTGTGTATCCGTTTAAGAAATTCCCTTTCTCTCACGAGGCATTTGTTGTCCTTCTGATCTATGGTTGTTGGGGCCTTTTTGACGCCAGGTTAATAAAACTATGAAACTGGCACTTGGAAATCAAGGCCGATGTTGCACACAATGATGGGATGGCAACCCGGTTTGTAGGGAACTGGTTCGCAATCCCCAGATTCGAAATCGGACCAAGACCCAAACCCATGGCTGCTTTATTTTGGCGAACCATTGGTAGCCCTTTCTCCACTGTTGCATGTGTAAAAGTCCTGTTTGTGCAAGTGTGTATTTTGGGCTTTTGTGTGTGACTTAATCTCAATAACACCAAAGTGATAATTCAATCAGAGCTGGATGCCGGTGTATTATGTTAAACATTTATTGCACCACTCCTAACACTCATATCATCAGCACATTATGGTAACGTAGACTTTATTACATCATCTTATATAAGAAAAGCAGTAATTGAGTCATGGTTTCATAATTGAATTCCTAATTAATAATAAAGAATAACTTTCTTGTTTTCCATCCTCCAGACAAAAAGTGTTTAGTTGAACGTAACTTACTACAATTATTCAAGTACAAATTTGAGGTTTTGTTAAGCATTTCCATAAATCTCTATGTTTGCATTTGTGATAAAAATCCAGTAATAAAATAACACACTAACTCCTCGGTATATTGTGCTGATAAAATGTCTTAATTTTTACTTTAACTAAATTCTGAATGTAGTGTAGTATTTAAAAAAATTGGCCTTTTACTTGAGAACCAAATGCTTTGGTATAATACACGCACCAGTGCTTGAAAATGTCTATAAAACATCTATTATCATACAACTCTATTCAATACAAGTGTAACCATTGAGAAGAGCATCATGCAAATAGAGGGGTAGTGTTGGGTGAGTTCATTTGAACCTCCACCTATGTGAGACACCCACCAGAGGTAAGACTAGTGCAATGTGACGGCTGAAGCTAGACTTTTCCTTCAAAAATGACCAAACTTTAGTACCATCAGTCGGGGAAATGGTAGAAGTGTGAGGCTCAGGTGAACGTACTGCCAGAGGATCAGAGAGGAGACTCTGGGTTCGTTTGAGGAGTTGTTCCATCGCTCTTTGGGTTGCCTGCAACTCTTACTCGTTGACCCTTATAGATCTTCAAGTTTTATATCACTTTCTATTACACCACGTAGTCAGGCCTGAGTGCCAACAAGTAAACACATTATTTTAAAGGTGCACATAGGTGGATGGATTTTCCCTCTCTCTTATTTCCTGCACAGAATCTTGTCCCGAGAATTACCGATAATTAGTCCCTACATCAGAGAAATAAAATGAATAAAACAGCAGTGATGCAGGGGGGGGGGGGGGAGGTGAGGTGGGGTAGGGGTATTTGGCGCTGGCAGGGTCATTATAGGGTGCAGATCAGTGAGGAAGAGGGGGCATCAGGGCAAGGAGGAGGGACGGCGGGGGTGACAGTTGAGGGGATTTGCAGGGGGGGGGTGAAGAGGGGGGCGGAGACGGGAGGGGGGGTGCAGCTTGGAGGCTGGTGTGCGGTGGGGGTGAGGGTTGGTTGGGAGGGGGGGTTATCAGTGGGGAATGGTGTCAGCTGCAGAGGCAGCAGGGAAAGCCGACATCTTAATAAAACAGCCTCGGGCTAAATCCCATTAAAGGCCTCAGAGCCTGTTACCACTGCTGGCCAGGTAGCACACACACACACACACACATGTAACACACATAACACACTCCACACATACACACACATCGTATATTTGTTCCTGCGCGTACACACAGACACACGAATATATTATATATGGATCCATGTGTCCGTCTCTGTCTGTCCATGTGTGGGGGTCTTTCTTTGTGCTCGTTTTGTGTGGTTTCACCATCTGACCCTCACGCAATTATACCTCCAAATCACACAATACTGCACACAGAAAACCCAGAAACACATCTTCCTCGCCTATTGTTGTCCAAGGTGCACAACTCATCGCCAATCCAGTCGACTTGCTGTTAGCGGAGGTCGTTAGCTTCGAATAGAAGCGTCGTTCGGCCTCCATCTTTGCTCCCAAACCTCCTCTGACAACTAGAAAGAGCGAGGAAGAGGTGGAGCTGACAATACCTAATGTTTAGTGAAAAGAAGTTAGAGATCGTCTCCCATGAACTCAGAACCAGAAGAGATGGCTCAGCTGAGGTTCATAGGCCTCATCGCTGTTTATATGTGAGACGCTTAAAAACAAAGGAAATGTGGAGCTGTGTGTATTTCAAGGTATTCATACAGTTCAATGTTGGTCCAATAATGGGGCCTTACGACTTAGCCTTACGTTACACTCATTATTAAGGTTTCAGCATCAGCTCAATGACAGGAAATGACATAAAACCTTCTTAAAACAGAGCACTTGTAGTTTTATTACAAAGCGCTCAGTTTAGGTATTTAGCACGAGGTGTAAAAGGATACCTTCAAAATAAAATCACACCTGATCAACACCCAGAGGTCGTTCTTTAAGTCACTCTCTTTCTTTCTCACCTTCCTGTCTCAAACAGGCCGAGGGGAGTGAACCGGGGGTCTCCACCCTTCTGGACCCCCACTCTCCAGCGCCCCTTGGTGGCTGTGATCAGACCTGTCTGTCTTCATGGGGTGAGTGAGACACAAAGGCAACTTTCAGAGAGGTTTCTAAACAAAAGTCTGTAGATGGAGATGTATTTCAAAACCCCTTTCTTTCATGCAATGATCAGTTTATCAAATATAGGAAATCCCGTCGTACATAAAGTGATCTCAAGGTTTTAAATCTATATATTACTTTTGTTCAGTACACATGAGGAGAAAAATCTATTGAATAAAAAGAGGAACTTGTTAATTGTGAGGGTTTAATACACTCATGTTATTCTTGTGCTTTCCTGCCAAGGGGTCACATAATAAATCTGAAGGGCCACATGAGTGTTAATAGCAAGATAAATTAATATCTATATACTTCTGCAATGGAAGATATGTTTACTTTTTCAGACTTTTCTGTAAACTTTGTTATTTTGCTGGAAAACACTTTATAGTTTCACCTCTTTACACCTCTAATCCTTTAAGTAAATCCATCCAAGAATAGGAAACACACCACCAAGATTTATGCAACATGTTAAAAGCGGCCATTTTTAAATGGTCACAAGCTGGAAATGTTGGGAACCACTGCTCTTCTCCTCACAGCTGCATGCTGGTTCCTTCAGCTGCATGATGGGTATCCTGCAAGAAATGTGGAAGGCATATTTTCAAAAGCGAGAAAGGAAATGTCGGAGAAATGTTCTCCAGTGCAGCGGAGCTCTGGAGGAGATTTGTCAACGATGGCAATTCCTCCCCGGAGCTCTACAGACGCTTGTATGATGAACAGTATCTAAACTGTCCTCTGAGTTTTTATCCACACACACACACACACACACACTCTGATTCTGGGCTGGGATCCAAGTGTACTGGCCCAAATGAAACACATGCTCTCACATACACATACGCACACACACAAAGTGGGGGGAGATCAATATGAAAGAGGAATCTATATGTCCCAAAGTTGAAGTTCAGCCTCTGTCTGACAGAACACACAAGTTCCTGTTGTAGTAAACTATTGTTTTGACAGGATGTCACTTTAGTTCTGCCGAGTGTGTGTGAGAGCGCCGAGCGCCGCGCGCCTCCTCTTTATCTCAGGCCTAAGGCTACTGTCACTGAGCCGGGGGGAGAGTGGGAGACCGAGGCAGGCAGACAGAGGGAGAGAGAGAGAGAGAGAGAGAGAGAGAGGCAGGGGGGGAGAGAGGGAGGCCGGGAAATAGGGAGGAAAAAGGGAGAGATAATTCACTTGTCAGCTGCCTGATGAAATGCCATTTTAACTGAAGCTGCTAATAGGAGCATTACGGGGGTTCAGCACCGGAGACAACTTGCTGATAGCGAAGATGTGTGTGTGTGTGTGTGTGTGTGTGTGTGTGTGTGTGTGTGTGTGTGTGTGTGTGTGTGTGTGTGTGTGTGTGTGTGTGTGTGTGTGTGTGTGTGTGTGTGTGTGTTGTGTGTGTGTGTGTGGGTGTGTGTGTGTGTGTGTGTGTGTGTGTGTGTACCAGCGTACTCCCCCCCCCCCCCTTTATTTAAAACCTCCTGCCACAAACAGCCATCAGACCACCGCCCTGACTCCTCACTGACGGGTTAATGCAGACTTTTGTTTTTGTCACAAAGCCAGCTCCACTAATTACTCCACCAGACTTTTACCTGTCAGAATTACGTGTAACTTGTTTTTCACTTTGGTTTTTTCTTAAAGTTTCAGAGGGTGGTATTAAAAAACTTATTGTAAATGTTATGAGACTAGCCTTGTCTTTATTGTCATTGCATAGGAGGAACACAGTTCAACAAAAGGCAGTTCAGCACATAGAGATATAAACACAGATGAAGGGATGCAAAGAATTAACAATAAAAAGTATGAAGGCATCTTTGATATGTATAATAATTATTTGGATATAAAACAAGTTTATTCATGTTCTATATTTCAGAAACAATAGAACACTGAGAGTCATATCATTGAATGTATTAGTTTAAAAAAAGCATGACATTTCCACCTACAAAAACTGATACTGTCTATCTTTCCCTAAAAAAATACTTTTAGTAATACTTGTGATCAACTCCAGTCACAACGTTTTTTCTTAAAAGTCTGATGGAAGATCCGGACAAGTACTTTTTCTGCACAATTCATGCAATCTCTTTTTGTTTTAGAAGCAATGATTAACTGCTGAAAACAAGATTAACAATCAAGAAAGAGAGATTAATTCTGTAGCATTTTACTGTTCCATTAAACAAAATATACTCATACCATACCTGTAGTTTGATCATACTTCGGATTAAAAACAATATATATATATATATATATATATAAACTTGCTCTCACACATTTTTACATACTTTTCATACTCATAATTTTGGAGGGTTGCACTTCAATTTCTTGAGGACATTTGACTCTTTTCTCCGTGAGTTATAAGTTAAGTTACAATGCACTTATTTGATGTTATTTTGGACAAACACTTCTGCCAAATACATAATGTTTAGCTATCACAGACAACAAAACAAAACTCTTTTGATTATGGAAATGTAGTCTGATTATTTTATATAAATCCCCCAAAAAATATCCTTCTTGAAAGTAGAACCTTATCTGTACAACTGTCGGTATTGTTCTTACTGTTGTGTTATTATATTATTTTCAGGACTTAATAGGAATTGTCCAGAAGTATTTGACTGAAATATTGGATCAGTTTCATGATATTAATGTAGAAGTCCCTCTGATGAATATGATTTATGTGAGCTTTGGATCTTTGCCCAACAGTTTAGATGCTGCATTACATTCAATGCAGATCCAGAGGAAACACACACATCATCATCATCATCACAGCAAGCAGTTATACTGTCCACCAGCATTACTGTTTTCAAAGGGACATCTAACACAACCACACACACACACACACACACACACACACACACACACACACACACACACACACACACACTGACACACTCACTCAGAGAAAGGGTTAAGAGAGCCCTGAGGCCAAGTGATTTACGCAAGAATGGGCTGAATAGTTTCTGTCTCTTTCTGCATGTGACAAAACTATACTCCTTTCTAGGCGCAGGATTCACAAGATGCCTTCGTTTCCTCTCCTACAATCCTTCCTCGCCGTCTTTTATCCTTATTTCCATCCTTATATTTGACTGACAAATCACACACGAACATATATTGAAACAGATAATATAATACACAAATATATGTTAAAAGCTGGCTCGAATGTGATCTTAATGACATCGTTACATTCACTTGTTTCTATATTTTCGGTAAATGTGATGTGTGTGTTTTTAGTTTTATATCACACACAGAAAGTATTTATTTATACAACAGCGGGAAAATTGACAGTTTTACATCAAAGTTACACTGCAGATACAAGCCTACATATGGTCTAAAGAGACACTTATTACAATAAAATAATATAAAATAATCAAATAAGTACACATCCATGGTTAAAATGAACATAAAATAGTACAAAAAAGGGTAGTAAATTCATTCATTCTAAAAATGAATATTGTTCGTATTGCACATATTAGTGATTAATGCAGAGATATATTAAGTGTGACTACGTCTTAATGAAGTGTATATATACTTTATGTTTTATTCACATAGTTTTGATAACACAGTTTGATTGACAGATCATTCTATTATGTGACGCCAAAATAGCAAACTAATTAAAAAAACAATAAGTACAAAAAAGTAGTGGGAGTTTATATTTTTCATTGCATGCAACATTTACAAAAACACACATTTTGGGACGAGAATATCAATTCATTTATCATGTTCTGCTCTCATAGGACCCTTCTTCAACAAGGGTTTATTGATGTTAACTAATCAGTACTTCACATTGACCCCCTAAAGATATTCATATAAAGACAGGTGGGTAAAATGAGTAAAAACACAACAATCAGAGGAGACAAACGAGCAGGGAAGCAGACGAATGAACAGTTAGCTTTGGTTTGGGTCTGAGAAGAGCCTGAATGCCATCTAGTGGCAGCAGGCGGCAGCAGAGGTCAGGAGAGACTTCAATGTGAACAGCGCCCTCTGCAGGGGACGCTCTTAACGTCACCACACCGGAGGGGAATCTGTTTTTCTTGAACACAGATTGATTAAATGATTACTGCATCAGGCAGAATTGCAGCTAATGCACTCATTAGAGAGAAATATGAGGGTTTTTTTCTAATTCTTACTAACATTAACTTTTCATTATTTCTCTTGGATTTTCTTTCTTTTTGATTCTTTAGAAATTATCTCTGCAGAGCTGCAATTCAATACATTTGAGTTTATTTTAGGCATTCAGTTCACAGCTCACAGTATACTGATACAATTATTAGTAGATTTGCAATGTAAACTGATGCATCCCTGATTTATGTCAAATATTTACGGTTCAGTTTACAGAAAACAAATTCTTTAATACTTTACACAAATGTTCCTACTGCGAATGAAAAAGCAGGAAAAAGACCATCACAAAACTACATTGACATTTCAAGTAGGACAAGAAGACACTGTGAGAATAAACAACTAAACAGATTTCAATGATAGTCCTCCAAATGGACCGCCACACTGAATTTAATCGTTTGCTTTGAATTAGGTTTTACAAAAATATATATTTAAAAACCATGGGTCTCAAACTCATTTTTGCTCATGAGCCACATACAGGCCAACCTGATCTCAAGTGACCAGTAAAGCCTTTGCATAAAACACATTTAATAACAACTCAAGATGTGCTGAAAAACAATCCATGAAGACATGATGAACAGACTAAGATTTCTCGCTGATCTCTTGGCCAACACTAAAAACAGACTGCTGTTTTCATTTCTCCCTTCTCCTTTCCGTTGTCCTTGCAAATTCTTTTTTTTTTTGGCATGAAGAACCTGACAGTGGCGCCCAATAATATATCATTTGAGCACGGAAAGGCGCTGTGAACACACCTAGGACACTGGCCCCCTTATTTACGTCTGTTAACCTTCAATCTTTTCATGGAAAACACATCACTCTGTGTCCTCTTTTCTCCTTTTGGACTCACATTTTGCACCGACAGCTCGTGCATGAAGAGTAGCCCTCGCTTGACAGTCTTGTGTCACTTAGCCCGTACGTAAGCATGTGATATACTGGATAATAGCGTAGCTAGCATACGGCCTGCTATTCTTAGGACAGCATGATTCACAGTGAAAAATAAGAATAGCCATAAATTCTATCAAATAGTCAGATTTAAATACTTCTTTGTCATTTTGTACACTCTGCAAAGTTATCCAGTTGTGATTGGACCTTTTAGATATCCTGTTCTGGCCCTCGGGCCTTATGTTTGACATCACTGTTTTATATAATCTGTGTCGGGAAGAAAAGCCGTTTGTGCGTCTAGACTCTCATTTCGTTTTTTGTTTGGATCCATCTTTTTCATGTGAGATGTTGTGATGATCTATTGTGAGTTTCTGCAGTTGTTTGACATGCTTTCATCTATTTAGTCATAGTGATAATCGATGCATTCATTACAATAAATATCTACCCAAGTACCTTACTTTAAAAAATGTTTCAAACTAACTTTCACTGGATTACAAGGATTTTCAAAGAAAAGAGCTTCCAAAGAAAGAAATAATGTAAGTATGTTAAAGCAAATACAGTAAGTGCACGCTCTCATAGGGTTTCTTGATTAATTTAATTTACTTGGTGGAATGCCATGGCAGTAACTTCTATATCAAGTTTAATAGAATAAGGGACCGTAGTCAGTGCGGTACTGTAGATAATGTGCAGTATCTTCCTAATGTCCCGCTGGCCATCAGCATTCAGCAGTGGAGCGGAAACATTGGACGGGCCTTCAGTGTGTGTGGAGGAGCGGGGGACCAGGAAGACTGACATGACACACACACACACACACACCTGCCTTACAAAAATAGTGTGAGTTTGTGCATTCTCGAAAGGTGTCTGTCAGTGTGTGTGTGTGTGTGTGTGTGTGTGTGTGTGTGTGTGTGTGTGTGTGTGTGTGTGTGTGTGTGTGTGTGTGTGTGTGTGTGTGTGTGTGTGTGTGTGTGTGTGTGTGTGTGTGTGTGTGTGTGTGTGTGTGTGAGGAGCTGTGGATCTCCTAATTTAGCCTCTAGAGAGCTGAGACGTCGGGGTGTCAATCTCAGCGCGCCGCTTTTTCCCCCACTTAACTTTTTAACCGAGTTTCCTCCTCTTTGCAGTCCTCCGTATTTATAGCTGCCGAGCCTGAAGCAGCCGCGTTTTCCTCCACGTGTGTGTTTGTGTGCGGTATTTACCAACATTAAACTCTTTGTGATGTGTGTGTGTGTAGCTGCACAGCTGTTGATATTGTGGGGTTAGGGGTTTGGTATTTCAGTCAATTTCCACAGAGACGAAGATGAAGCGCAAACGCGAGAGAGACAGAGGAAGTGTGGAAATCGCTGGAGGAAAAAGAGAGAGCAGAGGAAGAAAGAGAAGGAGGTGAAAGGGATGAGGAGGGTGGAGGGGGGAGAGGGATGGATGGAGGGGTGAGGCAGACTTCTGGCCGGGCGCGCTGCTCTGAGACTAATTAAGGTGAGGGCAGTGGCAGAGACGAGGTAATGATGAAGAAAAGGATTTACTCCCTCCATCCCTTCCTCTAAGACGCACACTAGCACCTCTACACCCATCACTCAGCCCCTCACCTCTCTTCCCCCCCCCCCCCCCCCCCATCGTCCCCTATCCATCTCCCCTTCTCTTTCCTCCTCTTCCACTGATGTTCTTCCATTTCCTGTCCTTGTTCCCTAAACCGATCTAGAAAGCCATCGGACTGAACAGTGAGGAATCCACACAGGACTGGATAAATGTGTCACAATATTATTAAAAACTGAAAACCTGGGCTAAAATAAATATCTTATTTACAAAGATGGCCTTCATTGGGATAGCCACTATATTTTCATAAGCTTAACACAATACAATGAAGTTTAGTGTCAGTTTTACGAAAGAGGCATTCACTTTGTGAGGTTAGGGTGTGTTGCATTTATTCTGGGCCTTTCTGAGGCAATGAATTATTTTACTGCAGTGAAAGTATTTGATATAAACGGGACAAGAACACTTGAGCAGGTATTGTTTAATATGTCAAGGTATAAAGGAACAAATGAAACTTCGAAAATTCCACAGCACAACTTATAGTTTCCTCTCAGAGCGACTCCCAACAAAGTGCAACTTGAGTTGGAGTTGCATTTGGTTAAATACTTAAGGAAAATAAGCTGTTATCTTGCTGGATAACATACACTTATCTTCTGCAGAGGTTACAACAGAGGCTGCTTCACTTTCTGCTTAGCCATTAATCCAATAAATAATCTAAAGGATTCCCCGACAGGTGTCCTGGTAGTGTAGTGGTGAGGGTGCATGATGCGTTCACACACACACACACACACACACACACACACACACACACACACACACACACACACACACACACACACACACACACACACAAAGAAAACCAAAACTAAAACCCAACTTTTAGTCTCCTGGTTCATCGTTGTCTCGTTCTGCATGTCTGTTTCTGTGTGTGTCCCTGTTACACTGTAAGGGAGCACCGCTGTCTGCTGGGACATGTCAACATGTTTGTTTTTTCTCTGACAGTAAATTGTATTGACATCAAAACAAAAATATGTGTTATCTGTAGTTTACCGCATAAATAATTATTAAGGCAATTACACATATTATATCTTCCATTTTGGGGGAAATCGACAGATTCTTTTATACATTTAATATATTTGAGAGGCTTATTTTAGGCACTAGTGGGAACAAAACAATACTGTAATAAACTTTGAATGTTAATTTGAATAAACCATAATTTATTTCACCGCTTATCACTACAGTAAATGTTTTGCATCATACTTTAGGCCCTTTCACCTGGAGACATTTCTCTGGATAATAAAACATAAGAATAAGGCCAATAACTTATTTTCCAAAGTCTCGCATTGAGAGAAAATATTATTTTGTCATAAAACAAATTATCTACTTGCCCAATTTTTCAAAATTTTTTTTAAATGCTTTCTAAATTAGCACACATTGAATAACCTTATAAATGTATTGGTTATCATTATTTTCACTGAGGTCCCCAAACAAAGATCATCAGAAAAGAAAAGAAGAATAAAACCACAGTTCAAGGATGGTGTTTGACAATAAATAATATAATAAATAAGAAAACTTTGAGCAGCAAAGATTCTAGATTCAAAGGTTTTATTGTCATATGCACAAAGCTACAGTGTAGAAATGGCAATGAAATTCTTCTGACCTGAGCTCCTCCAACAATGCAACATATATAATAAAATACAAAATAAAAAGTAGTGCAAAAAGTCTATATACGTGTCAACAACATGAAACATAAAAGAAGTGACATTAAAAGACATCCAAACAATCGTACATGAACAGGTGGATACACCACAGTGCACATGTAATACAATAGATTTTGCTTCCAAACAAAATGTATATGTAGAAGTATAAAAAGCTGATTGTACTTGGAATAACATGACTTCATCCAATAGCACATTTAGTACTGTATGTGCAGGTAGAACTATGTAAGGCTAAAGACAGAAATGCAGGATTGAGCTGTCTCTTGCAGTGTTTCAGTGATTATTACCGTCCATTACAATTCTTGTACCTCTCTCCCCCCTCCCTCACTGTCAGGCAGGTGTGTGTCTCCCCCCCCTCCAGCTGTGACTCCCCCACCCGTTTCCTCCCCCTCCATCCTCCCCTCTCGTGCTCCTCGTGCTCCTCTCTGCAGGCGAACAGGATCCAGCAGGCCTCCTGTTCCAGCTGTGTTCCTGTCAACATAATGGCGGCACTTCCCCTCTGCAACCGTTTACTTCCACTCACACGTGTGCTGCAGCGTCTCCTCGCCGTGTGTTGGTGTCTAGTTGTTACACATTAGCATAACAATTTGTAAAAACATCCTCCTGCACTTCCTCTCCTGTTTTCTGTCAGTCCCTGGCTGGATCAGGAGGGAGGAGTTATAATGTTTCCTCACTTTAGCATGATTCCTTCAACCTTAAATGTGCACACTTTTAAGGTGGTACGATGCAAGGAATCTGACTAAACAGACCCAAAGAATTATTCTCTAAATGCATCCCTTCTAACTTCAATAAAAGAGAGTTCTTTCAACACATCAACAAGTGTGTGTTTTAACACCTGCAAATGAGGAATCTAAAAGGTCATATTACATATTAAACTGGTTTTACCTTAGAACATTTGATGTTAAAACCTGGACCTCCTTTCAAACTCCTCTAGATTACATTTGAAGCATTGTGTGTAATTATTCAAACAACTTTAGTGTGTGACACCTCAATGTGAAAATTAAGGAACAACAAGTCACTTTTAAAATGCAAGCATTGGCCGTGACACTGCAGCATGCGTCTGTAAAAAAAAATCTTAGAAACTGCATTAATTTCTTTTCAACAGATTTTTGCACAAACATGGAACGTTTACTAACTCCCTGTGAATATACAAAAGCATCAAAACCTTTTCTGCAATAATTAGATGCTTATTGAGTGCACTCTAGCACAAATAATGTTGTGGATCCATATTATAATGTCAAATCAGAGTTACTTTTGTACCTGCATATTAAGTGGTTAATGGCTACTCCAGCTATCATGATGTTAGCAGGTGGTCTCCATCAACCTGAGGATGATCCTCGTTGGATCCAAACTTTTTAGAGTAGATTAAATGTTGCTTCTGGTATTACGATGCTATGGATTTTCAACATGTACATTAATAAACGCCTCCAGCTGTGTTTTGAATCACCGCTATCACTGACTGAAGAGGTGGAGTCAGAGCTATCGGCTCTAACTGTGCTTGAATGAGCCAGTTTTGTACTAAACTTATCAAAACTGCTCCAAATAAGAAAATAACTAAACTTGATAAGTTCAATTTGAAGACCAGCTTTAATGTCACAGAGGTGCATATAGCTTTAAAAATATAAACACTACTTTTGTTTTATTTTCTAGGAACATTTAATGAGATTCTACATATGAGTAACTACAGAAAACTTTGGGGACATGGTGACATTTTTTTCAACCTAATACTGGAATTTGAATCAGGTGTATGCAGAAGAAGAAGAGGAATAAGCTCTCATGGTAGATTTAAGGAGACATGTGAACACGACTATAGTTCACATACCTTAACCTACACATAAAGCCTTACCTTAACTAATCATAATTATAATTTTCACTTTTCTACTGAAAAGCCTTGAAAAAAGGACGACACAAAAATATTTCTCATTCTCACAGAGGATCAAAGCATTTAGAAATGTTTGGAGTCCACTTTTCAGCAAACAGAAGGAGAGCTGCAACAAGCCCCTGACAAATAGACTTTTCGTCTGCATCATGGCGGGATGACAACCTTTGACCCTTTTACATGTCAGCTCCTAAGAGGCGGGGCTCGCATCCCAGCGGCCGTTCTCATTGGACAAGGTCGTCGGCCATTTGAGTTCCTGTGGGGGGGGGGGCGTGAGTGGATCGAGGATACAAGAGACACCAACACAGAGTGAGACACACACACACACACACACAGAGAGAGAGAGAGAGAGAGAGAGAGAGAGAGAGAGAGAGAGAGAGAGAGAGAGAGAGAGAGAGAGAGAGAGGAGAGAGAGAGAGAGAAGAGAGAGAGAGAGAGAGAGAGAGAGAGAGAGAGAGAGAGAGAGAGAGAGAGAGAGAGAGAGGAGGCTGAGACAAAAGAGAGGGATGGATGGAGAGATGGGGAGGAAGGTGTGTGTGTGTGTGTGTGTGTGTGTGGCAGAAAAGCCTGGATAGCAGTGTGTCAAGAGTGCTGTCAGTCACTCATCCATCCAGCTGGCTAATTGGCTCCTTACCCTCTCTCTCTCTCTTTCCCTCACACTCTCTTTACCTCACACACTCTCTCTCTACCTCCCTCCCTCGCTCGCTCCCTCCCTCACTTGCCCTCTCTCTCTCTCTCCATCAGGCGTTGCTCCTAACTGCGCGCCGGAGGCCAAAATGCAGATGAGCTCTGCCTCGCGTCAGGGGGAGCTTCTGCTCTGCTTAATTATCTGAGTGTGTGTGTGTGTGTTTGAGTATGTGTGTGTGAGAGAGAGAGTTAGCTTATCAGCTTAGCAGCCCACACACACTCACACACACATACCGTTCATGCTGCTGCTGCTGTTGCTGCTATGCTAAACAGCAAGGCATCCTGGGAATTGCAGTGACAGCTCATTTTGGTTTTTTCGCAGTCTGTGTATGAAAGCTGCTGAGAGACAACCCTTCCCTCCCCCTGCCTCCCCCGATTTCCCTCTCCCCCTTCCAACACACACACACATACTGACACACACACATACACACGTTGACATATACACACACTCACTCACTCACACACACCAAACCCTCTCTCTTTCTCCCTGGTGCTCATGGGAACGGGTCCGGGGCCTGTCACTAACCCCCCCCTCCCTCCCCTCATTGCCGCGGTGACAGGGCTTGTTGACAAACGCCAGCAGTCATCAGGGCACCATGGGAAATCTTCTGCCACCATTTTGTCAGCAGAATGACAGAAGCTGTTAATGTCTCGCCTCTCGCCCTGACACGAGACGCCGGGGCTGACAGACTCTGACACGCGCCATACACACACACACACAGTCATGTGATACACACTGCTGTGCGTAGCTGTACATTGACACAAATGTCACGCTCGATACAGGCACAAACACAAATGTCCGCGCACACTCACACACACTGAGGTGCTACAAACACACACACACCATTCATGTCCACATTTGTGTGCCCCCCATCCTTCACTCTCCCCCATCTCACTCAACTAAATCAGTCAGTGTGTGTGTTGTCTGACAACTAGATGTGTATGGATGTTTAGTGTGTATGACTCAGGAGTGTTAATGAGGATATGTCTATGAGTGTGTACGGCTACTAATGAGTTGTACTCTAGTGTGTGTGTGTGTGTGTGTGTGTGTGAAAACAGTTTCTCAGCTCTCGTTATGGATGCAGCGTATGCGTCTGATCAATAACATTTACAATCCCGACAGGAGATCGAGCCTGGCGGACAACCCTAACTGACCGTTATGAGAACATGATGAACTCCGGACTCAGCGTGCACACACACACACACACACACACACACACACACACACACACACACACACACACACACACACACACACACACACACAGATACATATGGGCAGCTTCTCTGGACAGCCAATTACCGTTCCTCATAATCCACTTGCTCCACACACAGCCTCTGCCATCCATCTGTATACAACCGACAGACGTCGAGGTGTGTGTGTGTGTGTGTGTGTGTGTGTGTGTGTGTGTGTGTGTGTGTGTGTGTGTGTGTGTTTGGGGGTTACTGAGGATGCCAAAGTTCCCTCCAGAATCCACAAACGCACCGGGCTCCGCGCTGTAGTGGAAACGCGCCAAGATATACAGTCTTAAGCTCTCAGGCCCCTGATCAGATCAGCATTGGTAGTTCACCACGTTTCGCTGCGCTGGCTGCACATGTTAGGAACTGAAGTGTTTAATGTCTCAGGATTGTATCGAGTCGTACCTGCAGGGACAAACACGGCACAATCTGCTGAAGATGGAAACTTGTGGTGTTTATTTTGTGTTTCAAAGTGTAAACATTTATTTGCAACGAAACTCAAAAATAGTATTAATGAAATGACTCATCTGACTGAGCTATGATCAAAAGTGCTTCTTAGATCCTTTCTTAACACCTCGAAAGGGTTGAAAATGTCCACAAGTCTGAAAAGCAAGATAACCTGTTCAGATATTAGCAGCACTGAACAAAAAACATTATGGAGTAGATGATAGTATAATCAACACACCCACAAAGTTGCTTAAAAAAAAAGGAAAATCACTGTTTATCTGTGTAATATTACTGAGCCTTCTGAATGCGTTGTTATTATCCAATATATACTTATAATACTTTGAAACAGCGATCTAGAAGCCATATGGAAGTGCATCACACATACTTTGAGTATCATTGTCCTGCAATCCCAAATCATGTGTCGTCTAAGTTGTCTCTCTCACAAACACTGGCAGAGCTCCGTCAATTGTACAGTTAATAACAAGACTTTAAACATCAAACACACACACACACACACACTCAACTTGACACGTTAACAGTAAGAAGGCTGTATGGAAAACCGGTTAGGCATCTATTACACAGTACAGCAGAAAGAGTCATAAAAGGAATATCTTATCAACAAACTGACATTCTGCTGTATTACACTTGTACTGTAAATGTCATTCAAACATTCTGAACATTGTCATCCCCACCGACAGAAGTTTTAACCCTGGATTTTTCCGTAAAAATCAATATTGATATGTATTTTGATCTGCTCCACACGTGTCATTGTTGGAGCTTTTCCATCTTACAGCTGTTTTGTAAATGCTTATTTTTAAATCACAAGATTACCTTTTTAATGAGCAAAGGTAACCATATAGATTATAGCTTTCTGGGGCTAATATAACATTAATTGAAGCCTAATTGCTTCCAATAAAAGTTTTAGAGGCCAAGCTGAGCAGGATGTGAATTGATAGCCTTTACCTGATTTCAAGTTGGGGTTTTAACTCATTTATAAAAACAAGATATCTTTCTGTGTCTTGTGTTTTTTTTTAAAGTGTGGAAAAACAAACCCTGACCCTGTAGCAGGGGTTCCAAATCTAAGGGTTGGGCCCCTCTGAAGGGTCGCCAAAAAACATCTTAGGGGTCATCACAAAATGTATGGGAGGATAGAAAAAAAACAATTCTTATATAGAAATCCCAATTTATTTTCTCTAATCTTTTTTGGTGAAATATTGGATAATTTAGTCTTAATTTTCTTTAAATAGTTATAAGATCCGCCAATTGTTTCGTATGGGGTCATGAGCCAAAAAGGTTGCAAACCACAGCCCTTTAGCACTTTCTTCACAAGCGTTAGGGTACATTAGCACCGTGCATCGAAACTTGTTTAACATCACACACTCGCACACCGAGCAGGTGGAGGAAGAGCGAGTCAAGTGCAGCTTTCAGCAGGTGCCGCCCCGCGTGAGGCGGCTAGGACGAGATGAAAGACACCGCTGCTCACCGATTTCCTTCCCCCCCTCCCCGTGAACCCCCCCAGTACCCACCTTCCTCCCCTCCTCTCTCCTTCCCTGCGCTCGGTGAGGTAGATTTGTAGTGACAGCAGCGGGTGCATTCGCCAGTCATTCCCCATAAAAGCTTCCTTCTGATCAAAGCCCCCGCTGAGGCAGGGAGGCGGCCGCGGTGTCGGCGTGTCGGTGTGTGTCTGCGTGTCTCCGGTGTCTCGCAGGGTTGAAGCGGTTTTGAAGCTTTAAAAACACAAAAACCCTCTCTGTCTCTCTTTCCCTGCTATTTACATTCGAGCTCCGTTTTGCCTTGGCAGTAAAACATTGGTTTTATTCCCTCCGCCTGCAGCCCGCGAGTGACAGGCTCGACTGCATTAATCAACTCTTTCCCGCTCAGAGTCAAGCATTTCTTCAACTGGAGGAATTAAATCTTTAAATACATTTTAAACGGAAGTGTCTGACTGAAGTTATGTTAACAAGCCCCTCCAACCTGTGTGTGTGTGTGTGTGTGAGAGTGTGTGAGTGTGTGAGATGAGTGGAGCAGCATCCCTGCTGAGCGCTGAAGGGATCGTACACACCAAAGCAGAAAAGAGGCAATGTGTTGATATAAATTTACCCATCTGCCTTCAATTACACAAACACTTAAGCAGGTGTAAAAGTTGGCTTTTTGCACAATATGAACATCACATTTTAGGAAAACAACGTCGCACCGTGAACTTTAAAGTACCCCGGCAGCCATATTCCTAATTGTTCCATATTCATGTTGTTTTAAATCACCAGGAAGCATCCCTCTTTACCTCCTCATTAACATCAGTCGTCCGTCAGAGGCAGACAGCATTATTCACCATCAATTAGGAACACAGCAATCCAAAGCCGTCTGCTGCTGACACATCTTGATACAGGCCGGGATGCAAATGCTAAAATATTTTGGCAATGCAAATTTTTTAAATCTATTAAAAAGAGCAGACTGTACACCCCCTTTTCCCCCAAATCTCATTGTTGTTGTTATCTGCAGCTCAAAGCTTGCTATACATTGATCTTCTTCCTTGCAGTAGTTGCAGTCCCTGCTGAATTAAACCTTGTTTTTTGAAGTTGTTGTCCATGCATCAAGGCCTTCAATCAGAACAATGTGTTATAAAATATAAAGAAATATAAGCTACTCTCAGTCAAAGTAACTATGTTTTAGGAACCCAATCTTCAATCTTAGAATAATTTAGTGGAAAGATAACTTCCTAAATGTACAAGGCCCTAGTTTAATTATTTACTGTGGTAAGGTAAAACAAATCGTTAGCTTTTCTGCTAAATCCTTTAATTTATGAGAATATTTCAAAAGCCATATTTCCTTATATAAACACAAAATATTTTACTGAAATTTAAACATTTATGGTTATTTCACATGATAGATTTCTGTATTTGTACTTTTGTCTATCTCCTTTTTAATGGTTCGTAATGGGTGGATCTCATTTGGAAAAAAAGGGCTGATTAAGGAATTGCATCAAAACATAATAAAAGTTGTTGGGTAAAATGTCCAAGTCTGACCAAACTACACCCACAAAGTGACGAAGCAGATGCTTATTTAACTTAAATGTTACAGCTTTTTTAGTCAAAGCTATTAATTGTTATCTAAATTGTAAACTATGAGCTTTGGAAAGCTGCCAAAACGCCTTTTTCAGGCTAGTGAAAAATAAGAACAGTAGGCCAAGAAATGAGTTTCAGAACACCCTTTATTTCCAACAGTTTGTAAGAAAAAAATATGACAGCTTATATAAACATTAGGGTCACTGTACCTCCTCTGAGTGCTTTTATTTGTTCTATGTTACAATCGACTCAGTGACACCGCTGACATGATGCATCTCCAAGTCCATAAACTCATAAGCAACATTCCTCGATAACATTCCGCTATCATTTAACGGCCTCTAGGCAAAATTGAATTTACACAATATTCCTAAAACGCACTCACATACTGTATCCGACTCCTCAAGGCAAAGCGGTGCATAGTATGTACACTCTGTTGTGTGTGTGTGTGAGTGTGTTTGTGTGTGTGTGTGTGTCTATCTTGTTGAACCTGTAGATCGGGTCACAGATGGAGTTTTAAGTGCTTTTATTGGGGGTAGGCCTCGATCACCATGGCATGACCCTGGAAAACAAAATAATACAAGTTTGTCAGAAAAAACCTAAGAAATAGAATAAAATAATTACATCAGAGTTGCTCATTTAAATGTGTAATCATGTAAGAAATCTATCTTCTAATTAGAATGGCATCAGTGCACTAACTATTGCACTGCAACACTACTTCAGGCACATATTTGCTCTATTCATCTTGCACTTTCATAAATATCCAGCTGTACGTGTTGTTTATACTGTTTACCGTTTGTGCATTCATCCTACTTTTGCACACTATAACTCATCCTAAACTCTGTACATACAAAATGTACTTACTTACATGTATTACCTGTGTATACTATAACTTTTAAGCATCATTAATGCTGTATTACTTACTGTACTTTCTGCAATTGATATAGTATATGAGTATATATACCAACATGCACTCCTGGTTATATTTTAAACTGCATTTTATTGGCTTGTACCTGTACTCTGATAATGAGAATAACATTCAGTCTAATCTAATTTAAACATGATATCATACAACTAAATACTACATAATACCCAACATATTCTAGCATGCGATAGTGAAGTCCGCATTTTTAAAAGTTTAAGATCTGAGGCAATGATTTCTAACTATTTAACACTTTAAATTGTGTGAACTTAATGAGCCAGTTGTGTCTTGTGTGATTCTGTTGTTCAATGTAAACTAATTCATTACCTGTCCTCCAGCAGCACAAGCTGCCACCAGGCCGTACTGCCCACCCTCCCTCTGCAGTCGGTGGGCCACGGTGGTGACCAGCCGGCAGCCGGTGGCTCCGAACGGATGGCCCAGAGAAAGAGAGCCCCCCCACAGGTTGAACTTCTCCATGGGAGGAGCTCCCACCTACACACACACACACACACACACACACACACACACACACACACACACACACACACACACACACACACACACACACACACACACACACACAAAATACATTTAGTCAGGACTGAAGTATGTCTTTCTTTAAAATTTGAATCAAAAACATAATGATTGCAAAGGTTACAGTTTTTGTTAACAATTGAAAACGGAATAATAGGATTTCCATACCGACCACTTTTGCATTAATCACTTAACCGGCATTATTGACAATATAATTATCATAGTTATACATATAAAACATCCAATTTCTAATGGATGTATATATGTAATTTGCAAACCCAGGTCTACATATTTCTTTTATATTATTTACCGTTTTTGAGTACATCCATATTAAAATATGATTACACTAATACCAAATGCTGATAATATTCTTATAATAACCTATTTGTCAAAAGTTAATCAGTTCACAAATGTCATTTACATGTGACATGATCAGCATCTATCTTTACCTTTGATTTCCTGCCCAAGTACGTCTGGCCGAACCAATCTGAGTCCATCGCCTTCAGATTTGCCATAATCTGGCCCTGAAAAAAAGAAAGAGATATAAATCCACAGGGTCACCAACGATACCTGACAGAAAACACATTGAAATGCATGATATGAAAAAGACCAGGCCAATCTTACTCCCACATTCTGATTGATTCTCATCAATAACAGAAGCCATAATTGGATTTAAATAGAGTTTAATCATTTAAGAAATGCACATCTGTTACTTTTATTAGAGATTGATAGGACATTTCCCTCCACAAGCTAACGCAGTTTTCCCACTTAAAAGTAGTAATAACTTACTGCGAATGCCTCGTGGAACTCAAACACGTCGATGTCACTCATGCTCAGACCGGCGCGCTCCAGGACCTTTGGTGTACCGTACGTTGGCCTGGAAGAGACAAAAAGAAAACCCAGTTGAAAAGAGCGAAATACCTCAAAATGTTTTTATTTATGTAAATTAGATTTAAAGGTAGGGTAGGTAAGAGTGGAGAAAGCAGCTCGAGTGCGCTAGAATTTGAAAGTACGCAGACGAAAAAAATCTGCCCTTCCTTTAGACTTCCTTACAGAGCCCCTCCTCCAACACACACGAACGTGCACATGACCAATGAGGGCACGAGATAAGTTTGTGCACAGATGGAAGGCTGACAGGCAGGTAGGCCATCCAGTTATTTAGCCGGGCCGGCTAAAATGATTGGTCGTGCTTTTTACAGCGCTACGGAATTTTTTTAATGTATTTATTGTCAAAGCATTTAATATATTCATTGCTATCGCGATGTTAAGAGCATTCCATGGAATATAACAACAAGTGTTTCTGAAGTGAATTACCTACCCCACCTTTAAACACATACACAACGTCAGCTTCACACATCACAAATTATATAAGAATCCATTGTTAATTATTAAACAAATAATGTTTTCATGTTTTTCAAACAAACTAAGTTGAACTCACCCCAAAAGCAGCTGATCTTTGGGGTCCTGGGACACGTAGACAAAGTCTCTGCAACGATGCAAATGTAATGTGATCAGCACATATTAAAGAGTATCATTGGGGAAATTGAGGTTACTTTGCAAAAATGGAGAGCGTGCAGATACCTGAGGTAGGCTTTAGGCTTGTAGCCCATAGCCAGCGCTTTCTCTTCGGACATGACGAGCACAGCAGAGGCACCGTCAGTCTGAGGACACACACAAGTGCTTTGTTTAATGTCAGGGCAGTTTGTGAGCACAAAATAGTTAAAACAGAATCAGGGGAGATTAAAAAAAAGTGTTGTCACTTGTTTCATTCACCAAAACAACACGCAGTTCAAATGAATGTGTTTGCAGTTTTATGTTTGTTTTGCACAAATCGACAAATAAATCAAATCTAGAAGGTCATTGGGAGTGCTGTAAGGTGTGTGTGTGTGTGTGTGTGTGTGTGTGTGTGTGTGTGTGTGTGTGTGTGTGTGTGTGTGTGTGTGTGTGTGTGTGTGTGTGTGTGTGTGTGTGTGTGTGTGTGTGTGTGTGTGTGTGTGTGTGTGTGTGTGTGTGTGTGTGTGTACCAGGAAGGAGGAGTTAGCAGCAGTGACTGTGCCGTGAGGTTTGATGAAGGCGGCCTTCAGTTTTCCCATTTGCTCCATGGAGGAAACACGGATGCCGTTATCCTTGGAAACAATATCCCGACCTGGTAAAGACAAGACAGTAAAATAAATCTTCTGTAAATACAAATTGAATAAGATTCGAGTCTTTGGATTAAGATGACTGAATGTCTACAGCAATAAATTAATTCTCCAAATAGTTGCATTTTCTGTCAATGAATTCATTCTTTTAGCTCTAAACACTTAACAATATCAATAAATGCTTCACATAAGCACTTATGAATAAAATCAATAAAAAGCAAGCAGGTAAATAGAACAGACAAATTAAATATACAAATTAAAACAATATAACCATTACCATTTGTACACGATGACCCAAACAAAGAAACCATTACAACATATTCAACCATCCTTACCCCTTCAATGTGTAATGTCATTTATCTCAGTTTAAAGAGTGAAGCGGGGTTTACCTGGCACTTTGAAGGAGATGACATCCTCCAGCAGCCCTGCGTCCTGGGCCTGTTTGGCCAGAGTGTGTGAGCGCACAGAGAACTCGTCCTGCTCCAGTCTGGTGACCCCGAAGGCAGCAGCCAGACGGTCAGCGCTGTGGCCCATCGTCTCAGCGGTGGAGAACTCCGCCACAGCAGGAAGCTACACGCAGAATAAAACGTTTTAGGAGGAAATACTATATATATATATATATATGCTTTATTTAACCAGGTAAAAGTCTCATTGAGATTCAAATCTGTTTTTCAAGAGCGACCTGGCCAAGAGGGCAGCATGAACAAAGTTACAACAAATGAACACAAAACAATACAGGCAGACGAATACAGCTGTAAAACACAAATTATGGGATATACGAGCAATCACATCGACCAATGGATTCTTGTTCTCTGTCCTTTAAGATGGACTTGAACTCCCCCATAGTGATCAAATCTGAGGGTTTCAGCCCCTTCTGTACGTTATTCCAAGCACAAGGGGCAGGATATTTAAAAGCTTTTTTACCCAGTTCTGTTCTCACTTTAGGAACCAGCATCTGAATAAAATCTTGGGAGCGCAGGACATATAGACTTAGTGTTTTACACATATATGTTCCAAGATCCAGGAGAAGAAATGTGATTACCGATGTTGCAAATCAAATGTAACAAACAAAGTGGTTTTTAGTATGTATAAACACACCTCTGGGGACAAGTGTGCCATCCGGATGCTGCCAATCAGACCGAGCCTCTGGCCGAGGGTCTTTGCTTTGCTGAGGGACAGCATGGTCTTCCTCATCTTACGGCTGTGACGAATGGGAACGTCGGACATGAACTCCACCCCTCCCGCCACGACAGAGTCACACTGTCCTGCAGCGATCATACCAACAGCTGGAGAGAAGGAGGGAGACAAACAAAGGTCAGACAAAGTATGTACGTCGTGTCCTCAATTGGCTAACAAAATATACAATATCATTGTTGTGTGCAGCTACAACGTAATCTTCTCTCAGAATCTCTTGTGACTTATGTGAGATTTCTTTCCCCGACATACCTGAGGTCATAGCCACGTTGGAGGAGATGCAGGCCATGGTGACGGTGTGAGCTGGGATCCTGTCAGAGAAGCCTGCGCCGAGTGCTGCCTGAAATCAAGGTAAACAAAGAAAACGATGCATGAAAGGACAGTATGTCATGATAACACCTTTAATCAATTGTATGTCTTAGCAATTATCTTAAAGAGAGTAAATGAAACGTATGAAAGGCACCTGAAGCGCCAGATAATATAGCCATTTTGTGAGAGCAAATATCTGTGTGAGTGTGTGTGTCATTACCTCTCTTGCTATATTGCTGGTTTTGACTTCCTGAATGACTGTTCCATATATGATGTAGTCTACAGCATCTTTGGGTAAACCTGTCTTGTGCAGCAGACCCCTGAGGAAACCCAAACATAACATTTTAAACCACACTTTTTTTTTTAAGATTGAAAAAACTGGGAAACAAGACGGAATAGATATTCTAAAAAAGACATCCTGACCTAGCTGAAAAACTCATCATCAACATTAATCCAACCCCCCTTAGATTATTGCTCCATTTTCCTCTATGTCTCCCCTGAGCAGACGCATTAGTATGCTTTAACGACTACATTTTAAATCTGATAGTGTCATGAAACCATTCACAAATAAAAATAAATAAACATAGGATCAAACTTACTGCAGAGCTGCTCTGGCCAAGTCATGGGGCATGAGGTCAGCATATCTGTAACACAAACAAAAGGTTATAGTTATTAGATTAACAGGTTTTTCTTCCTCCCAAAGTCATGGTAATCAGAGGCTCCAGCCACTGAAGTTGGCCATAGGAAACGTACGTGGTTCCAGACAAAAGGAAAGGGGTTCGGACTCCTTCCACCAGAACTATGTTCTTCACACCGGGCCGGGCCAGGGTCTTTTTACTCTTTGTCTGAACTGAAAATTAAGAAAGCAACATGTAGTTAGACTCTGATAGCTCATATTGGAAACACCAGACTATAATCTGGATTGTTATGTGATTGCAAATCATATCACTTCGATTGTTGACCTACCCTGTGCCTGCAGAGGGGACGTCATGCTGAGAGAGCGTGCCGCTGAGGAACACAGAAAAAACATCATCAACGACAATCGAATCATTAAATGTTTTATTTAGTTCGCACAGCATAAGGAATATATGTATCTGTTATTCTGTAAAACAAATACAATGATAGAAAACGTACCCAACCGCACCGCCCAGGAAGGACTGACAGAGCCGCTTCGCATTGTGCTCAGCAACATGGCGGCCATTACGTTCTGCAGAGAGAGAAACTGTTAATATTACTGCAAAGTTATTACCAGGGTTCTGATTTAAAATAATAATAATCATGGTCCTTTATAAAATTAATAACATTTCAAAATAAAAGTCAAATTTCCACTTAAATTGGAAAGCAAACCTCCAGCTAATGCAATAAACACAGTATGAGAAACAGCATAGTAAAAAAGTTCAACAGCACCTCGAAATACATATCCAAAATAATCATAAAGTGGAATCGAAACATCTCTAAGACATTTTCAACAAAAACTTAACAGACACTTTTACCAATATCATCTGTGGACAGAGCAGCCTGGAGAGTGACGTAACCACGCTGCAAAGCCTCTCAGGTAATACTCAGATCGACTGTAGGCTAAAGGTCGTTTAAGCCCCTGTGACTTGTGTCTGTTTTTACCAGACATAATAAACATACTTTAGGACAAGATATCTTTGACGTGTTTGATTTTGCAGTTTAAAGAGGGGAAGAATATACATACCGTAAATATGTATATTCAGTGGGGGAATGTGACTGGGTATATTTAGTCAAGTACTATACTTAAGTACACTTTTGAGTACTTCACTTGAGTATCTTCATGTTATGCTACTTTAAACTTTAACTCTACTACATTTTGGATGCAATGTTGTACTTTTTACAAATTGAGTTACTGGATTTATAATACAGAATATAAATCAACCAATAAAGTATTATATAGGATACACTACCCAGCAGTATAAAAAGTAATTTAAATAATCCCAACCTTTACCAAGTGCAACGTTAATTATTATTATAATACAAAAATTAATATGTTGTAATCTGATATATGCCAATACTTGAGAGTACACTTATGAATGCAGTACTTTGACTTGTAACAGAGTATTTTTAACATGTAGTATAACTAATTTAACTTGAGTAAAATATCTGAATACTTCCTTCACCTCTGTGTATATTATATATGTATAAAATATGTCTTATACAATCTTTTATTATGGGACAATGTGACATATCATTGACGGTCACAAAGCCCAACCCCCTACATTCTCTGACCCTTCACCTAGATTCCTCTCCTGGAGAATGACAGACACAGAAATACAGGATCATGGGACTAAAACAAGGTCAGATCCGTCCACAGATCAATGTCCTTTATTGTGCCCTAACGTTACATTGACACCAATAAAGAAGACACATGTTTGAAACCACAAAAACAGCAAAACAAAGCCAAATGCGAGCTAGTGAAGCTACATGTTAGCTAAAGTTTCCATTCAGTGTTCAACTCTTCCGCTATGCTTTGTGAAAAAGAACACATTTACAGAGTTTGTACAATGTCTGGTCGCCTTCTAGTCTTACTAATATTGATAGTTGATTTGTGGCTTACCTGTATTTGTGTTAAGTCTCCGTCGTCACCTCTTCCCTGTCAAACGATCGACTCCACAAGACTAGTAGCAGCACGAACTACGCATTCAAGGACCCACACATATATTAGCTGACCAGGATAATGCCTGAAAGAAAACCACGGTCAAGTAATTATTGGGTAATATTTGCTTTTGTGTAGGAGTTTTTTTTAACTGAACACTGTATTATCGACATCATTTAATATTTTTTTGTCAAATAGAAAATTTGTATGTTAGAAAAAGAACATTTATGCAACGGCAGTATTTAGGCGTATATTGTTATCCGCACTATTGCGCCCCCAACGGTCCTAATATTAACTGCGCGCGAGTACAGGTGTTGAGCACCTTGTTGAAGAGTTTCAGGTGAAGATGGCAATTGTTTGTGCAAAAGTTTTGCAGCTAGACGATCTCTTATCGTCAGATATGTAATACATAATTAATATTTCAACATCTGTTTCATTGAATAAAATGTTAATGGTGTTTTGATATAGCTATCAGTATTTTTTTTTTAAACTGAGTAAAAGTCATTTGTGCAATTATACTGAGAATGGTAAAATATTTGATATTTTGTACGCCTACTGAACTGGTTAAAACTGTAGTTAATCGCACTAAAAAGCCCTAATTGTTGGGTCAAGTGTAATGCTTTAAAAAAAAATAAAGAGTAGTTAATATCTTCATCATCATTGGTACCATACAGTATGTCAGAGAGTCGAGACTGTGAAGACCAGCTAATAACCGTTTTTTAAGGTTTTAGTATTGTTTTTCTATTTTTAAAACAGATTGACAGAATTGCATTTTAAAACCTTAGGTTAGTGTGTGTGTGTTTGTGCATGTTTATGAAGGAGAGTATGAGACAATGCATACATGTCAGAGAGATAGTGTTTTGTGACAGTCTTGACTACCTGTCTCTCACTGAGATGTGACATGAGGATAAATCAGATGGGTGCATGTGTTTGTGTGTATGCAGGTGCCAGTTGAACACACTGTCATGGCAGGTGCAGTCTGATGGAGATGTGGTCGAACAGTGCTGTCTTCATCTCAATCAATCCTGGCTGCATCATCCCCATTGCAGATATTACGTAAGCTTATAGGGCTTTAACAGGGTTTCCTAATTCTTGCATGTGTGATCTCTCCTACATTCAAATGATCATTTATTTTGACCCTTCAAACTTGTACGACAGCAAGCACTCTGGAGCTTGTAAAAGCAACACATTATTCAGTTAGTACAAGAACCTCACTTTGGGGGATACCAGCTCAAAATACCTGCAACCCACATGATGCAGGGACATGATGCTGACTGGCAGGAACATCTGGGCAGATAAAACCACAAAGATGGTTCTAGTGCACCAGCTTATGGTTATTTTTCAGCATGTGACATTTCTTCACTGCTGAAGTGAGTGAAGCCTGGTTTAGTAATTCATCAGTTTATAATTGTTACATTTCTGATGAAGACTTGGACCTTTCACCCTATTTCACATGCTTTACTGGACCTTAAATGTCATGTAGTAAGTGTACATATAGCTATGTGAACATACAAGTGTAATTTCATTTATTAATATGCATGGCTAAATCAAGGATATATAGGTATATTTTGAGAACTCTATTTCCGACGCAGTCCAAATGTTTATTATAGCATGGCAACACGTGTGTTTCCTACTACAGAAAGAAGGACATCTCATGTTTCCCTTAATGGTATTGTTAATACATTTATCAAAGCACATAATGGCCTTAAGAAATTGCTCAGTAAATCATTGATCAGTAACAGAAACTCAACAAATACTTTATTGGGTGCTTCCGACTTTGAGATTTCTCTTTACTTTCTCATTACTTTTCAATAATCTTCTAACAACAAGCTTCAAATCTCCTAATACTTCTTTATCTTTTTGCCAATTTCAGGTCACTGGAGCTCAGTGCACAAATGGGACACAAATGAAGAAGGCTGTGCTTGAGACTCAGGTAGGGAACAGGTTCAGTGTTTGAGCGCAGCAGAGAAAAGTTTAGCCATGCCAGAGGATATTGCTCTCCGTGACCTTCCTGGTGTCAGAAGCTCATGTGCAATGCATCCTGGTACATCAGGGCAGTGCCAGGACTGTGGCCGTTTCTCAATGTCGAGTAACCTGCTGCAGAGCCACTATTTCAAGTATACTACGTCATCGAGTGGCGCCGAATGCTGGGCATTTAACATGCATTTAAACAGTCCTTCGGTGCCACTCGATGACGTAGTATACTTGAAATAATGGCTCTGCAGCAGGTTTACTCAACATTGAGAAAGGGCCAGAGAGAACAGGAGCAATCAGCTTTCTCTGTCAATATACTGAAAACTGCCTACATTTACCATCCCTCTTATTGAACATCCACATTAAAGGCAGGGAATTTTAACTTCAATGCACCTTTTTTATAATGAGAAAAACTCAAATGAAACTCCTCCAGTTTATATGGAGAATGAAGGAATATCAGAATTGATGTGGGGCTGCGGCATGGAGGCCCCACAAATCCATGTACTGCTCAAACCTTTGGCTGTCTCAAAGTATAACGATGTTTCGTGACTATGTTCCCCAAAGACAAATTGAAACAGGGCACTTTAATCATATAGCTCTCATTTGTAGCTATTTGTTAGTAAACTAGTCCCAGTCTGTGATTCAGACAGGAATTTGCAGTCAGAGACTCAAGTGTCAGTTCGACAGTTTGACCACAGGGTGGCGTGGTTTCCTTCAGCAAAGTCTCAGCTTCAGTCAGTGGGGCTCAGCAGCCACTTGGTCACAGTGAAAGGCACATTCAGGATGGCTCAGTAGCCAACAGGCACATTATCAGGATTGTGTGTGTGTGTGTGTGTGTGTGTGTGTGTGTGTGTGTGTGTGTGTGTGTGTGTGTGTGTGTGTGTGTGTGTGTGTGTGTGTGTGTGTGTGTGTGTGTGTGTGTGTGTGTGTGTGTGTGTGTGTGTGTGTGTGTGTGTGTGTGTGTGTGTGTTAGATCTTGGGCCTCCAGCCCTGTATGAACTGTGTGATCTTGGTGACATGCAGTCGGCTCAGGTGGAAGTCATGTGACAGGATGTCCTCGGTCAGCTGCACCAGGAGGCTGCCGTCGATTCGCTCTCTCTGGAACACGCCCACCGCTGCCTCTGATAGGCCGATGAATCGCAGGCAGGCAGACACCTCCTCCAATGAGAGCACAGACAGGTCAGCAGGAGGTCGCCAGGTGGGGTCAGGGTTCAAGCTTTCGGTGACCCCTGTGGACGTCCCGCCTCCCTCTGCACCTCTGGAGGAATCTGTGGTGGGATTGGGAGATGGCTCAGGGGAGGGGCAGGGGGATTGGCGGTTGAAGGGGTTTAACGCCCCAAAAGGAGCAAATCGACTCTGTGGAGGCCTGAGTCGAGGTCCGGAGGAGGAGAAGGAGTCCACCCACGGCTCTGCCCAGGTGGCCTGTGCTGGCTGAGGAGTGGCGGAGGTGGGGTCTGCAGTGCTGGCAGAGACTGGCTCAGGATTGGCGGGGTTAGGGGCCGGGCAATCCCCCCAGGAGCACGGGTAACAGTAGAGGGAGGCATCTGGAGAGGGCGAGCAGCTGGAGCAGAGCAGGAGAAAGTGAGGTTAGTCTAATATCGAAACACCAATACAAAGGGGAAATCATATAAATATATTGGGCTATAGTTTAGTTATATTCCCATATCCACATGTTATTGCCCCGTAAGCATTTATTTTGTCATTTGTAGGTCAAAAGTAATCAATACCTGTAGTTTAAATACGGGGCTTAACTTGGTGGTTATATGTATATATGTTTCGCTTTGAACCCTTTTAAGCATAGTTGATATAAATACCACCAATACCCTTAAGTGGCTGCTCTGGAGCTTTTGATAGAATAACACTCCCGACCAAACATCTATCCGTTGGCATGCTGGTTGCATTGTTGGCATTGTAGGCCACACATTTAGACAACATAAAAGCTTTGAATAAAAAATGACCTCTGGTCCATCTTGAGTCAGGGAAGTTATAATTGGCACCTCTTAATCTGTGGATTACTCTTTTCATACTTGCGAGAGGGTGCTATATGTAGCTATACATTTATATAGTTTAAGTCATTGTGTTAGCATTGGGAGCTGAAATCTAACGACACTGGTCCTATTTCATTATTTTCCCCAAAGGAAGTGAATATTTTCCCTCTTAACTTTCGTATATCATCTGCTTGAAAGGAGATTTGGTGGCATCCTTTGATTAGGAAACACTGATTTCTTTAGCTCAATTCACCTGAAAGCACATCAACCGCCACCGCTGATTTGTTGCATTCAAAAACGTAGCACTCCCACTGTACCTGTCCTGAAGTCCAGAGGAGTAGAAGGAGAGGTTGGGCCTCGGGGAGGTGGAGGCTTTGGGGAACCGAGGGGGAACAGGAGGACTGGGGACTGGACTGGAGATGGAGCCTCCTTTAGAGCAGCGGGGGGGAACGGGAGGGGCGATCAAGTAGCGACACTCCTCTCTTACCTACACACACACACACACACAAACACACACACACACACACACAGAATGAGAATCACCACAGCAGAAAAGTTAACTCCCAAAACTTGACTACTGGAGGTTATATGGGTGTGTGTGTGTGCTGGCGATTCTCTGTGTTCTGCTTGGTAAATGTCAAACTTGGTGACCTTTACACCTCAAACAAACCCCCCCCGCCTCACACACACACTGTGTCTTGGCAGGCTACATATCAGGGAATGAAGAACACTGTGTGTGGCAGGGTATAATCCAGATACACAGCAGACTTCAACACCCACTCTCTCTGTGTACCGCTGCTAGCTGCCACCAGAAAAGAGTTAATTAAGCAAAACAAAGTGTGATTATTCTCCCCCTACAAACATGTTAATATTAGCCTTGAAGAACAACTCCAAGGGAGAATAGCACAGCTACAAAAACCTTCTTCTAAGCTCAGTATTCTCTTTTAACATTTAAAAAAAAAAAGATTGTCTTATATATTCAAGTGCAGTACATTTTTCGCTTATCTCTCTTATAAAGAACCAAAGTCCTGTTGCCTTTCCTAATGAATAAACCTAATTCAGACTAAAACAATTACTGACACAAAGACAAAGCAAATACCATCCACCCTGTTTGACTGATAATGGATTTCAGGGAAGTGTAGAGCTCATGCATAGTAAACACAATCTTGTTTTCTATTCTAATCACATAAATTGCTAGACTGCTGCTTTATAGGCATCTTTCATTGTGAAATCAATAATAATGTAGTCGTTATTAAGACCAAAGGCTCCATCAGTATTGCACTGTAACAGAGGACTAAGCTGCCTCTGTGCTACTGAACAAAATATCCTATTCCAGTTTACAGCACACGTGTACCAGCATAATTGGTTATATATATTCATGTGTAGTTATGCACTGTGAGTATATGGCAGGCTTTCCAGGAAATCCGTCTGTGTGTGAATGTGGCCAGTGAGGTTTAAAAGCTGTTATGTATGAATAATTCAAAACATGCATCCGGACTTTTAACAACCGGATGCTGCTGTGGATAGATATGAAGGATTAGAGACAGAAGGACAGGAGGCGAAGACGTGAACTCACAGCATCAGATTTTGGAGGTACAGGCGGCGGGGTAGACACTCTGGTCACCACGGTACCAAGAGACCCGTCCAATGAGGACGTGGAATGAAAGGAGATGAGGTTCGGCTCCTTCCCCAAGCCCTCTGCGTTTTGATTGGTCCAGAGTTCCTCGTAAGGGATTTCCTCACTGGTCCTCATTTCAGCATCAGTCCACTCCGGAGTCACATACTCCCGCTCCTCACCTGGCCCCTCCCCCAGCCGCTCCCCAAGAGAGTCCCTGCAGCGCTGTGATAGGCCGTCCCCACCCCCATACCCGCACATGGAGAGGTGCTGCAGTGCCGGTGCCAAGGAGTCCTGACCCGACACACACATGCGAGAGCGCCGCGGGCTCACACACTCCTCTGTCATACACTCCAGCTCTGGCCTGGTTTCTCTCACAGCTCGAGAGTAGGCATCTGGGTCGAAGGCGTGTCTCAACAGGAGGCTCTCCAGCGCCGCTGTGTGACCCGAGGCCTCGGCCACGTTGAACCGGGGCATGCAGCGTAGCAGCAGGAAGTGGGAGGGGGAGACTTCTTGTCGGCGGAGCACCATGCAGAGCACCACCGTCTTGCTCACGATGTTCAGCAGCTTGTAGCGGTGGCCCTCTCGGACTGCGTGCCGGTCGTAGGGGTTCCTCGGGGGTCGTGAAGGCACCGACACATTGACGGGGAGGCGAACCCTCTCGATGATGCTGCGTACCGTGTGCTCCCCTCCCAGCATGCCTTGCTCCAGAGGGGAGCGTGTGCAAAAGCGTCCACGGCAACCAAAGGGTAGGCTTACGCTCTGATTGGTGCGATGGTTCATACAGACAAGGCAGGGAGTTTTACCTGAAGAGGCAGAGACAGAGAGGATTAGCCAAAGAGTCAAAGAGTACGAGATTGTAAAGGTCAGATTGTTCCACATGAGCGGAGACAACTTGTGGCTGCCCTCTGAGAAAGCATTGCATCCAGTGTCTTTATTTCCCCAATTTCTTTACAAAGACGTGTATACATATAGACAATATTATTATCAATTTCCAAGGATGAATGCACACCTAATTCCAAGCACTCCATAAAACATATAGCTCAAAAGCTTCGTCCTACGTACTTCTAGGAGTCTTTCCGAGGCGTCTCAAGAGCGCGGTCAGTCCCGTCTTTTCCTTAGAGGGCGTGGCACAGAGAAGCTCCGCCTTCCCCATGAGTGACAGCTCATCTCCAGCCTGCAGAGTGAAGCTGTAGGCCTCACTGTCCTCACTGAACTCCCCTGAAACCATCTGCAGCATATACATGTATGAGCGTGTGGACATGACATTGCATGACAGAAACTTTAATTAGGATATTCTCATGTTTCTCAAACCTTGACACTAACGTGATCGTCTCCATGACAAAGACCCGGTCAGGGAAGACTCCAGCAACTTCCTCCACACTGGAAAAATACTGGATTGGATCCCTGACGTCTCGGTCTTCATCCAACAACTTGAATTTCCCTACGGAGTATGGAAGAAAGACAAAAGAAAGAGAAGATAAGGATGAAGGAGGTAGATACAAATATGGACAGGGGAAGAGGAAGTAAGTTCGAAAAGGAAGTGAGGGAAGCATAAGACAGAGGGAGCCCAGGGTAAGGAGAAAGACGGAAGAAGAGGAAGGGGGCAAGGAAAGAGGAGAGAAGGAGGAAGGAAAGGAGAGGTTGTTTTTGTCCTGTCTTTATTTTATATTTGACAGTCCTACTTCAAACACATACTTCCGCTGTAGACACTGTTTGGACGAGGAGAATACAAAAACACCTCTGTGACCTCTGACCTGGCACCAGCTCTTTGCCAATCGAAGGCCGACGGGGTTGGCATGGAAACCAATAAAGGACCCCCATTCTCACGCAGAGCAGAGACACATCACCATGGAGACACTCACACATACACTCGCACACTTTCACCCTTTCTTCCTCTTGCTCATCCCCTCCTCCGTCTGTAAATCTTTTACACTCATGCACTCCAGTAACTGTGTTTGTGTTCTTGGAACCACTTTTTGGGGCTTGTGCAACTTTTTAAGGTTGTAAAGAACCCTTTTAGGATGCGTCCAAATCAGCCTTTGTAAAATCCAACTATCCTTTCCTCTCATTTAGCAGTTTCTGGGATTGCTTTTAACTAATACAACCCTTGAAGGATCTTCCTTTTTTCTCCTTGGCTCTCAGATTGTGTGTGGGTGAGGGAAAGAGACATGAGATTTTTTTGTCTGGGAGGCAGAGCTGAATACCAAACTCACCCATCCTCCACGCCAGCACCTCCCTCCTTTTCTCTCCCCCTCTTTCTCCTCCACCCCCCACCTTCAAATTCAACAGAGCCCCCAGGATAAGGAGCTTCCACCCACCGAACAATACCAGCAAGTGCCACCAACATTCCCAGAAGGACTGAGGAGGAAATTAAACAGAATTACCACTTTACCAAACAAAACTACAGCCCCAACCTGGAAATGTGTATGAGTAAGAGGATTATTTAGCTATAACTGAGATGTAACAACATATACACATACTATTACTCTGAGAAAAATGTAGTTCCAAGAAGAAAAACTGAATCACAGAGGCTGTTAACTCCCACACATCAGGCTTTGGTCACCAGCTTCACATTACAGGGGTGGCAGTGGCGCCACTCGCTTCCCTGAAACCCATTCATTCAGCTTTTCTGTCCTCTACCCTCCAGTCTTCATTGACTGCCTCACTGATGGACAGAGGAGGATACAGACAGAGAGGAGGAGAAGGAGGGAGCATCCTGTTGTCTATCCCCAGGGAGGAACCTATATTGCTCTCCTCCTAAGCTTATTTAGACTTCCTGCATGAAGTCATCACACAGACATTAGCTCATCACCGGCAATGGCTTCTGATTCAACAACAACTCACCTGTTATTTAAAGAGACAGAGAGGTAGTCCTAAAGTATGCATACA
The DNA here is from genome assembly GCA_031216635.1 of Dissostichus eleginoides. NCBI lineage: Eukaryota > Metazoa > Chordata > Actinopteri > Perciformes > Nototheniidae > Dissostichus > Dissostichus eleginoides. The sequence goes on along the minus strand of CM062281.1, from coordinate 23,198,001 downwards.
TTTGAATTGGCTTTGTTGTCTGGCTTTTCTCGAATGTATGGTTAAAACTGTCCACAACTGAAAATAATGTTTGTCTGATATAATACAATATACTTTTAATAAAATAATACTTTTCAAATAAAGATTACCAAAGCCATTTGGAATTTTTTGCTAGTCTAAGACCTACTTGATACAGTGAAGCCCATATTCAAACAGCGCAACTATTTTAGTTCCTTGTACACTTTTCAAGGCAAAATCTACAACAAAAATGGACACACAAAAAGCATGGACCTGCTGCTTTTGTATTTTTTAAAGCTGGGCAGACACGTCAGAAATCCATCTGATCGTCCGACAGCCAGATTATGGTTAAGAAAAATAATTTGACCCCCTCAAATAAAATGTCAAAACAGACCAGGTCGGGGAGGAATTTAGACCAATTATACCACCAACTCTGCACATGAATCCAATTCTCCTCGCGTTGGGAATTTCAACTCGGCTAGCCACAAGTTTCTGGGGCGAGGGTACAGCCAATTGTTATGCTTTGACCGCCATTATTTTTTATAGAAACCTAGACAGCTCCTATTAATAACAACTGTTACAATTATATATGTTGGACTAAGCTGTCTGCTCCTAACTGCTAATACTGCCAATATTATGCTGAAATGTCTAAAATGACAATGATCTCACCAAAACCCCTACCACTCTTTTTTTTTTCATTCTTCCGAAAAGGAGCCTGAGAGGCGGCAGCAGTGTGAGGTGACATCAGCACTCCATCAGTGGAGGAAACAATGAATAAGAGGCATTAGGATCCAGTTACACAGCGAATAATGTGACCGGTCGTACAGTCCCATCAATGGGATGGAGCTCCGGTGAGGTCATCCTGGAGGATTCATTCAGCAGGAAGATGACAGACCAATGGACAGGAGGACTCACAAGGTCACATCTACTGTCTACAGCTGTGAGTATGTGTCCGTTCATTAATCAGTATCCTTAAATGTGACCATATACGGCACATGTTGGAAATTATTATCTAATCTAATAAGTAATATATCCGGTAGTGCTTTCGCCCACATGTTTGCACCTAGCTGTTTAGGCGTTAATTAATTGTATTAACCCCTAAAATAAGAGTTTTCCTGTTTGGTCTTGTTAAGTTACTTTGCAGTTGTTAAACTCGTCGTACTTTGACAGTATCATTCTGTATTGATAAGTTCCATGTCTTCTTCCATCCCAAACATAATGTATATAACATATTTTTGAATATGTGGGTGCTTGTTGGGTAGGGCCAGATTTTTCTGCCAATTCATACATTTAACATGGACTCGTTTCTTGATTCTGGGAATATTTTGCCTCTGTGTCATGTCCTACTTTAAACATCTAATCTTTTTAGTTTGATCTGCCAAGTTCATGATGGATTACCATTAATCAACAAATGGAAGACCTTTCCCCTTGTATTGTCTCCATGGGTTCATTCAAGACATATTCTCATGAGTTCACGTGGGAATAAATGACTAAACTTGAACTGACTGTATTTAATTCATTTATCTTTAGAGCAAGCCATCAGACATGACTTGCCACTATCAGTTTATCATTGCTATCTTACTGTCTTTAGTATCTTCAATTTAGTTTTTTTTGTCCCAACAAAAATAGAGCAAGTGGAAAAGGTTAAACTTGGCCAACATTTGTCCCCCCAGAGTGATTTAGTGGAATTTTTTTTTTTTTTCTTTTAGGGTGAGAACAAACCTTTGACTGAGTAGGAAATGTTTGGGCGTGCTTCTTTACATATGCAGAGTATATGTGTGTGTGTGTGTGTGTATATATGTGTGTTGTGTTTGTGTGCACTCACCCTGGTACTGCAGAGGGATGTCTATCTTAGGTCCGATAACGTAGTGTCCCTCCTCTAAGCTGTGGGCAGTCACTGTGGTCCACTGACGACAGGAGTGTAAAAGAACCACATCCTCCTCCGACAAGCCCTCCACACATTCACCTGGAACACACACACATAACACACACACACAAATAAATTAGGATTAACAAACCGTCTACCGGCCTGAAAAAACATAATGAAACAACAGGTTTACATTTTTAAGATCACACTATATAGCTCAGTAAATGAAAAGCACTTATTGTAAGTCGCTTTGGATAAAAGCGCCAGCAATGTGTAATGTAATGTAAAACACTCCCCACAGACAAGCACACATACATGCATTCAGGATTCAGTGTCCATAATTACCACTATAAAGGATGGTTCACCACCCCTAACCTACTGATCAGGATGGCGCTATGTTACTGGCAACCCATTATTACACAGCCCCCATACACACACACACAGCTCTAGAGCCATCATGTAGCACAACAGCATTGATTTCTACTGATGGCACAGTGGTACATTCACACACTACCCTTTACACATAGATTACATTGATGCACATGTATTGTTCTTCTTGCTGATGGATAGGTTGTGGTTTGAAAACAAACACCGGACAGATGAGATGTCAAAATGTTTTGCTGCATGTTAAATTATTTTTAGGCCCAAATCACAAAGACATATTTTCCAATGTTATGCCTTGTGGTTACTGAGCCACTCAAATAAACTTGTATTTCTCATCGATACAACTTCAGCTAGCAGACCAGAACAATGGATGTGACTTTTTTCTGTTCAAAGCAAGAATTGTAAACAACAGTATTGCCATTTTCCATAAACAATATGGTTGCTATGCTCTGGATGACTCACAAACATTGCTGTTTATATGAGTTACTGCAAGATCCCACTAGTCATTAGGGTGCTGGATGTAAAAAGTCATGAGTTTCAGTGAAAAGAAGCCATTGCAAACAACCCAAGTCTTACATTTTTTGAAAGTTGCAATGGAAAAAGAGTAAAAGAGACCTTTTTGTTTATCATTGGATTTTATTTCGAACAATAATACAAAATACTGACAACTGTCAACAGTAAGGTGAGGAACCAACAACTAAACAGCCAGGTAGCAAAAAGACACAATACAAATATAAAAGTAGTCCACCTTCACCAGGCTTTTATCAGCAACATAAGGTTCTTAAACTATCAAGTATCACACGTGAGAATAATCCTTAAACAGATTGGCGCTTTACTCCATAGTTTGGTTTGAAATGTAAATGTTGCAGCAACAGTTCATCATTGCAGCGGATGATGCCAACTTTACATATTTATATATTTTAACTGATATTTTAATTAGTGAAGCAAAAAGTCAGTACTCTTTCTGAAACGTAGTTGAGTAAAGGTATAAAATAATAAAAAAAGTAGAGTACAAGACGATTTTTACAGCACAAGTAAATGTACACCTTACTTTCCACTGGTTACTACCACAGCTAATTCTACTTCATTGACATGAGAACATGTTTAAATGTGATTTGGGATAACTGAAACTTAATGTTTTGACATGTTTGAGAATTGCCTTTATGTAACAATGTTCTTTAATGGATTTGTAGGGTAAGTATTTGATTTCATAGCATTGAATTGTAGCCCCCTTCACACTGAATTACACACCCCCACAAAAAGGCTAGCACTGAACCACATTCTCTCCATGCAGAAAAACATTGTTGTTGTTTGCATGAAATACTGACATCATGCCCTTTTGTAAATAATTAACCATCTGGGTTGGCTGGTTTTGCAAACAAGCAGGCATCTGTGTGAGTTAACTTCAGTGCAGTTAATAAACACCTACGGGTGCTCTCAATGACACGCGCGCCACCAGAAGTAAGGTGCGTAATTTTCGGACACGGCTCGGGTGCGCGCTTCTGCCCACGAAGGAAAGTTGGAGGCTTTCCTCCTCGTCGCTTCTCGTTAGTATTCACCACATTCACCGACAGATTACAGCATTTACATATGAAAAGAATTGAGCAGCACTTGAGCAACACAACAGACACTTTGTGGCTTTCCGGGACTCGCTGGACTGGAACAACTTTGTCCATGACACCCAGCGACCCTTCCCAAAGTAAAGACACCAAGTCTGAGAGAATCATGTTGGCGGAAAAACATGAAACAAATGCATTGAAAACTGATAATAAATGTTTCTGAGTGATTCCCGGGTTGGTGTATGAACTAAATAAATCGCTGTCCAATAATTAATGCTGCAGCTGCATCAAGGTGGCCAGATTAAAACGAAATAATAACGGAAATACTGGGCACAAGTAGTTTCAAAATAAGAGCCAATTGTGCCAATATATCTTATACTTTCACCCCTCCAAAAAGTATTTTGACTTATTATTTTTCCTCACACAAATTGAACAAGCAAATGATAAGAAATAACAAATTAGAATCAGTCCCTTTTTGTAATTTGAAAGGCAGTGCTAATTATATTGAAAGAACTATGAATAATGTATGCACTATAAAGCTATTTTAGTTTAGAGCAAATATGCAACGTTTTGTTTGAACCCATTAGGCAAATTAAGTTATGTTACATTAGCAAAACACTCAGTTGCCAGGAACTTATTATTCATTTTCATTATTTAAGTATCATGCATAATACTTATCGACAACTAAACTCTGTCATTTAGTAAAAAACAGCATCTTCAAATGTTGGTAAACAATATAATAGTGTTTGTTACGAATAATGTAAACTACAGAAAATCTGAGTGTAAACGTTACAATATATCATTCATTAACATGGGATGATGTCAAATGTGGGTCATAACCTCTAGTTTGTTGACTGTGATTTAGCAGCTGCACTTATGTGTCCACATTTCCTTCAGAAGACACAACCATCTATGTTCACATTTTCTGTTTTAAACTTGTATTACTTGTATCCCAATTAAAATATACCTGCTTAGATTTAAAACTATTGTATAACTAGAGAGAATATAACTTATATTGCCAAGATTGTGCAAATACACCCACTTAGCTACTAAACACTGATAGCATTTTGGTTTTAATTAGTCACACTAAAGGGGTAACTTCTCTTTTAAAGCCATCAAGGTTGGGAATTTATTTTTGAAGTCTTTTACCGGAAGCGATATATTTTCCTTCCATTCTTGATACTGTTGAGATTTTTCTGTAAATTGCTACAGTTGTTCTCACACCCTGCGTTTTTATTCTCATAAAAAAAACCGTGTTAAACACATCCACCTCGATAGGATATTACACACTTTTCTTTTATCATGACATGGATGCGATATTAGTCATACATATTCCTACTGTCAGGATTCCTGTAACGAGGGTGGAACGTTAGAGCCAGTTAATAGTTGTCATGCAACAGTGCTAAAAGTTATTTAACGGTGGTTTCCCCCGGTACCGGCAGTCTCTTACCGTGTGCCAGGCGCACCAGAGTAGGCAGACGGAACTTGCTGACCACCGCGTCCAAAGGCAGCGCCAACGGGCTCCAAGTGATCTCCGACAGGCTCGCCGACAACTTCTCCATTCTCCCGGGTCATCACGCTACCGGAGATAAGGGTGCTGATAACGGGGAAGATAATAGCGGTGGTGGTGGAGATAACGATGGAGATGGAGAGGGTGGTGGTGGTATGATGGCAAAGAGTTTCGCCATGTTTGAATGTAGGAAAAAAGGGAGCGCAGTCACAGTCGGTGCGCAAAAGGGGTGGGAAGGAGAGTAAGATCTTTCTCTCTTTTTCTCCCTCTCTGTCATTCAGGATTTGTCCACCCCCACACATACGCGAGAACAAGACAGCACAAACGAGTTTATTATCATTTATAATGGAGATCACATATGCAGAAGCTTCCTTTCTATCTGGCCTAAGCTTATTTGATTGATACCCTGCCATGTAGCTTCATGTTTACTCATCAATTATTGCAGCACTTTGTCCACAGAGGTAAATCTGGTGTGTGGGTGGCAGGTTAGGTGAAAGATGCAGGGACTTTTCTAGGTAGGATTTCTCAATATTTCCTCCCAAGGTACCTTCAGGGTGGTACATTTACTAAATTAAATATATTTTTTAGGAATAGTAAGGCAGTGCAAAACAGGCAATTCAAAGTGCTTTACAAAACAAAGATTTAAAGTCTACAAACTTAGAAAATTACTATCCAACAAAATTAGCCAACTAAAACATTAAAATGTGATTTTAAAGGTTAATGTTTTATCAGAAATAAACCAGAATGATATGTACTATACATGCTTAATGTTCCAATCCCTAAAACACCACCAGTATAGACAGTATATGAAATATAATGGGCCGTCACGATGCACTTTGTATAGCCGGCATGATAAACTTGAAACCAGGGACAGTAAGCAACCATGACAGCTCCCCTAGACTCTCAGGCCAGACATGTATTTAATGATGTAACATTACGGTAGAACAAATTCATGAATGCCCACACAACGGTATATCTCATTCCTCCTGTCAGAAACAATTCTCCTCAGTCCCAAGGAGAGCAGCTCTGCAAAAGGCTACTACTCCTAAAATGTTCATATTCTTTTAGTTTTTTAACTGGTTTTGAGGTGAATATCATGCTTACATTTAATATAACTAATGAGCTGATAGAGAGATAGTTTCCAAATAAGAACAACATTTCATATTTACAATTTTCAGAGTATTGACTCCATTTAAAGAAGTCCCATTTCTAGCACACATACAGTAGTGATGTTGCAGAAGTGGAATCAGTTTATCCATCTCTTCACTCAGCACTAAACCTCTTTTGCCCCAGGCAGGATTTGGTCAAATCACTCTTAGTTCACTGAACCAAACTGAAAACGGAAACGGATTCATTTGTTGTCGGTTTTTTGCCAACAAACTTGTTGCAGTGTGCCAAAACCCAGAGTGAGTAGTTCCGATGTAAAAGCAAAAAGGGTTGAGTGTGCAGATTGGATGTATTGTAGTTAGGCTCAATTGGGATAATCCCCTCACACATTGTTGATTAAATTAGTGATGCCTTGCCTAACCGACAACTCACACATCCACTCATGACCAAATATGGCAGTGCTGTAGTTTATTCTGTCGGTCAACGTAAACTCAAACTGTGATTCATTAGCTTTTAATAGCTCACTCATTGTAGCACAACTGCATGGCAAACACTACAACTCAAGGACCGGATAATATATACTGTACCAAAACGATTTAATAACTGATTTTTGGATGGATTTATAGTTATGAATGTTATTTACTCCCATTTTAAACACCATTGACACAATTTAGATTCAGTAGTTAGTTAGAGAAAATGTCTACTGATGATATGTCCAAAATTCAAGTCTTAGCTCCACACTAGCTAGCATCCCTTTTTAAAAGTGGTATTGACCATGTAGAAATACATTCGTATGCTGTGTAGGGCAGGGCAATATGAAGAAAGTCTAATATCACAATGTTTAACCAAATACCTTGATAATGCAACAATATTAGATGTAATGCTTTCACAAAATATTTACATTAGATTTATTTTCATTAGATAGCATTAATGTTCTCTGAAATCTGGGGAATTCAGAGAACATACATTTCATGTATTACCAGGAAGACTACATTTATTCCATATTACGATGAACTAAATCTAAGATATCTTGTCTCATATCACAATATGGATATATTCCCCAGTCCTATTTCTTGTAGACACCATAATCTGCTCTCTGTTTTTATAATAACAGTTACTGATGAACAAAATAATGTGACTGCACTCTATAGCCCCAACAAAGCCAACAACGAAATGATACGTTTTAGATAGCAACTTTATTGGTTCTATATTAACAAAAATTCAAATGTGAAGCTGGACTTCTGGACTAACGATGGGGCCATATTTTCACAGCAGGGGGAGGGTTGGTTGGCATGGTGGAAGACTTAATGGGCAGGCTCTGCAAAAGAGGAGCACAAAAAGGACACGTTTAAAACCAAACAAAATTCAATGTAATCAAGCAAGGTCAGAATAACAACGTATTGAGTCAAGTTGGTTGCAGACAAGCTAGCTAACATTGATAGAAAGCTGATCAGGTTGTTTTTATCAATCTGGGGGACAAGATGAACACCCGCCGCTTTGCTAGCATTATATTTTGTGAGAGAACAATTATGATTTTGCCCACCAGTGCTATGTTATTTACCAATACCAGGTACTCCTATAGTATTAATAGACACAAATGTATGGCTACTTACTTGCATCCACAGCCTTTTTGCCTTTTTGAGAAAGAAAGAAACAGAAAGGTATTAATTCAAATGTTCCCAAACCACTGAAACACAGCTTTTTAAGTATTCAAGCAACTTCAGCTGCTTGAATTTACTCGGGACTAAGCATGTCATGAGATCCCAAATATTTGTAACAACTCAAGCTAAAATGTTTTAAAACGACAGTACTCGTTCTTCTCCAGTATCATATGTACCACAACAAATGTCACATTTATCACGGCTTCCCTTCATTTTAGTTGATAAATTCATGAGAACCACAATATATGATCAAAGTGATGACAGCACATTTGGAAACAGATGTCCCATTACACAACAAAAAACAAACTACATTACTCTACATACTGTTTTTATTATGGACTTAAATTTCAACATACTGTACAAAAGAGTTCAACTCACCTCCAAAAGCAAGTCTGGAGTATGCGAATGTATAGAGGCCAACTCCTACCCAGACCTCTTGGTAGGCCTTAGTGTAGTAAGGGCTCATCTTGGTCAAAAAGATTGCAAATGCGCTCCCAGCCATCTGTGGGAGAAATACAGCAAGGGCATAGTCTTAATACAGTATGTACAATCTCAAACAGCAGTTTATTTCAGTCTAGGCATCATAGGAACATCAGAAACACTAGCCTAAAAGGGTCATTCCTTTTTTGAGAGACAACAAACTTAATTCACAATTTTACTGAAGAGTTAATCTTGTGCTCTCCAGGTAGTTTTTAAATGTCATTTTATAATGTGATTCCGCTGAACTATATCTTGCATATATCTCTTAATGCTTTTCAGTAAAGCACTTTGAATTGCCTTGTGTTGAAAGGTATTCTATAAATAAACTTGCTTAGAACTATTTTTGGATATTTAATTAATCTTTAAAAGGGGTCCTACTTCCGGCATAATCGATGTTATACTGCTGTAATGTTGACTAAAGCTAAGTTTTAGTAGCTGAATCCTTCATTGAGACAATTTTGTTAACATTACTCGATATAAAGTTATCTGGGTTGCTTAAAGCTACAGTGACCCTTAGCTATGTCAGGCCTTGCTAAGGACTTTGGAAACCTATGAAATACTGATTAAAAGAAAAGGTTAACAGTAGCACGCATTCACTTCTCAATGCATTTACTGTTATAGGGAAACGATGCATTATTTGTATTGACGTGTCAAATAAGTTATCATTACTGACAACAACGTCATTTATTTGGCTAATGCTAATAGTGCTAACATTACAACCTGGCAGTCATCGTTAGCTTTATGTGTACACTACACGCCCATTAAATCAAACAAGAGTATTCAAAGCGGTTATATAGATATATGATATCAATGTTGATTTAATTAAACTTGTATAGCTAACTATTTCAATCAATGATAGATGCTAGCGTGTTAGCATGTTCTCAGCTGTACAGTACAACCATAGAGAATGCTAGTAGCAGGAAGCTAGCGAGCTAACTGAGTACACCTGCAGAATAGCAAACAAAGCTACAATAAGTACAGATAATAGCTTCATTTCAAATTGCTGGCGTGAGACAACAACGGTTTTTCTGTTTAGAATGAAGTGACTTTGCTTAATAAGTGTATATTCTTCCCTTACCTTTCAGTTTGTCCCTGCAGTGAGAAGGTCAGTGCTCTGTTGCTAATCGTCAAAGTCGTGGTGAAGTCTTCTTCTACGCTGTGCAGTGTTTTCTACAGGTTTGGATATGCAGCGCCACCAAATGGAGGTACAATAATAGGTTTACTTTGATAACTGTCTAGCTAGCTCCACCCTGAGGACTTGACATAACACAACACATTAATCTTTTCTACTTTAAACGTTTTCTTTAAAGGAATTTGAAATATCGGGATATTTGCTGTTTCACAACACACATTTGTGAAAAGTGCATTCAGAACCATTTAATTATAATTAAATATAATAAAGTTTAAATAAACCAATGATGTTATGTTAAAAAAACGGGTCTTACAGTACTATACATGCATCTATTATAGCTAAAACAAATGTAATACCTTTACATTTGATCTGATTTTGTTTCACCTATGTCACTGATACTACAATTTCCATCTAGCTAAGGAAACGTTATTTTGATCAGTACTGTCAACAAAGGGTAAAAAGCGTATCTAGGTCATTCTTAATGTTTCTTCTATTGAGGATTTCCGGGCAAAGCTAACACTATGAATGGATAAGTCAACAATCGTAAAACTCAAAAAGTGTTTTGCATGATTATGTGAAGAAAAATGCAGTGGACATACACTGCAATAACCTTCTAACCCCTTACTTTCACATCATGGTGTCTCTTTTCCAATATCATGCTTTGTTAGATAGTTTTAGACTTCCCACAGGAACAATGTAACTATCTTATTTGCTGCTCCGCTTTCTGGTGCCTTTGCCAGTGCCATAACAGAGGTGGGAATTTGAGGTGAGGGTGCAGCTGCTGCGTTGCCCACGCTGACTGTCAACTATGTCTGATCACCATAGTGAAACAACAAATAAAACACTGACACTGCTGTCAAGGTTAAAGTTGGCATTGTGTAATGTGCTCCACTGTCCGTGCACCTTGTTTCTCTTCAGGTGAATGGAAAATCCTTAAAGGAGCACTTTACTCAAAATGAAACCAAATGAGAGAGAAAAGGAAGATTACTTTTTTTAATAAACATGTCGATTCATAAGTTGGTATGACCCCTAAAAGGAACTTAAAACAGTTTCACATTAATGCATTAAACAAAAGTACATTTCCAGAGACACTGACTGTGTTTTGTTTCCTGAAACATCAGTAACAAGGATCTGCTTTTGCAAACACAGCTGAAACCAAACCAGTTGACTCTGGCATTTGTGAGCATGTGATTACTTTTTAGCCAAGAGAAAGTTTGAATGAGAGCCGGCAGGAGTGATTTGGGCCTGCATTGAGCGTGGGCGGGACTTTCCACTCTTGTTTGTCCTCATGCTCAAAAAGGCAAGAGGCACCTTGTTTAATTTATGAGCACCTACAGCCAAGTCCTATTTGAAGGGACTTCATCGCAGAGTTGTGCCGATCTGAAAGGATACAGCTGAGGATATTTAGTGTTCATGTTACACACCCTACTGTTCTTCATTGTTAGACATTATGTACTAGCTGTGATCCGTGACTACAGTCCTACTACAGGTATGTTGAAGACTTGTGACCTGGCCTGTTATTTCTGTGTTTGTTGGTAGAGTGGGACTAGCTATTTATTTGAGCTCTTTGTTGAATGTTTGCAAGTGTGTACTTGTGTCTGTCTGTGGTAAAGTATGGGTGTGGATGGGTGTGTTCATAACATGACTAATCAAGCAGTGGAGGCGGTTAACTTAAATGTTATGGAAGAAACGTTGACACTGCAGTATTTACCCTTGGTATTGTTGATTTCTCTCGAGTGGAACACTTTCTAATCTACGTCTTGTGCACCTTTACTGAGGTTGATCTCCTGCTGTGGTCAGAGGCTACATGGCTTCAGGTGTAGCAGAGGAAGACGATGGAGGCATTCCATTGGACATCGACAACGTGCACATGCTCCTCCAAGGTCAGTCTATTCCTGTACATGATGTTGTGACATGTGATGTGCTGCAGCGGAGAAACCGTGCTGGCTAAACTTTGAAATGTGTTGAGGAGATTTCAATCCATTTTGCATTACTATGTAGGATGTGATATGTGTTCATTAACTAAAGAAGTGCTTGACAAGTGAAAATGAAAGTGGTAAATAAATATATTTTAAAGGCAGCTTAACTGATTGTTTGCTGAGAGTGGAGGTGATACAGATGTTTCCCTGTGCACTGACAATTTGTATAATCTGTTTACTATTTCACATGTGTGGAGATTACACTTTTAAACTTTTCTGACATTTAAGTGAACTAGTTAGCAGCTTGTTAAAAGCCAGATGCAATAGAAGGCACTTGTTAAAAGGGATTTTCAGCTCCTTTTTCTTACTATTGACAATGATATATGAAGATTGCTGGCTTGTGTTTGGTATGAACTCTTTACAAAATACTTACATATTATCTCTTTGTTTTTGCTCCATTTCAATACTCCTCTTTCATTTGTTTCAGTATTGTTAATTGTGTTACTAGCCGTGTGATAGCATACATGATTTTTGAAAGGACAATAAACTATTGTGTTATAATAAGGAAATAGGAAAAACTGATATGTTTGTTGGGTAACATCAACAAGTCTCCATGTGACTCCATCATTAGTTAGAAGGAACATTTCATTTCCTGGTTCTAAATTGTTCTTGAGTCACGTTGCTTTAATCTTTTTTTGTGACTTCATGCGGGGGAACTACTGCACAGTAAATGTAATGATTGCTTTATTCTTTGAAAATAAACATGTAAGTTAACCATGTTCATTAATCAGACAGATGTTTAGTCACCAAACATCCTTGTACTAACAATTTTGTTATGCTGTTTGAAAATTATGGAAATGTTGTTTTTATTAAACATTTACCTGTTGAATTAAGTGTAACCACTGCAGATGGTAAAATGGGAACAATATGAGATATACATGGCACCTTTACTATAACTTAAGAAGTCTATGTAAGAATCTATAATTGTTTTTCTTTACCTGATTAACATATTTGCCTTACAATGGCCTGTAGCAGAACTGTATTATTATTTGGTGAAGCTATTTGCTGCTGTTTGTACTGGCACGTCAGGTGAGCTGGGTGGAGTGGAGTGATTCAAATGCTCAGGACTTTCCTGCCTTGGCATGCTCCTAAACAAACAATTCAGACTGAATCACAAAGTCTCCACAACTTGTTTGGAATAATAGCCATGTTTGGTCTGCATGAAATAAACCTGTGATGTCTCATTTTGCAGTTTAAAAAGCACTACAAACTCTTCAGAAACATTATTACACATAGATATAATAAATGGTTGTTAAAGGTTTAAAAAAGTAAGAGCATATCATTATGAGACACACCCACTGTTATGTTCAATACAGTTATTCATACTATATGAATAACTGTAATTAAAGTAGTTATATATTTTGAATCCGAAATGAATTAAAGCAAATTATTTCATTTGATGAAAAGATAACCAACATTTTCCACATGGCTCTACTTGTCAGTATACCCTTCAAACTAAAATACATTTCCAAAACTACCTGCATTTTCTTTAAGTTTCTGTTCCATAACCGTAGGAAAGAAACCTTTTTAATGAGTTAAAGATTCATGTTTTGGCAACACAAGCTTAGGGACATCTCCAGTACATGTATGCCCAAAACCACCTCAATGTGTGTGTGCATATGTCTGCTTCAGAGTCCATCACTGCTGTGTGTGTCTCTGTGTATATTTGCTGTGTCTCTCAGTATCTATGTCTGTCTGTCACTGTCTTGGAAGCAATCCCATCCTGCAGCCAGATCTGAGACGGTAGCCTTACTTTAGCTCAAACAGGAAGCCGACCACTGTGGCTCATGTGGTGTTAGTTATATGTTGTTAAAAGTACAATCTATTCTCCTTATTGATGGATTTATTGACTATTAGTTCTAAGCATGGAGGGTCGAAAGGTCCTTTTTTCCTCTGCTGTTGGTGAGTAGCTTATGGCCTTCCTGCTGCTTAGATCAGAGACCCTACTGCTATTTTGAAATATCAGGATTATCACGGACTTTACAGAAGCATAGTTCAGAGAGGGAAAGTCAGGGAAGGTCATGTTGCTTTTGAGGAAGATACTGTAATATATTTGACAATTTTTCTGTGCATTTGTTTGCATTAGTTGCTCTTCTCAGTCTAGCTAAAGATGAATAGTTCACAGTCTTAGAAAACATGCTTTAGCACATTTTTTAAGTTTAATGACTACAACTTGTTTTATATAAATCAGTCTGATTGATGAAGCCAGTGATCAGATACTCACTTGAATACATCATTTTCTTACAATGTGTTTGTCTGTTTCCTCAACAGTGGAGCATGAACAGATTCAGAAGAGGACATTCACCAACTGGATAAATGCTCAACTTTCTAAGGTACTGTATTTTGAGATACCATATGTATGTGTCATGCTTATGGAATAAATGAACATTCATGTATTTTACATTTGTTGTAAAGCAGGATGGTTTTAATCTCTTGTATACGTGTCTAAGCAGTTTTCCTATTGCAGGAAGTATCGCACAGCTGATGTTAACAACTATATAAAGACATGGGGCTTAAAATAGGATATATCTTTAGGATGTTATATATTTGGCTGTTGGATTATTTAAATGAGTTTATTAGAGGCTAGAGTGATGCAGAAAGGGACTTGCGAGAAAAAGTTAAACATGTCTGCAGCATCAGTTCACGTGTAAGACAGAATCTATCTTTTGCACACATTGCTTGGCTTTACTTTCTTAACATTTAAATACTACCTGATTCCACATTCTCCCATTAAGTTCACTTCAAGTTTGAGTGTTATGTCCAAAAAGCACCTTAAATGTATGATACGTCACAAGCAAAGTATGATCACAGGTGTGGAAATGTTACACCCAGAGTTTGCCTGCTTGTCCAAAATATGCGCTATTGAAACACTAATTAGCATATGAACACATATTTTTGAGAGCTCTACTTAAAGTGTTGAGATGACGTCATGCTGTGGTGGGGCTGTAAATGATGTGAAGCACGTGCAGACATGCTGACTCATTGTTCAGACGGTGAGGTGCAGTGAAGCCGCTTACAGAGGATCTGTTGGAAAGAGTCCTTGATCTGCTGGTGACGCCCGGCTGGAGTATAAATAGTGGTTCCATGAGGCAGCACAGCACGTAATTTGAATCCAGGCACCCCTTCATAACCTCATGTCCATAAAGTCACCGGTTCATAACCAGCTGTTACACCAATATGGGGGCAATGACGACCCCTAACAGGAAATACTCCATTATGTCTAGAGGACAAACTTCTCTGTTGTGATTTGACCTAAAGCTGTGACCCACACTTCAGTGTCATCGCTATACGTTTAGGATACAAAACTGAATTGACAGACTGATTTATTGCATTATTTACAAAGTAGCTACATGTAGCATTTCAAAATCACCTCACTGCAAAATACACGTGTTGATAGACAGTGTTTTCGCTTTAGCAACATGGTAAACAACCAGGAAGATCACATTTCCCATAAATCATTTTGCTTCCTGTTGCGCCTTAGATTTTCTTATGTGGTTTGCAAAAACATAAACAGGTTAGAAACCTGAACTCATTCAATAATTTGGCAAAAATAATATTAAGACTTAATTGTGTGTGTTGTTACAGAGATGCCCTCCCTCTTTTGTGTCCGACCTCTTCTCTGACCTCAGAGATGGGTCTCAGCTGCTTGACCTGTTGGAGGTGATGAGTGGCCAACCTATGGTGAGTTACTGCAATGTGCTTACAAATGTATCCTAGAATGAATCAGTAGAAAAGTATTCTGTAGGTAAAAATACTGTAAACACAACAGAGCTGATGTTGTAATCTGTCTCCACAGAAAAGACAAAGGGGCCGTGGGGTCTTCCAGCAGAGGGCCAACATTGATACCGCACTGAACTTTCTAAAGAAGAAATCTGTAAGTCTCAACACAACAAACAGGACATCTGAATTTTCCATGTTTTTTTGTTTTATTATATTAAATATTTGTTCTTGTATGGTTGGTATAGATCAAGTTGGTGAACATAAACATCCCAGATATCATAGATGGACGTCCCTCCATCACCCTTGGACTCATATGGACCATCATCCTCCACTGTCATGTGAGTACTGGTAGTAACAGTATGCCAAAAGGTATTACCCTGCTGTTGATAAAAATACAAATTTAGTAGCATCTCCTAATGCATCATTATCACTTGGTAAGACACAGGATGGTTTTGTGGGTTTTCTTGACAAAATGAAACATGGAGATATTTGTTACTTTTGAATACTGTATTTTTAGACTATAAATTGTCTATTGTTTAAAGAATGTAATGACCATGTTATGTATACAGTTAATTTGATAGCTAATGTATTGTATTACCTTCTGTGTTTCAGATTGAAGAGTTGGCCAGCACTCTGTCCTACAGCTCGTGTCACTCCTCTCTGGACTCCCTGTGCAGTCTGGACTCGAGGTCCAGCAGCCCGGCGGCTCCGCTCCCTGCGGGCCGGACGTCTCCACTGCACAAACGCTTCCGGATATCAGCCAAGAAGGCCCTGCTCATGTGGGTCAGGGACCAATGCCAAAAGTAAGTGATATACCAAATACTGAAAAAATTAAGATGTTTTATAGAGGGGTATGACAATTTGGTTTAATAGACTATAAGTTGGCTGAAATACTCTTACACTCATATTAATTTACTTTGGCTGTTCCACAATGTTACATGGTTGTCTGAGGGTACCATTCAGACCCACATACATTAAATATTGTAATGTGTTGTATTTCATTTTTAAACCATAACATTATATTTTTTTACTTATATGGTATTGTATTGCTTTAAGGTAACTCTAATGCGTACTCCAAAAAAGATGTCTTGAAAAAGTCTTGAAATTATTTTTGAAAGAAATCAAATTGAAAAAAAGGCCAAAATGTCTTTCACTTGCAACCTTAAAAGAGCTACAGCAGCCATGGCGTCCCCTTACAGGAGGAATGACAGCTACTCCTACTCATGCAAAGCGATGCAAAACAGATGGATAAGGTTGAAGGCTTGTTGGTGTGCCTGCTACAGGGAAAGCAATGACGGAAGTTTTGCTGTTGCGACAGGACGGACTGACAGATCTTCCTTTTTTCCCCTTCTTCATTCCTTTCTCCATCTTTTTTCTCTGTCTAGGGTCGGTTGTTCCGTCAGTGTGAAGAACTTTAAGTCGAGCTGGAGAAGTGGAGAGGTCTTCCTGGCCATCCTGTGCTCTCTCAGACCGCAGCTGGCTGACCTCTCTCTGGTTCAGTCCAGGAGCAACCAGGAGAACCTGGAGGAGGCTTTCCACCTGGCCGAGAGGGAGCTCCACATCCCCCGCCTGCTGACCCCCAGGGTGAGGCTTACTCAGTGCTGTTGAGTAATTCTCAATAATATTTCATAGTATCTGAGAAGAAATGTTGCATAAGAAATCAGAAAGATTATTTTGCTTCTTTTTCTGCCAAACTAAACAAAAGTATATTTACCTTCACCTTTAGATGTCGATGTTCCAGAACCTGATGAGAAGTCCATAATGACATATGTGGCCCAGTTTCTGCAGTACTCCAATGACATGCCGGCTCCGGATGACCATCTGCAGGTAGCTAATCAAACTACTTCTTTAAATCTTACTGTTACTTTGACTTCCACACCTTCTAAAGTAACTACTTGGGAATACTCTGGTTTCATACGGTTTCCCTTTCCTCTTTCAAACCTGAACTCCTGCATGACACTGAGTGGTGTTATTATTTCTTCTCTTCTGGTGGCGGTGCTGTAGCTGTTTCCTGTGGTCCAGCCCTTTTCTCTCTCACCTGTCAACCTGCCTGCTCAATTCACTCCAGCAGTGGCTGTTTCATCGTTACGCCAGGTAGCTATAAACCAGGCGCATACGTTCGTGCCTATTTTTATTTCTTATTTGCATTAAATATGTACATTTTACTGGGTACTTATATGATGCATGGGTATTGAAAGTTGAGGTTAATTCAGGCCTGTATGCGATGGCAACACATTTAACCAGTTAATATCACCTTGGTTGACATTTAAGTATATCTACTGACAGTTTAAATGTTGAAAACGTAGGTCTCTCCAAGTGAGCGAGCGCTGGAGGTGACCTGCTGGCTGCAGCAAACCTATGATGAACTGTCAGAGGCCCGGACAGCTACAGAGAAATCAAGCTTTGCAGAAAAGTATCAGGTAAGCACAGAGCTTGAGAGTTGACGAATACATTCATTTGTGTGTATTATTTGGTATTGTTGCACAGTGATTAGAAGTTATAACTGTGACCGGTTCTTCAGGTGTTTCAGAACCTGTTTGGCTCCTTCACTGAGCAAAGGAGACCAGTCATGACCCTCCTCGCTGCCGTTAGACGCTGCCCTGAGCTCAGCCAACAGCAGTGTGCTCTCAGGACAGCGTGGGATCGTCTGGAAGCAGAGGTGAGGAAATCCCAGCCCCCTTATTGCGTCCTGCGCTGTTTGTCTTACATGTTTTGGTTCTTGTGAATTTGGCAGGGTATTAGAGGTTTGTTTGATCTGGAAGGTGTCTCCTACTGTTTCACTTCTTTATCCCTCTCCAGATAAATAAAATATGCTTATAGAGCATTCATTAGACTACACAACAATGACTGGGTTTTGTGCTTATAGCTATTTTTGTATTTGTTTTGTTCTCCAGCTGCAGATATGTAAAGCAGACCTGGACTCCAGCCTTCCTCCTCCTCTGGACTCGGTTGTGGCGTGGCTGCAGCGTGCAGAAGAAGCGCTAACAGAAGAGGGAGGAGGCGTGAAAGATCATGCAGGCGCTGCTAAAGAAGCAAGAGCTCAACAAGACACGCAAAAGGTTATTTTGATTGAATTGCTTCCTGTTTAAAAAGTCAATTTTGTTATAGGCTATGGGCAAGAAAACATATGAAGAGAGCAGAACAATATTTTGAGACTCATGACATGAAAATAAAATAAATGTTGGTTGCTGTTTTTCTTTTAGACTTTAATCAAAGAGATGAGCTACTACGTCAATATTATGGATACCTACCGCAACATGGACGACTCAGGGAACATAGTTGTGCCCCTTGAGAATTTTGATGAGATAAAAAGACGGTATGTAACAAAGTTATTTAACTTCTTTCATCAATGAAATGTATACCATACCAGCATGTTTGTAAAAAAATCTACTTTTAAGTGTGTTGTATTAAATGATTCACTGTTTGGTTCCAAAAAAAACAACATCTTCTATCTAACAGATTAACCAATATCCGAGTCACAGCTAAATATCAAGGGATCAAACTGGAATACTACGAATCCCGTCACACTGTTCTGGATGTCCTGAGCCGCGTCAGTGCTAAGGTTCAGATCTGGAAAGCTGCCTACAGTTCCCAGGAGGCAGTTCTTCAGCTTCTGCAGGACTGGCATGTAAGTATCTCAGCATGACAAAACATTCTTATACTGGTTCCAGGAACACTAATGTGAGCCCCATTATTAGCATATTTCATTGCCATTTCTACACTGTAGCTTTGTGCATATGACAATACAACTTTTGAATCTTTGAATATAAAAGGAAATGGCATAATTAATACTACTGGGCAATAAGGGACATCATTGTTATTTTCTTTGCATTTAAAAAAGTAGTAAATCATCTGAAAGATATGCTTCCTGAATAATTTCAACACAATCACTTTGTTGGTTTGTTTAGGAAACTGTTGAGCGCCAAGGCCTGCTTTGGATTCTGATGGACTCTCTCCAAACCCTGAAGGAGAAGGCGAACAATTACACCAGCAAGGCAGCGCTAGGTATGAGCTAAATGTGTTTCTATGACATGAGGTATATAGCACAAATCCTAGCTTCATTTTCTCTGTGTTTAACTGACATGATAGATTTGTTTCTGTTTCTCCCCAGGTGAGGACTCCCAGCTTGTTGCTCGTCAGGTGAAGGAAGCAGAAAATGAAGTGGAACAGATCACACAGCCTGTGACGGCTGTCAGATGGACGATGGAGAGAGTGGTGTCAGCGTGGGAGATTTACAACAAGTGCCTCTCTTCTCTACAGACGTGGCTGGCACAGAAACACTCACCTGCCCAGTGTCCTGCAGCGGGGACAAAGGTAACCTCTTGTCTGGAATTCTGTCAATGAATAACTCAAATAATCCTTTATGACTCTCACTATAAAGTCAATGTTTGAAACTGAAACCATTTTCTTTTTTGTTTTGACCTGTTGGTTTGGTTACTGTAGGACATGAGCGAGTGGACGTCATGTCAGGCTAAGTTAAACGAGGCGGGGAACTTCCTCATTGAAGTGACAGAATCTACAACCAGCCGCACAATGGCAGAGCAACTCAGCAAAGTTAACATGCAGTGGGCTGAATGCATGAAGAGGACCATGTTTGTAAGTACGCACTCTTCTTTCCACATGGACCCAGACTATACATGAAGACACAGTTAAAGGTGGGGTAGGTGATTCACTTCAGAATCACTTTTTGTTATATTCCATGGAATGCTCTTAACATCCCGATAGCAATGAATATATTAAATGCTTTGACAATAAATACATAAAAAAATGTCATCTGTGGAAGCCGTGGCGCTGAAAAAAGCACGACCAATCATCTGAGCCGGCCCGGCTAAAATAACTGGATGGCCTACCTGCCTGTCAGCCTTCCATCTGTGCACAAACTTATCTCGTGCCCTCATTGGTCATGTGCGCGTTCGTGTGTGTTGGAGGAGGGGCTCTGTAAGGAAGTCTGAAGGAAGGGGCAGATTTTTTCCGGTTGTGTACTTTCAAATTCTAGCGCACTCGAGCTGGTTTCTCCATTCTTACCTACCCTACCTTTAATGAAATGAATACAAAGGATTTCAAATGTTCATTATTAACAGAATGTCTGTTGTTGACACAACAGGCAAACAGAATTCAACAAAGGTTTCATAAAGCTTGTTTTCCTTAGGAAGTATCATCGGAGCCCAGTGTTGGTCCACCTTCTCTTCAAACGATGCATTCACTGACCCAGGAGGCCAGCTGGCTACTGAGGCAGCCGCTGGAGGTGGCCTCCGTCCCACTGAAGGCCACCAGGCAGAAGCTACAGGTTGTTAAAGTTACATATTCATTAATGGATGACTAAATAAAAATCAGCAGTAGTAGACAATCTTTTTAAATCCTTCTGTGCCTTAACTGGTTTATCTTTTTTGCTTCTTGTTCTTTTTACTTTTTAGGGACTGAGTAAGAAGATGGCCGAGGTGGACCTTTCATGTCTCAGTCCATCCACAGAGATGCAAACAAGCAACACAGTGAACCTCCAAAAAACTCTCCCACAGGTAGTCTGCTGCAAACATTCTCTGACCAACTGTGATGCATTTCAATAGAGCGTCTTCCTTCTTGTAGTTGGTGACTAAACCCATACTGATGATTTATTATGTGTGCGATTCTAAGAGTAAATTAGAAAAAGAGAGAAACACGGTGGTTGTAGACATTGTTACAGTTTCCACAGATGTTGTATTGATCTCTTATCCTGTGTACATACAGTAGTGTAGCTCTCCTGTACTTTAGTATGATAAACTTAGACAAAGGGTTCAGTCCTGATTCCCTGTGTGTGTCTGACAGGTGCTTGCTGCAGCAGAGACGAACTGTGCAGAGCTGCAGCGGGCCGCGTCCGGGCTGGAGGGCCGTCTGGCTGAGCTGGACCGCTGGAGCTCAGAGGCTCTGGACTGGCACCAGCACAGGGAGGACAGAAAGCACAGAGGACGCTCTGCATTGGAACCTGCAGCCAAAGTCAGCAAAACTTCTATAAGGCATTAGTTTGTTGTGTTTGTTTGGTTGTTTGTTGTTGTTAGGTAAAAGTCATCATAAATGATCCATGAGCCCTTTTCACAAAAGATATTTGGTAACACTTACAAATGATGGCAGTATCATAATACACAAATGATAGATGCTCACAAATCGCACTCCTACAGGTCTCTAGCCTGTTCATTTATACATCTAAAGTATTGCGCTTTTATTATAGGAACAGTGGAATTAGCAATAGCAAATACTGGCATGTTGCAAATTGCAGCTTGCCAGATTTTTAATACATTTCTGATGTCATTTTACTAGTTATTTACTAGTTATTACTTGTAAATTGTTAGGGTATTATAGCAGTTTCGCATGTTTTTCTATTATTCCTTAGTTGACTATGTTGCCAGATATGACATGTTGTGATCTGCACAGACTCTCTACTGAAAGGGAAATACCACAGAGAGGCATCTCTTCCAGTGGCGTGTGATATGTGTGCCCACTGAGATGATAAAACTGGGTATAATCCTCTTTAGGTGCTGATTTCTCGAGGGCCGCAGCTTGAGAACCAGGTTTTATCTGAGGGACAGGATCTACTGGATCTTGTGGCACAAGTTCAGAAAACCTCTCCTCTACAGAACCTCAGCACCTCTGAGCTGCAGGACAGGATCTCAGAGGCAGTCTCCCACTGCCAGGTCAGTTAAATGAATGTCTGGTAACCTTCAGTTGTTCAATAGTTGCTTGGGCTTATTTTCTTTTTCTTTTTTAGGAGATTTTTGGAATTTTTTGTTCCCTTGGGTTTCTGCAACATGTTGAAACATCCCGTAAGACTCCAGGAGAGCCAGAGGCAGGGTTATTTGTTCTGGCCAGAACCAAACATGTACACCAGATTGGGAATGTGATGCTGCAAAACCAGGACCCAGGTCTGGCTTCACCTGAGACTCCATCTTTTACGCCTCAACCAAGGATGACAGGTCTTCGAGGTTGGACCAAGAATCAGCCTGCGAATACAAATGATAAACCAACCATTGTTATAACTCAAGCTGAACCTGAACCTGTAATCCAGTTATTTTCTAAATCCAACACTCGAGTTTCATGTCCAAGTCAAAAGGATCAACCTCTACCTGCTAGGATCCAAACTCCTGTCGGGCCAAAGTGTCCAAAAAGTCCAGTTCTGTCTAAACATGTGACGAGTCCAGACCCAGAGGAAAAGGAAAGCTCCTCTTCCTCAAAAAGTCAAACGTCGACAACCAGAATAAGAGGGCAACCCAACACTGTACAGAGTGATAAAACCTCTCCACAGCCTCTGGTGATGGTCCGCAGTGAAGTTCACTCCAAAGCGCAGTCGATGGCGAGGAGCCGGCTGGAGAAGGCCCGGTCTCGCCTGCAGGGACGCATCCAGCAAGCCATCAGGTTGTTTGGTGGCAGAGAGGTTTCCGTGTCCCAAGCCAAGAAGAAACAGGTACAATTTTAAGAAACAGAAACACATCACTAACCCTAATAGATTTTTTATTATTATTATATAGTAACATCAACAAAATAGTTTTGATGATTTTTAATGAATAAAAGTATATTTTTATTTAAGAGTTTTGACCTTCAGCTTTTTTTTTTTTTGCCCCTGCTAATGAGTGTGAGACATTTCTATTTCTGTCTTTTAGTGAATGTAAAACCAGCTTTCCACCAAAGTGTTCCTTATCAAATCCTTACAACAGAGCAAATGCGTTTTGTGCTACATCATCCAGACCTTGGAATCTCAAAATGAAACTCTGAATGATTGCACATTTCTTTAGAGCTCTGTGTTGTGCTTTGCATAGCTGCCATTGTTTGCATGTTTGTCCAGCTTGATGTCTTTTTGTGCAGAAAGCTTTAAAGATTCTGCAGCCTGCCGTCCTCGATGAGTTCCTCAGTGCTGTGGAGTGTTTGGGGGCCTTTTGCACGGGGCCCCAACTCCAGGACCTGATGCTCCTCTCAGACTCAGTCAGAAAGCAGTGGGAGGTATGACAGGGAATATACATTAAAAACTGTTTCACCTGCTAAAGGAGTGTTATTGATCCTCTCATTTAACTCTCTGCAAGATAGCCAATATGTGTCATTTGACAAAATCTATTTTGAAAAATAATGAAATAATAAATCCAGTTTCATTAACTGTTTTACTCACAATACCTCATTTTCGGGGTTATCCTGTAACAATACAACACAAGTTATAACCAAAAAGCCCAGTAAACTAACCATTTTATGGTTTCAGTCAACAGTTTTGATATTGCATGAACCTGGCACCACTAACATTTGTCTTTAAATTTAATTGGCTTGTTTGTGTCGCACTCAGGATGTACGCAGAGATATGGCTGCCTTTGTTCCCATCTTTTGGTGTCAGATCAGAGATGGAAATCAGTCATTTTCTGCTGTGCAATGTGAAACTCAAACTAACACTCTGCACGTAACCACTGACCAGACTGACCATGACTCTGTGTCGCAGCACCAGGTACTTCCTAACTCTGTAACAATATCATCTGATTGTGCTGTGTAGCAAGCTGTATGTTTCTGACAGATGATCAGAAAGATACTTTATTTCAGTTTCTCCAAAATTCACATTCCTCCCAGGTCATCATGGATGGAGCTGCATCTGATGAGGTTGAATCATTACAAGAGCTGTGTGAGACACTAACACAGGGACAATCCTTCTGCCAAGCAACCGACCAGCTCCAGGAGTCAGATGAAACACAAGAAACACAATCCAGTGACACAGTGCTCACTTCTGATTGGTAAGAT
Organism: Dissostichus eleginoides; assembly: GCA_031216635.1. Classification (NCBI taxonomy): domain Eukaryota; kingdom Metazoa; phylum Chordata; class Actinopteri; order Perciformes; family Nototheniidae; genus Dissostichus; species Dissostichus eleginoides. Next base: position 23,173,866 of record CM062281.1, on the reverse strand, counting down.
AATGCAAAGAAGATGAAGTATGATGAGGTGTAATATCTTAGACGTAATATAGTTCTATAAAAGCGAACCATAAGATCTGCTTCTCTTGGATGTATTTTCACACGTCTGTTTTCTTTTTTTCAGAAAGGAAGCTTATTAGTATTCTACTAAGTGTTCAAAGCAATTTGTGGTAGACAGCACATTGAACATTAAAAGTGTAGTCAGATTTTAGTTTAGAAAAAAAATCAAATCTGTAAAGACAGACAGGAAGAAACAGCATTGTTTGGCTTAAAAATGTACCGTTAAATCAACATTCAGGTTCTATAGGCTACAAACTGGGAATTGAATTTAAGTTCAAATGCATTGTTTTTTTGAAGCAGACAACCTTATTATTCAGAATATTCACTGTGTAATCCTTCCTGTCTATTAATCTTAATGAGATTCCTAATTACCCGGGTCGACCTCCCCCTAATAAACCTTTTTTTCCCTCAGCAGGGGACGGCAGCCCCGGGGAACCCCCCTGCTGAGAATGTCGGCCGACACGCAGCACAGCAACCGTCAGAAACAAAGCGTGGACAGACAACAACAAGACCTCTCACCTGTGTGTGGCTCTGTGACAGCGCAGCCTCAGGGTGATATCCTCCACCTGCGAGCTCAGGATGTCCCGGCAGAGAGGGAGGGGGAACGTAGAAGCTGTGGGTTTGAGAAAAAACTGAAGTCTGCACTAAGATCCAAAGAGCAGCCGCTGAAAGCTCGTCTGCTGCACTTCACAGAGAGCAGCCAGCAGACCCAGGCTCACATACAGGTAGGGAGAGAACACGTTAATTCGATTTCCTTGTTGTTTTTCTTGCTTTCTCTCGCTGCACTAGGTATTTTAGTAACTCTGTAAGCTCCTAGAAAAACATTTACAACTTTATTGTAACCAACAAATGATACAATGTGAAGTTAAAGTCACATAAAAAGCTTATTGGGAGTTTGCTCAGGATGGAGGTGGTTTTAGTGCCAAGGGAAACGGATATCTTTGATTCCTACCTGCAAACCAAAACAATAACTTTACTCCCTTCAGTTATTCCTATTTTCCTGTGCCTCTGCAGACATTTAAAATCGACATGAGACAGGTTTCAGTGTAAGAATTCCAGAAAAATGGTAACAAAAAGTAAAATGCTTTTATTCGACTGGTGTATTACAGGCTAATTACTGTATATTAGATTGTTGCATGTGTTCATTTCCTTAAATGAATCTTATTCACTTTATACATAGCATTTCATGTGGCATTTCCTTAAGACTTCCTGGTCCGAGCAGAACTCTGCACTGTGATTGGCTGTGACTGACCTGGTGAGAGCAGCAGCTGCAGCAGGGCTAATCCTCAGTAAGTGGATCGGCTCTGCTGCATCTCTTTCTCTTCTCTGCACTGAACTGCTACTATGTGACCCTCCCATCTCCCAGGCGGTTGTCAGGGGCGACACTGTGGAGACCAAGCAGGAGGCCGAGTGGACCGTCATCCCAGAGACGGCCGCCTCACAGCAGGAAGTGATCTCCTCGGAACAGGAAGTACTGGAAAGGTAGGGGTTATTATCTCAACTCTTACATGAGTGTTGTTTGAAGAACTGTCAGCATGTGAGTTAAAGTTAGACCTGACAGATGAGCGCAGCTGAACATAATCCAAAATTAAATTGAATAGTGTGGTTAACTTTAGGAAGTCATTTGGATCAGCAGCATCCTTTAAAAGTGACAATTTTACTAATATTTTAGAGAAATATTTACAATGTACCCCTCTACTGTATGTTGCTGTCGATTCGACCTGTTTGTCATCTAAACAAAAGAAATACCCCAAAGACAAAAACAGTCTAATTTTACAGATTTTGCAGCCGGCTCTGTTCCCATTTAGCTTTTTCAGTTTCAGAGAATGTCATATTGAAACATGTGTAAATCTATCACTGCAGGTACAGAAAGTCCTGTTCGGCTTTTCAGTCTCAACTCGAGAAGAACAAACAACATTTGGAGGAGTTTATCCCAGACTCTGTCAGCGTTTCTACCCTGCAGGACCGAAAGAAGCAACTACAGGCAAGTTAAAGCATCACTTTATTAAGTTCAGAAATGACTTCATATCATTAAATGTTCACCTTTTCAAATCCTGCTCTAAGCTGTGTATCACTTATGCTCCTTTTTACTTCTGAGTATCTTGTAAAACCTATAACTTAAAGAATGGCTAAGCAGTCATTTTCTTGCTTAGTCAATATTCACAATGTGAAATTATTGTTCTAAATGTTTTGTGAAAAATGTTTTCCCTCCTTCACAGACTTTAAAACAGGAGACAGAGGCATTATGGTTTGAGTTTGAGCTCCAGTATTCCCAGTTCTCCCATTTGATGACCAAGGAAGATGAAGGTGAGGTGGAAAGAAACAGGGAGCAGCTGACTCAGCAGTGGAGAGGACAACAGATGTACCTCCAGAGCAGGTACAGTGCACCTGATCAATAATAAAGTATTGATTCATCTCTCACGGCATAAGAACACATTTGTAAGAAAAGGTTATTTACCTGTCCTTCCTCTGTTTGAGTAACATGTCTTCAACTTTGTCCATGCAGTTTTGTTTTGTTATTAATGAGGGGTTAGGGTTGAAATGTGATCATTGTCCTGAACTACATAGTCTACATGTGTTATTCTAACAAGTAAAAGTAGCTTTTTTTCCATTTAGGATGAAATCTTTGGAGAATACTGCTGACCTGATGGAATCTGCAGATGGTCACATGGTGCTGATCACTGAAAACCTGGAGCGGATCGTCAGAGAGTCTGTGGACATTTCCTCCTTTTCCCTGACTGATGCCAGACTGGAATCTGATTTAAAGGTACATCCAGGCTTTTTAAGACACCTAACACTTTAATTCAGATAATGACATATGCAGAAAGTACTATTTATCCCTCTCGTGTTATCCAGGAGATGGATGACGGACTGCGGTCTGAAATGAGAAAGCTTTCAGAACGAGTTGCAGAAGAGGAAAGAACATCCCCTTCATCGCTCTGCCAGGCTCTCCACAACAGCCTTCATCACCTTCAGCAGTTCAGACAGCGGCTGGAGGAGGTTCAGGCTGCCGCTCAGGCTCTGAAATGCTTCCTGGCCACAGTAAGAGAAGTCGAGGCAGAGATCCCAGCCCTGCAGGCCAACCAGGACTCCAGAAGACAGGAACATGAGTCAGACAGGCAGCAGGAGAGACTCTCTTGGCAGGCAGCGATGCAGCAGAGGTTACAGGCTGCCAGGACTCAGTCTGACGGTGTTGACAGCACTTTAAAGGCAGTAGGGATGACTCTGACTATGGATGGTGCCAATGTGACGTGTCAGGATGTGGTGACATCATTGTCCCAGCAAGTTCTGGAAATCGAGAAAGAGCTGAAGACAGGCGGGAAGAGGGACGGCAAAGATGGGTTATTTTCAGTAAGAATGGAGCAAATCCAGCAGCTGAATCCTAAAGAGATACATCAGACAAAACCTGGGGAGGATTCAGCGAAGCAGGGGGGAGCACAGGAGCATCTCACTGCATGTAAGATGGAAGAGGAAGCCAAAAGGAGAAAGCTGGAAGAAGATGATGATAAAAACACACTAAAGAAGGAGGAGGCTCCAACACGGAAATCTGAAGGGGATGTGTTAAAAGACCAGAGAAGAAGAAGGAACAGCCAAGTCAAGAAAGAAGGAGAGAAGAAGAGTATGGTCCAGAGGAGGTTTGCTTTGTTGGGGGCCCTGAGGGAGATAAGAGGAGCCACTGAGCAGCTGAGGTTACAGGAGCCCAGCCTGCCCGCTCTGCAGCACAGGTACACTGATATCTGACCAAAAACTGCTTCATGTTAAAGTTGCTCAAAGTTAGGAACATATGTTAACATAAGATGCCATGTTTGTAAAGCTGCACCACAACGTCAACATCTAAATATTCAAATGTATTAAGTTAACATTATTTTGTCTTAAAATGACTATGTGGACTGATGTGTTTTACAGTATTTTAAAATAGTAATGGTTTTGTTTGACTAAGAAAAGACTAAAATGGTCAGAATGTTATAAGTCTAAATAATAACTAATTAAACAGGATAATGTTGACTTAATATATCAAAAACCAGCCAGGAAATTTGACACAGGATTAAGACTAAATACAAAAATAGCTGACAAAATTAACCTGTGCAAGCAATGCCTTACTGGTGTAATAAAACGATGACTCTTAACCATGTCTGCCTCTGTACAATAATAATTGTGTAACTTCCGGCAGGACTCGTGCATTGACAGAGCTGGAAAGTCGACTTGCTGGCCACCTCGCTGAGCTGCAGTACATCCGAGAGGAATCCTCACAGTCAGGCGTCTCTGATGTGAGTCAGACCAGGGAGGCCGAGGAGCTCTGGGAGGAGGCCACAAAAGCTGTAACTGAACGGTAAGGGAGGAGATTCAGTCCTCTGTGATTCATTTACATATCAGAGCCTTCTCCATCGCTGGCCCCCACTCTGGAACTCACTCCCCAAACACATTCCCCAATCTCACCATGTTCAAATCACAAATCAAAACTCTGCTTTTAATCTGTAATTCATGTTGTGTTTTATATATTTTAAGTGTGTTGTTTTAATTATGTTTTTGTGAATTTTTACTCTGTAAAGTGTCTTTCAAGAAAAGCACTCTATAAATAAAATGCATTATTATTATCAAACTTGATATCTTAGCTGAGTTGGTTGAATGTGTGTGTTGTGTTATCACGTACAGGCTGGAGCATTGTAACGCACTCACAGAGCTGCTGAAGAGGTTTCAGAGCATCCGTGGGGATCTGAGCGGGAAACTGCAGAGAGCAGAGAGCACCATCAGTGAGCAAGCCTCCTACATGGGGAGAGAAAACCTGCAGAGACTACACACTAAGGTATACCTCTGTTCCATTTGCATTGAAACCTACCAAATAAAGTGAAATCAAGATAGATTTTTCGTGGCTCTGGTTCTTCCTAACCCTAACCCTAACCCTGCAACAGTTCAGTTAAGTGTGTTTTATATGTGTGTGTGGTGTCTCAGGTCCAGGACACTAAATCAGAACTGAACGGCCTGGGTGACGGTATAGAGGAGGTCCGCAGTGTCTGCAGGCAGCTTCACACTCATCTGCGTCAGATCCCAGAATGCACCATGATCCCATTTGAGGACGAAGCGGATGCTCTCATGGACCGCTGGCTGGATGTGAGTTTCAGTCACTTTTTGTTTTTTGAAAAGCTTAGACTGATGTTAAAAAAAATTACAAAATTATCTATCACAGAAGTAATTCAATTTCAGAAGATTTCAGAATTATCTTTCAATTCTCTTGCAGATTATTCATTATTTTATGTACTGTTATTAAAGCTAGATTTACTACACAAATTATTTTTACCCCACTGTTTTATCTGCTGCTGCTCTCATATGTAAAGTAAAGCGTCCTAGTAGATTGTTTGCGATCATACATTGCAATTATTGAATTTCTAAGGTCTTCTATTGAGTTGGGTTGTGTGTTGTAAGATCAGTGCTAGCATTCATTTCAAATACTGTTCTTGCAGATATCAGAGAGAACAGATTCCCACCTGGAAAGCCTGCATCGGGGCCTGACTCTGTGGGATGGGGTCCTGCAGCTGGGGGAGGAGGTGGAGAGGTGGACGGCCAATAAACTAGCAGCATTTGCTGAGTGTCCGTCCTTTCAGACAGAAGAAGACATCAGTGCCTTGCAGGTAGACAGCATCCCTTATTCATTCTGTAATACACAGGTTTGGACCCAATTTTTAGCAAGATTACTTGTTTGCTTTAAACATTGATCATCTCCCTCTGACTGTCTCCAGAATGAGATTGTGACCCAAGAGGAGAATATGGAGCATTTCCATCAAAGAGCCACAGAGATTCAGGCACTGCTTCAAAGCACAGAGCCCCCTCTGGAGCTTCAGGTACAGCATCAGCTTCTGTGTTTAGGGTGTTTCAGGCTGATATAATGCTTACAGATACAGTTGATCGGATCGAGTTAGAACACATCTCTTGATTGGTTTTCTTTGTCTACTGTAGGTGGTGGAGACCCAGATGAGGAAGAAGACAGAGCAGCTGCAGGAGCTTGTTTCTGAAGCGGAGGACGTTTACAGGCAGATGGTGGCTGCTAAGGGACAAATCACTGTCAGGATGGTAGAGTGCTTCAGCTCCCTCCAGAAGATTCAGGACTCCCTCCTCACTCTCACCGGTGCAGATGTTGCATCGGTCCTTGCCAAACTTAAGGTTAAAAAAGTTTGTATGTGTTGCAAAGTGTACTACGCACTTGAACAATGTATAGAGAAACGTGTCATTTAAAAAAAAAGTTACTATGTATAAAATCAAAACTATTTAAGAAAGCTATGATGTTATGAATCTAAACATAGTGGAGTACAAAGCTAGCTTTTAAAATGCTTATCACCATCAATGTCTTATGTTTCTCTACAGGATCTGCTGTTTGAGCTCCAGGCGCAGGACGAGCAGGCGGAGAGTGTGCAGGAGGATCTGAATGTTATGGCCTCCATAGCGAGTCCGGTCATTCTGCAGAGTCTGTCTGCAGACGGGGTTCAGCTGCAGGAGAAAGTCAGAAACACCCAGCAGCTCTTCTCTGAGGTGGAAGAGCAGACTGTGAGGAATATCCACGATCTGGACAGGTAACCTTCATGTGATGTGTACAAAAGCTTTGTCTAAAGCTACTTGGTTACATATCTGTATTTTGAAATGTGTTTATCATGAATTTGTATAAAGACACAAAGAAATCAAAACCAGACATAGTAGCTAACGAGGATATTTTGATATATGAGACTTCGTCAATACAGGTTATACTGCCAATTCTTACATACTATAACCAGAATTATTTTAGAAACTCTGTTACAAATTGGGTCAATGGAACAAGTTAAACTTGTTTCCTGAAGTCGTTTTGTACTACTCTGTGGCGGTACCACTTCTCACTGTTGATTTTATTGACAGTGTATCATGGTTACAGCACATATGAGTCTGTGTCATGTGAATGCCTGCATTTACACTGTGTGTGTGTTCTAGGCTGCAAAGGGAGACTGAGCATATACCACAGTGGTTGGAGGGCGCTGAGGAAAAATCAGCGAAAGACGAGGATCTAAGTGCGCTGCAGGAGGAAGCGCTTCAACAAAGGTAAGCTTTGTTTTCTGATTCCACATGACAAGTGACAAGATTTCCACCTCTAATAATAACTGAGCATCAACTCTGCACGGTTTTCCCTTCAGGGTGAGGACAGAGGAGCTCAACCAGCTTGTGTCCTCCTTGCAGAGCAGCCCACTTGAGCAGTGTGCTGTGGTGGAGGAGAGCAGGAAACTGCTCCAACAATACCACAACTTCCTACAGGGCTCGACGGAGGAGCAGAGCTCTCTGAGCAGGGACATGGAGGAGTTTCAGACTCCTCGGAAGTCCACTCAACCCTCTGATGGAGATCTGAGAGGAACTGTCGACTCTCCGCTTGGTGAAAACCTCTCCACCAAGAGTCTGGTAAAGTGTGATCTAATAAGAAAATATTACTACACTCAGACTGAGCTGCCCCATTTTTAGGACATTCTGCAAAAAGGCAAAACTTATTATGTTATCTTAACTAGCAATTATCTTTGTTTTCATGTCGTTTTTAAGTGGCAGTTGTTATAGCAGTGTGTATTGTTATACAGAGGGTGTGGCACTGATCTGTGGTTTATTTACTTTCACATTTGTTTACACTTCTTTAATAAGGAGTGCCCATGTGTCGTTGGTGAACATGTTTTGTAATGATGGATTAGTTTGCATAAATCGAAATAGATATTCATCAACACGCTCTCCGGTCCCTGCAGTGACAGATCATTGTGATTTTGTTTTAACAGTTATCATATAATATCATATTTGAAATAATTGATCAAAGTGGCATTAGAATGCAAACCTTAAAAATCCAGTTGTATGAAACTAATATTCAACCAATAGTAACTTTTTAGTGTTAAAATTCACTTTGAAATGAACACATTTGGAACATGTCAGGTCGGGTCAATGAACGAATACTTGAGCGCATCTGATTTGTTGTAGATACGCCGGTTTAGTCTCTGAAATCTTACACAGTATACACGCCCTCTGAGTGACGCTTGGTGTGTCTTAAATGTCCACAGGGTGTGTGTCCCCGCCTCGAGGAAGTTGTGTGTAATGAGGAACAGCTTGGCCAGTCCCTGCAGGCTGTCAATCATAAACTGACATCCCTGCAGGAAAAGATGTCCGCCTGTCAAGCTCAGAAAGAAAGCTCCGCTGCTCTGATCACTGATGCACCGGCTCTGGAGGTGAGGTCCATTAAGTCAAGTGACTTTGTGAATCATGAACAAGCTTTGTTACATTTTTTATTTCACATTCTTCAGGTATTGAAACAATGAACAATGTGAAGATGATTGAGAGTTTCCCAACATTAAGCCATCTGTATTGTATTTCTATTTATCTGTGTTTATCTGTCATTTTTTAGGCTTTGTTACATGAAGTAACCGACGTAGAAAAATACCTTTCACAAATTGCAACACTCAAGGACACCATTACAGCAATTTCTACAGCTGAGGCCCAGGCCAGCCTCTCTCAGGAAATCAGCAACCTGCAAAACCACCAGAGGGCGCTAGACAGCAGCATCAGAGAAAAACTGGCACTGCTAACAGAAAACTCACTTCCTGCTCACAACAAGACTTTAATAACTCGGCAAGAGAACATTGAACCATTGCAGACGCACACTATCTTAATCCAGGACTCACAATGTCCAGCTATTGGCAAAGACACTTCGGAAGAAATAAAATCAACACACTGTGTCACAACTCTAGTTGGATCCCAAGCGACAGAACTAGACCACTTCCCCCTTTCTACCCCTGGAAATGTGTCTGAACATCTAGCAGCACAATCGGTTGTAGATGCTCAAGAACAAGAGATGCAGTTAGGTGTAACACAGAAGAAAGTGTTTACCATAGTGTTGGACATGGAGCCACACCACATGCAGGAAAATGACAGTGTTGGCACAGCACAATCTGAGACATTGACAACAGTTACTGGTGCTCAAGAAAAGAGGGAATCCTGTGAGGATATCAGTGTGAGTCCAGCTAAAGTGTTTACAATAGTGCTGGACATGGAGATGCCTGACTTCCAGCCACAGGACAATGTACACATGTCAAGTACTCTTGAGAATAAATCCAGAGTCTCTTCAAGATTAATGAGTCCTGAATCAGATGAAACAGACTTGAACATCCATTACTTAAAGAGCCATGCATTAAATGAGCCTCAAGTGGAGGACACCCTGACCCCAATTGTGTTAAAGGAAATGGAGGATACTACAAGTGCCAAAGTATCATGCAAAGAAAAGTCACAAACCAATCAATTAATGCAAAATGAGGTGTTGAATCCCTCCAAATCATGCGGTGTTGTAACTGAATGTGAGCTCACCGGTACTCATGCAGCAGAAACAACATGTCTGGATGTGAAACAAGAAGACACGACAGATTTCTGTCACGTTGAGAAGCAAACAATGAACTCAGTCTCCTCTGCGGTGGAGGGAGAAGCCTTACCTGACAAACAAATACCTGCTCCAGACATTAAACAGCTGACTGCTGCTGACACTGCTCAGAGCGCAGGTACAGGACAGTGTGAGAGAGAAGAGGGAGGGAACACAGGAGGAGAGACGAAACCTGAACAACCCCAGGCCAAAGTTTTCGAAGTGCCAAAAAGACGATACAAAGCTACGCTGCTGTTTGAAGGAAGTGAATGGAAGGTACCTGCATCGCTGGAGGACACAGAGGGGACACAGGGACAGGTAGATGTCATATTAAACGTTTTTTACAATATCTTTCAGCCACAAAGAGCCACAAAACCTGTGTAGCGCACATTATCACATGAGGGTGATTACAGCGGCTTTCCATGACAGCAGCTTTATCAATGCACTAGCTAATTGTCAGAAAATGGTCGGACTACATGCCAATCATTTAGAAATCATCCAAAGTAAGCTGAGATCTTAAAGTGTTTATTCAGTGTTGTTTTAACCCCTCCCACATACAAGTAAACATTAGTTTGTGTGATAAATTATGATGAATCACAGGTGTATGATTGTGATTAAGGATATTCAATTTGTATTATTTTCGATGGACCTATCACTCAGTATTTCCCCCCCCTGCTGATTGATAGTGGTCACTCGATATCTGCAGAGACAGTTCGGTAACCTCAAGTATTGAGGAATTTCTCAGTGGGACATCCTGTCATTATTGTGAGTAATGGCAGGGACCCTTCCCTTTGAAAGAACAGACATTTTTTTCTCCAGGATCGATGTTGAGGGTCCTAAAATATTCCCCCAAACATTTGTTATTAAGAAACCATACATTTAGTTTCCCTAATTTGACTGCTGATTAGATTTATTGCAATGGGGTGACTCAATTCGTTTTTTGTTTGAACAGCAGTTTCCCAATTAAAGTGATCATGATTCAGAGGACAGTTACAATAAAATATAGAATAAAAAGAAAAAAATACCAATAATTTGAGTTCACTTATTCTTAATTTATTTAGCTAATTTTCCAAAATCAAAAAAAATACAAATGACTGCTCGATATTCATTAACATATTTTCATAATTTTTACCTCCATGATCTTCAACTAACAGTTGGTACATTGGTCATATTCACCTAAATATTGACACTGCTTTTGAGAAGGAAACAGTATGACATATTCCTCCTTGTGCTCTTTTTCCCCTGAGCAAATCAGAAACCTGCTGCAAGTTTTTTCAAATGCTCTTCCCGCTCTACCTGAACCCTCCTCTCAGACACACTGTGGTCATGCCTAAAGTATTTCCCAGGACACCTCCCCCGTTGTAGGGGGAGGTGCCTGGTACTGTACCTTGCTGCTTGTGTCATGTTTTGTAGCCCGTCCTGTCTATCAGAGTTATAAGAGATCACTTGTATCTTTAGAGAAACACTCTAAGGGAGCAAGCACTTTATAGATTAAAAGACTTGGTGATTCTCCCTCGGGGCAGACTGCTCCCACCCAGGCACATTCTTCTGTTAACTGTACTGACTCGCCGAGCTATCGGCAACATTGTAATATTTACCACTGCAGGGACAGGGGAACGGCAGGAAGCTCTGTTATTATCTGTGGACAAACACAGGGAAGCAGGAGGCTAACATGTGACACCACCTCTGTCTTCTGTGTATGTAGCTGCAGATGGAGGACAGCATGGAGCCTGAGAGGACAGCTGGGGGGGCGACAGGTGAATCAGCAGAGTCCTTCAAACCCAAGTCCACCATGCAGGATGTTTTGTCAGAGATCCAGAGCTTGGTGGAAAAAAGTAACATAATAAATGTGAGTATTAACTTTTTTTATTTTCCTTTTTGTCACGGCTTGTTGCACATTTCTCAGTTAGAGTTTCTGGAGGCTTGTTATGTTGCTAAACTGTTTGTCAATAAACTGATTTGTTGAAGTCAGATCTTATGTGTATATAAAAATCTATCTGAATTGATTTGGTTTTAGAAGTTTGTGTGAAAAACCGGTTATTTGGTTAGTGGCACTGGTGTGTTTCCTGTAGTTGCACACATTACCTATAATAAGCATAACATGAAAATCATCATTTAGTTTTTAAGCATTTGAGTTTCTGATTTTCAACATAGCTGCATAGATAAAAAGTGTCCAGACAGGCCAAGAAGTGTTATCTGTGAAACAGGGGACCGATAAGAGCAGCAGTGTTATGATGGATGATTGTGTATATTCCCTTGATGCTGCTGACAAGAAGCTCCACAGGATGGACCAACGAGCTACAATAACTTCCTGCAGGGTCATTAGTGGGAATAATTACTCACAAAATACACAGTCAGTATACATACACAGTCTCTCCCTTACACTAACACAGGTTGACTCGTTTTTTTTATGCCAAGTGTGATAGTGTTTAATTTTAGATAGATTATTTATCATATTGACAAGTAAAACTTTAAAAAGAGAGAACTTAAAGTAAATCAAACAATCTAAGCTTGAAACAGAAAATATATGACTTTCAAAGCTATAATACAAAACATTTCTTAGTTACAGTTTTCAAATACGAGGATTGGACTGTTTTTTTTTTTGTTAGATGTATACATAGATGGATTATAACATTTTCTACACCATAAGATCAAGATCAATCAATCATGAAAATATTCTGTAGATTAACTAGCATACATTGTTCTTAACTTTTTCTTCGTGAATAATTTGCCAAATATTTTCAATTTGTTTGTGATCATAGCGAGACCCACACATTGATTTGAATTGGTACCTGAAGTCCTCTCCTGGTGAACCAGAGATCCGATTGGTACGAACTGTTCAAAAAGTTCTGGCATGCCGCTATCAACCAGCACAACTCGATGTCCACACGATGACCGAACAGCTGCAGGAGGCAGAGGTATGCACGTCTGTTAAGCCCTTTTCCTCATGTATTTCTAGATAAAGTATCACGTGATCTTATCTGATGTCTGTTCTCGCCGCTATAGGACTACAGGTGCCGTGTGCAGGAGCAAGTTGCTACTATGAAAAGCATGCGCAGTGCGGGTATTTGTGACCCAGAAGCCCTGAAAAGAGTGGAGGGGCAGTGGAGCGCTGCCCTGCTCGACGCCTCCGCCACAGTGCAGGTCAAAGCAGCTCAGCTGGACCAGGTCCAACAGTACCACAAACAGATGAGGATCACCAGAGCTTTCCTGGAGGTTGTAGCAGCTGAGAAGGACAAGATGGCCTTGTGAGTAATTGTTTGATTTAAAAGTGAGAATTAACTCTACATACAATCCTGTTTGTTTGTGTACCACTTACAATACATTTTCTTTTGTTGTGTTTTTTTTCTGCAGAGGCTCTCTGGGTAGCAGTGCCCTTCAAGCGGACAGACTCAACGCCCTGCTTCAAACCATGGTGAAGAAAAGAGACATAATGGAAGAGCTCCTCCAGTTGAGTAGCCAATTTTCAGTCCATTTGAGCGACGCTGAGAGTTCGGGTGCTCTTTCAGCCCAGCTCGGAGATGTCCAGGAGGAATGGAAGCTTTTAGAAGGAAGCATCCAAAGAGCTCTTCAACATGCCTCCAGCTCCACCTCTCAGTCCTCGCTTTTATTACAAGAGGCCGAACAGCTTAAAGCCAAGCTGGAAGCTCTTGGGGAATCCAGCTTTCAAAGCCATGACAACAAAAGCGCTTTAGAAGTTGTTTGTCTGACAACAGACCTTAAACTGTACAACCAGCTTTATCTGCACTTACAGTCCCAGGCAGACGCTCTTGTCCATTTCTCTCTTGGTCAGAAAGAGAAGGATGAAATCAAACTTTGTCTTCAGGAACTAGGGTCTTTGCTAAGTGTCACCAAAAGCAAGCTTGGCACTTCCTCAACCAGCAGTGGCGACGTTTCCTCCGCTAAAATCAGCAAGCAATTACAAGACTTGATCATTGGGGCCAAGCAGGCAGAAAACCACATCTCCATCGGGAAGAAGTTAGCCCTTTTCCCCGAGGAGGCCCGTATTCAGATTGTCGAGATGAAGACATTTCAGACTGATATTTGGTTTAGAAGATCCAAGATGCAGGTGGAAGTTGAGCAGATTAAAGAGACACTCTCTGATAAGGAAAAGGAAGAAAGTGACCAAGAATTAAAGACAATAGAAGACCTCTATGAAGCCATCGCTGACAGCTTGGATCATGTTCTCGACACCATGAAGAAGAGTCTGCACGAGAGGGAGAAACTGTTGAGGCAGCTTGCTAGCATGGAAGCCTGGCTAGCACAAACACATGCCGAAAGAGACCCATGCACCCATGTTGAGAATGTTTCAAAAGCTGACATCAGAAAGCTGGAGAGCAAGCTGAAAAGTCATAAATTAGCCACAGTGGAGATAGAGAGCCAACTTAAAGACGTAGAAGCAATGGCAGACAGTTGCAGGGAAATAGCTGTCGGGTTGAGTCCAGGAGAGAGCCGTTACCTCGTCAACAGGATGTCAGGACTCCGCACAGAGTTAGAGGGATTGCTAGCTCATGAAAAGGCAGCCTGCTGGGAACTAGAAGAGCTGATTCATGAGCGAACCACTTCGGATGAAGAGCTATCAACTATCCAGGCCAGTTTAAAGCAAATATCCACAGATTTGGAGCAGCAAAGATTCCCTTTAACGCAGGAAACCCTTACAACATGCGCACATTTGAAGCACATGCTAATAGAGCATCAGTGTCAAGTACAGGAGCTGCAGCACTGTCAGGAGGCCAGGAGATGTCCGCTGCTGTGCACCATTGGCGAACTGCAAGACCAGTGCAAAGCTCTTAGTATTAATGCCATTGAGCAAGACAAATATCTGCACCTCAGGAGACAAATGGAGGAATCCAGGGACATCGCCAAAGAGCAAATCCAGCGTGCCAAAGATAAGACGATCAGTGTGGGTGAGAGGGTCAGACTATGCCAAACACTCTTGGTTGAACTTCCCCTGGTGAAGACACAGTGTCAGGAAGCAGCAGACCAGTTGGAGGCCATAGCTCAGGAGTTGTACCCGTCTGAGTATGATTCAGAGAAGCAGAGGATCTGCAGCACTGTGGAAACTTTAGTCTCCTGGGAGCATTCGGTCGCAGATGATATCAAAAACCTTGAGGCCAAGCTTCTGTTAGGTCTGCGGTTCTCCTCCGAGCTTCCTGCCTTAATAGAGCTCTTCCTGACAACACGAGACGAGTTGCAGGGAGCCGAACCGGTAACTCCAGATGAGAAAGCCATAGATATTGCACTCAGAAGGAACTGGATTATTTGGAGAAATATGGAGTCTGGGATGAGGGTGTTGGGAGGTCTGGGGCAGAAAAAAAAAGTGAACCTGAAGAGCTACAAGGAACTTTACTCTCTTAGGGAGGCAGCCATGCAAGAGTGCCACTTAAGAATGGTGAGCTTAAATGTTCATCCATTGAAAATCATACTTTTGTGTGTTGTTTCTCTAAACTATGCTTGATCGTGTAACATGTATCCAACAGGAGAGTTTATGCCAGGCAAGAGAATCCTTGAAAGATTACCAGTGGGCGGCTCAGGGAGCAATAGGCTTCCTTCATAATGCAGAGGCCACTTTCCTATCAGCTCCTGGAGGCTTTCTCGACTGCACTGAGGAGCAAAGGCAGACTCACCAGGCTCTGGAGGCTCTTGAGGACGGATTTCAGGCTCACATCTGCCACCTTGTGGAGCTGGTGCCCCAACAGCCCTGCCTGTCCCGCCCAAAGACAGAGCAGCTCCACATCTGCATCCTCAGTCAGCTGTTGGTGGGACGAGCCATACTGGAGGCCCAAGCTCAGCTCAGGCTGGAGTCCTTGCAGAGGTAATGCTCTGATTCATTGAAGTGTGGCATTATTTATATAAGTAAAACTACTTAAAGACATTTTCTTTTTTTTAAAGGTGTGAAATTAGACAGCAGAGCCACAGAAAGTGCCATGAAGACATACGTCAGCGCCTCTCAGGTTTCGAAGCCAAGCTATCAGAATGTGCTGCAGAACAAGTCACGTCATATGACAAATGTGTGGCCCAACAAAGAGAAGCAAAGGTAGGTTTGATGCAGTTGTATAATTATGGATTTGTCTACATATTGGATCGTCTCAAACCTTGCTTGCACTACACAGATTTACAAATATAACATTTCAAAATACAGCACTTTTTATGACCAAATACCAGCAATACAAAAAAAGCGGACTATTTTCCATTAGCTCCAGCTTTTTAAGCTATAAAAGCACCCCTTGCCACCCAGCCTTTTTTTGACATGTAACAGGAGGACTGCCTGATTCAACCTTACATCTTCACTTCATTTCATCCCTACACAAAGCTCTTGATGGAAGGTCTCCGCAGCCTGGCAGGGAAGATAGAAGAGCTGAGAGCCGGGTGTCCGATGCAGGGCTGTGGAGTCGGAAAGGACGGCGAGCTTGGCGCCCTCTGGAGGCGCTGGGTGTCATTACGCCGTGGGGTCGGCCTCCTCATGGCACACACAGAACAGAAAGGAGAGGAATGGAAGGACATCACTACAAGTGTGAGTTCTAGCTACAACATTTTTATTTTGAAGCATTTGTATATTAATATGACCTAATGTACCTTAATATATATAAATGGAAGTGAAATTCAACATGTTTTTCATGTGGGCGGGCTTACATAAATGAAACTTTCTATTAGAGCCAGTCTCAAAATTCCCACTTTATTTAGAAAAGGTTTACTATTTTAAGTGCCTTTCAATGTTTTCTTAGACAACATTGAGTTATTGCTGCAAAACAAACCCAAACCACGTATAGGATATATATATATAAATATATTGAGGATTCAATTCAATTTTCTACAGATGGAGCAATGTTGCAGCTCTTTGGCCGGTCTCCAGGCTGACGTTCCTGACTCCTCCTCTGTGAACTTCACTGAGGAGGAGCCTCTGGAGCTCCTGGCCCAGGCGGAGATGCACCAGACTGGGCTGGAGCAGGAGCAGCAGGCCTTAGCCTCCCTGGAGCACCGACTGGAGCACGCACTCAGCCTATCCAGCTCCCAGGTGCCCATCAGCCCTGGACCTGTGGGCAAAACACTAGTGAAGATCCAAGAGAATGTCAGGAGGTGGGGTTTGTTCAACACACATGTGGATAGTACTCACTTGTTGATGTCAGAGATGCTGAGATGATTACCATCACTTCAGTCACATGCTTTTATCACTTGGCAATACTTATGTTGATGTATAATGTTGTATAAATGTTTTTATAATTTTTATGCTATGACGTTTGTATTTTGTGTTTGTCTTTGCTTTTGTTTGCTTTGTACAGCCCTTTGAGGCATTTCTTGTGATTTGGGGCTATATAATACATTTTGATTTGATTTGATTTATCCACAGCTTGAAGGAGAGAAACCTGCTGGTGGTCGCTGCAGCAAAGGCAGAGGAGAAAGAGAGAGAGCACGTCCAGGAGGAGATAGGAGAGGTGGCCCAACACATGTTCGCCCTTCTTCCCTCGCTGGAAGACTGTTCGAATCCCAGAAAACAACAGGTCAGACACTTTTTCTGTGCGTTGGAGTGCAAGCTTGAAATTGGGGTATACGATGTTTGTGAAAAAATGCTGGAGTGACTCAAAAGCGAAAAATATGCCATTTTAATTTGAGCAAAAATATTGAACTAGAGAGATGTAGTGTCTTTCAATCTATTTTAATTGAATATGTCTGTTATGATGAAACGGTTGCAGTTCTTAAAATAAAATAAAGTATAATTATAATGTATGTAAGATCAATTCTTAAATGTCAGGATCTGCTTTGAAGTGTCAATGAGAAATGTACATTTTGTTCACAGGTCTATTTTGTCAAATCCACATGTAGCTTCCATAATTAGATTTAAGGCCATTAGTGGTCTTTTCAAGTGAACATGGTCTATACTGTCTTTTATGTGAGAAATGTGCAATACAGTAAATGGTTTAATGCCTGATAACTTTTTCAGAGCATAGTTAACTTGTTAGGGGCTGCTTTAAGCTTACATTCAACCATTAACTGGAAAATGATTTAAACAAATTTGGAGGAAAGCTTAACTTTTGACCCTGCCTTTCTCTATGTTTTATATCTCCTGTCCTTCTGAATTGTATTCTCTTGCATTTCAACTCTGACAGGAGCTCAGACAGGATTTGTCCTCCCAGAAAACCAAACTCCAGTCTATCACGGCCGGTGTGCAGAGCCGGTACGCTGAGATACCGGTTGATATCAGCAGACTGTTACAAGAAGTCCAGCTGTCGATTCAAAGAGAGGAGGAGAAGGTAAATGGCACCAGGAATTCATTTGTTATTAATGTCCCATGAACTGTTTCCTACAAAAACATCTAACGTCTTTTTTTTATCTGTGCATGGTCATTCCACAGCTCATGGAGACGAGCGACCCAGTCCGTAAACTGGCTAGAGAAGCAGCGGGGTTGGGATCTAGTCTGGAGAAAGTGAATGTGTTACTGGAGCAAAAGAGTCCTACAGTCAAAGAAGCTCAAAATGTGCTCAAGGTAAGTTACTGTACATAAACCTGTTTTATTTTAAGTTAAGAGTTGAAAAAAGTTTTCAGATTCTTCATAAATGTCTTGAAAATGTGTGAATGTATGTATCTTTTTAAATCAATCTTTACCATTTGATAAAATACTATTATTTTTGTATCTGAACAGTTATTACAACTCACCCTCTAATAGTACCGTTAGCTTTGTTAGCTATTGTGTAAATGTGTGCAGACAAGATGAAACTGCAGTGTAGGAAGCTTGCAAAAAAAACTGACCACTTACACAAAATGACAGATAATCACAGTACACGACTAAATTCAGTCTGCTCCCTTCTTACGAAGGGAAATAAAACACTCTTCTAACAATAATTACATGGTCCCTTCAAAGCCCCTACATACTTTACACTGTTTGTCCTGCAGCATGCTTGGGATGTGCTGGACGCCTGGCACAGCCGCCTGATGCTGCTGGAGAGCGAGGTGCAGGATCTTGCAGAGGAGCATCCGGATCAAACCCACCTGCTGTTTGACCAACTCACACAACCACTGCAGCTGTACCAAAACACAGCGCAGAGGACCGAGCAGCGCACCGCCTTCCTCAACAAGGTCAGACATACTGTGGTATATTTATAGGTATTTAATGCAGAAAAAGTGGTGATGTGAAGTCACAAACACCAATGCAACAGGAATCATGACTTATTAAGTAGTTAAAATGCACACAAATGTACAATATGGAAATGTTTACAAAGCTTCCATTATGCTTCCTTATATTTTCTGTGCTCCTTTGTCAGATCCCGGCCTGTCTGCAGGAGTTTGAAGACATTCTGTACAGCGCCACCTGCTGGTTAGACGAGGCCCAGTCATGGCTCAGTTCTCCCTGCTCCTTCACTACAGCCAGAGGCCTCCAGAACCATGCAAACTCCCTGCAGGTCAGTCACAGCTAGTAACGAGCAAAAACACACAAAAAACCTCTGATCATTTTTTTTCAGATATTTCCACGTTTCTTTTTTTTCTTTTTTTTCTTTGCATAAAAAGTCAACAGTTACAAACCATCTTACATTTTACATTTGGGGGAAATTCGACAAAAAAAATAATACAAATCACGCATACAGACAAACGAACATGAAGAGACCGAAACACAACAACAATCAAAACTGTGTAGCAGAGAGGGGGGTTACATTACAAATAGAGTTTTTAGTTGAAGTCCGATCTATACGGTTTTACAAACGCAATCCATCCCTTCCAACACTTGTCAAATGTGTCTTGAGCCTCAATCTTTCCATATCAAAAATCTCGTCCATCACATTAAACCAGTCTGCTAGAGCAGGTGGTACTTGGCCTAACCACTTTTTCATTATGGCTTTTTTACTGGCGACTAGCATTATTTTAAACATGTACATTTTACATGTTGTGGCGTCCTACCCAGGTACAGTATTTCCACATGTTTCATGTTGGTGACGACCATCATTTTAAATCCTGTACTGCAGCTTGTGCTGGACGACTCTGAGAGGATCCGACACACCCTGCAGAACTTCAGGCCGGCCCTGGAGGAGATCTCTGCTGTGTGCGACATCAGCACCCACGAGGAGAGGGTGAACCACAATGACCAACAAGTCCACAAAATGCAGTGCAGGATCCTGGAGCCGCTGGACCAGCTGCTGCAGACTGCGGTGGTAAGATTTCATATTCAAGATTCAAAATTTATTGTCATATGCACAAAGCTACAGTGTAGAAATGGCAATGAAATTCTTCTGACCTGAGCTCCTCCAACAATGCAACATATATAATAAAATACATTACATTACATGACATCTTACTTGTTAGATGCTTTTATCCAAAGCGACTTACATACTCAATACTGTGGACAATCCCCACAGGAGCAATTTGGGGTGAAGTGTCTTGCCCAGGGACACAACGACATGCTGACTGCAGTGGGGTTTGATCCTGTGCTCCCCTGATCCGAACACCAACGCACTAATCCACTGCGCCACACGCCTCCTTACAAATACAAAATACAAAATAAAAAGTAGTGCAAAAAGTCTTTATACATGTCAATAGAATATGGGATATGTACAAGAACAGAGTATGAAATTAAATAATGTAAATTAAGACAAAATTAAATACGGATTTATTAATGAGAAGGATTTCAGGGTGTAAGAGACCAAAACTGGCCTTGAGCTTACTGTAATAGCTACTTCAATTGAGGCAGATTAACAGACTAAATTGTGGCCACATTTTGAGATCTAATATGAAGCTGATTAAACAGATGGGAAGAGGAAAAGACATTTAATCAGTTACACTTCGAAAATGCTTTGCCTTTTATCGACACAACAGTTTTCTAGGCCTTAAGGTGTAGCATGTGAGAAACTTGATAACACACTTGATAATTATAAGAGACTGTTCTTATTTAATGCCTGGCAATCTTTCCTTCAGGTGGTGGAGGCAATAGAAGTAGAGCTTAAGACCATGGAGAAGAACATCCCGAAGATCCAAGCAATTTTATCCTCTGTGGACAACGACATAACTCTGACGGAGCATCTCCAAAACCGACAGGTGATACAATGCCCCTAATACAGCATAAGATATATCTAAATATGTCTCAATGATACAAATAGTGTTCTTATAGTTTAAGAACATCAGTTAGACTCGACCCATATGAGGTCCCCCAACTTGCCAAGTAAACACATTTTTGTAATGAGAAAATGGTGAAGTGAATTCTGCATTTTCTTAAATAAAGGTATCTTTTAAATACAAGATGACAGTAAGTTTTAAACCAAATGTAACCTTTTTATTTCTGTTTGAACCTGCAGGTGATCTTGGCCAATATGCAGTCGATGAGGAGGACGTTTGAGGAGATGGAGAGATGCAAAGGAGAGCTTCCCCTCCCACAGGGAGCCGGGGGGAGCCTGCTGGTTTTCTCCAGAGCCAGACATCTGCTGCAGCCGCTGGAGGAGCTCGAACATCTCACCCAGCAGCAAGTAACTCTGCTGGAGGTACAGCAGGAAGTCTGAATGTCTTTATACATTTGCAACTGTAGAAAAGTATAGGTTAGATAAAAGGTATTTCATGAATGCTTGCAACGACAGAACTTTGTTTGCTGGTATAATTCACATAGATCTGTTAATTAAATGAAGCAATCGAGGATGTTCTGTAAACAATAGGGGACTAAAGCCAGTTTGTATCTTACAAAACACACTCAATATTTGTGTTTTGTTAGTGCGAGAAGTGTGCAGACCTTGGTCTTTCATCGACTTTTTTTCTTGATGTCTTGTTTTCTAACATAGAACCGGATCAAGGAGGAAGAAACCTGTAAGGATCCTGGCATCAACACAGTCTCTGATGCTACTGAAGAAATGCAACAGCCATACAGGTTTTCACAAAGAGGCCTATTCCAGGTAATGATAACCACAATCATAATGAATCATCAAACAGCTAAAACATTAACACCGGTGTGACTGTTGAAATGAAACCAATCATGTCCTCTCTAATCATGTTATGCTCACATTTTGTACCACTTTTTTAAATCAAAAGAAATGAAAGCAACACTCGCCAAGTCCTTGCGATTTCTCAAAGGAAGTCAGGCTTGTTGATTAACATTTGAACTCGTCTCCCTAAAACATGCAAGATCTATTTTACCAGGCTGTAAGGCAGGCTCAAATCAAATTGTTTGTTTTTTGGGGATTATTTCTATAATTGTCAAACTATACAAAGTGGCAAACTAGATATATATTTTACATGCCAGACAAAAGCATAATCTGGACTCAGTTTAGTCATCTTTCGGATGTCTGTAGAAAGACATTGAGATGGTTAAAGAACTGCACATAGCAATAAAGATTTTTTAGAAACTAATGTGTTCACTAAATGAACACGCATTCCTCCGTCAAGCCCTATTCTTGTTATACAGTATACTGTCGTTTTAGCACCGGAGTTACTCCATTAGTACTCACAATCTCATTCAACATTATGATGAAAAGCTGAGTGATAGTTAATATAGTAGAAATGAAGACATGTTCGTTTGGATCTGAATCTCTTCCGTTCCCGATATCGACCCTAACACAACATCAAGGAAGAGTTACATTTAGAAGTATTGAGGAACGTGAAGTCATTAGAAAGACAAGTTATTGGTACATCTTCCTTAAAAATAACAGTTTTGATCATTTCATCCACCCTGATACTATAAGCAGGAGATGTTTGTGGTGTCTAATTCAGAGGAGGAGGAGGCTGATGAAAACGAGAGTTGTCACTCGTCGTCCTCTGACACACTAACATGCAGTATTCCAGAGGTAAACCTTAGATATGGTCACAGCTCAGGGAGCATGTTTTCTGGGAACCTCTTCACTTTAAGCTTCATTCCAAAGTGTCACATTAACAGTTTAAAAACTAACATTATCATAAAAAAAATCTGAATTTGAAAGATCCTAAAAAGTCTATACATTTAAAACATAGGAATATTAACAATGTGAATACTTATTCTATGTGTTTTGGAATGAAACTGAACATCTCGGGCTCCTTCTGCTTGTATTTTTCCTCCTTTAATTATATTTTGATTCACACAATCATTTTTAACATGAATATTGCTTCTGTTTTCTTTGGGTAAAGGTATATTTTGGCATGTTTTTGCATGCTTAAATGGTGCGTCGTCAGGCAGGCTGTCCTGTATCACTGTCAGAGGCAGCTGCTTGAAACGTGTTGCTCCTCAGAAACCTTTCCTTTCATGCACGCACACACACACGCACACACACACACACACGCACACACACACACACATACAAATACAATGAAAAAAGCCTGTATGTGTGTGTGTAAATGGACCCTTTGCATTTGTATAATAACACGATTCATGTGCTAGGACCCAGAGGAAACACTCAACCTCTCAGATGTTCAAACTGAGGGTATCGCTGAAAGGAAGCCACTGTCTGTAAAGGTAAAACATATTTTTTGTTTCAGAGATTGGACTTGTTTGGACTTGAGTGCTTTGGACATTTAGCACATTTGTTTTGAATGCTAACATTACTTTTTACGCAGTATGTCGAGAGATTATAACATGTCTTTATCTACTGACTATTTTAGAGACTAGTCATTGACATCTACATCTTGATTAATCCTTCTTTCAGGCAGTGGAGAGTTTGGCTGCTCAGTTTTCTTCTGAAGTGGAGCCGAGCACAAACGTTGCTGAAGCTGGACTTATATCTGTGAAGCCCAGACTTCATATAAAAGACTCTGGATCACAACGTGTTGAAACTGAATCAATAACAATGGATTACAAAGCATTGAGTCTTGTAACTGTCACAGCTGAGCCTCTCTTGGCTGCACCGGATCAACGTGGATCACCAGGACATGAAACCCTTGTCGCTTGACACTCACGGAAAGTCTATTCGGTCCGAAGCTGTGGTGAAGACACGAGACTGATTCCTGCAAGACCAAGAACTCCATTCACTACCACAAGAGCATCTGATGAGTCTTTCGAGGGAGAAGAAGAACATCTGTCTATGACCACAGCTCCTGAGCAAGATCTGGTAAATGTCTCCGAAATAAATGAGACGCTCTTAAAATGATTTCTTACTTGTTTCTACAATTCATGTAACATTCATAAAATATTCTTAACCCATCAACGACACACAGCTTTTAAAGGATTGAAAATGTTTGCTAAAAAATTACTTTTATTAGCCTTGAATCAACAGTGCTTATTTAATTTCCTTGTTTCTCTCCAATGCTCAGGATACTCTTAATGTATCAAAGGAGCAAAGTGAAGTCAGCACCAGTCATAGTGGTTTGTTGGAAGAATCCAAACCAGCCCAGGAGTCATCTGAGGAGCCGATCAGGTAAAAGACCAGTGCCAATAAAATGAATAGATGACTTAAGAGTTTTACAAAGCACATAGCAGACCATATACTCAGGCATACTGTGTTCTCTTCGGTTCTCAGCTTGGCTGCACATGAAGACATGGAGCAGCTGAGGTGGAGTACACTTCATACCCAGATCTCTCAAAAACTGACCACTTTGAAAAATGTTAAAGAGGAGCATCAAATCAGCTCAGAGGACACGGTGACCCATGAAAAGGTAACAGAGAACAGAAAAATGCTTTGATTGTTGGTGATTTATTTTTATTTTTCAGCATGTATCACAATTCTGTAAGGTACAAAAAGTGTGTGCATACATCTTCCATTGGTGTTTTAACTCCTTGTTCAATAATTCCTCCATGCTTACTTTGTGTTTTCCATCACTACTAATTCCTGTTTTTTTTGTTTAGGACTCAGAGAGGGAGATAATATCAACAGGGTCGTCCTCTGCTGTTCTCCAGAGGACACATGAGTCCATCACCGTGCTGAGACAAATAGTACGTACACCAGTAGTCTGACTTACAGGATATAGATGATAGCTCTGGCTATGTAGGAATAGCACAACAGTAACAGATGATACATCTTAGCATACATGTTTGTAACTACTCCAAATGTTTTTTTAGTAATCAATGATAACCTGACAAGGATCTTTGTCACTTATAAAATGGATATTAAAGAAATGCTTGTAGGTTCATCTTGATATATTGAAAGGCATAAGGATGTTACTTCTTATAGTTGACCAAAACAGCACCACCATCTTTAGAAGGTCTGAATTGTTTAATCATATTCCATCTAATCATTTAGGTAAAATAATATGATATTGATGATATGTGTGTTTGGTTGTTTTCCAGGTGAGCTCTCCAGGTGTTAGTGAGGAGTTGTACGAGGCGGCACGAAGGGTCCTCCTCTGTCTGGACGCTTTGACCGACCTTCTGTTAACTCCTGCTGAAGAAGACCCTCAGCTGAGGCTGCTACAGCAGGAGGTGAGAGCCTATCACTGTACCAAAGAACACAAATACAGTATAGGGATAGGGTTAACATACCTGCACATTATGGTGGCTCTGTAATATTTAAAATCTATTGTGTTGAAAACATTGGACAGACTGATGTGAATTTTTTTCATCTCATTCTTGGTTCAAACCAAATTTTGTATTTTTTATTTCGTCAGATATTAATTTGCAAAAAAGTAAAACCAGATAATTATCTTTTAACTTTTTCTATGTTTTTGACTCATTTCCTACATAGTGTGTATCAACCGAGCTGGCGACTCTGTCTGAGCTGTTGGGTAAAGTGGAGTCAGAGAACAAACCATTAAAGGAGAAACCAGAAGCTCTGCGCTGTTTGAGCTCCCTTCAGGACGGTCTGCACACGGCCCAGCTGATCCTCACCTCCTCACACCAGCTCATTGAACATCTGGGACACACACACCAGCATCAGGTTTGAAATACAAATCTGACACTGCGATCATTATAGTCCACCAATACATAATGTTTCACAGCCTCCTGTTATAATATCTATTAATCCACACATTTAACTGTATGGTTTGTTGAGATACAAATGGTTCTGGAAAAAAAGGAAGTCGCACATTTCTACTGCCATATATCACTACATTTGAAATAGTCAATTCAAAATTATGCATTTCTATAAATGACACAACAGTATAGAAAGTACTTAAATTAGCTCCCTCATAATAATATAAAACTGACTAATAATACTTTATTTTCTAACCAAAATATAATTAATTGGACTTTTGCTTGTAATAATGCATGTTGTCATATTGGTACTTTAACAAAAGGGAAATATCTACTGCTGTTTAACAACAACAACACAAAGTATGTTTTGTCCCATAGGAGCCCGCCTCAAACCAGCTGTGTATTTTGGACGAGTTTGAACTGGGACAAAGTGAGATGTTCCCCAGCATACAGGATGCTCCCAGCTTAGAGGTATGTATCTTCCTATGTACATGAATCCTAATTGGATAGCCATTAAAGGCCATAACTGCCACTTTATGATTTCTTCTTAAAATATGAAAAGACGTTGACTAGGTAATGACCCGCTGTGGGTGGCAGAATGAATATTACAATCTAATATCAAAGTAGGACTGATGCGTCATCTGTGTTTCAAAAGTTGTATTTCTTCTTTAAACCTTATGCTTCTCCTGTATCTCTCAGCAGTGTGTGTTGGGCCGACATCTGAGGGAGAGTCCGGGGGGAAAAGTGAAGCTGCAGCAAGCTTCTCGCTCCTTGCTTCAGGGGATAACTCGCCTCCTGGAACTGGGTGAAGAAAGCATAACAGGAGGGCAGAGGAGCCAGGTTCACAACCGCAGCCAACTTCAAGCGCTCCTCTGCAGAGACAAGGTACCTCATTGCACTTTGAGAAACTTCTAAAAACTTGGGCACTTTCCCAAGAGAGTGTGCAGGCCCTTTGATGGTTTTCAAAGAGACATACAGTGTAAAACAACTCATTATAGACTTTTAAAAACACATATTCAGACCTCAGTTACACTCTGCTTTCCCCTCTTAATTAGTTTTGTATCAGATCTTCTGTGCGATTATTTCACTAAACGTCTGTCATTAATCTGCTCTCTCGGTGATCCAGAAGCTCCTGCGAGTCCTCAGGTCTCAGTTGGCCTTCGTGCAGCATCTCTTCCAACGTGAGCCAGGAGCGCTCCGGTGTCAGGAGGATGAGCGGGTCCAGCTGGTAGTCAAGCCACAGCTTTGCAGCATCAGGCTCTGGAACAGGAGTGGCCTCTCAAAGGAGGATCCAGGTCTGTAGTGAACATTTGCTGAGGCTATATGAATTCATACATAAACAAATGTACATTTTCTTTAGGAACCAATGGAAAAATGTCTTGTGTTTGGTGTTGTGCAAATTGTTAAAGTTATTGTGTGGGTTTGTGGTTGGACCTGCTGCAGGAGTGGACCCGGTGGGAGGATAATTGTCGCAGGATGGGCGAGCTGCTGGATGATGTCGACGTTTTTATCAGCAGTGGGGAACCAGAGGGAGACGACGAGAGGTTAGCCAGCAGAGACAAGAGGCCTGCCAGGTAAGCCCTATCATTCTGCTCACTGATGTATTTTGTTTGTTGTCTCATCACATTGTCTCTCTCTATTTTCTTTATTATGTAATCAGCCTGTAGAGAACATGACAGAACTAATGCATGTATGGTTTAATTGAATGGTGAGAGAAGGAAGCAGAGTGAGGGCAAAGGAGGAAACTTTTCCAAATTGGATAAAACAATAGTTTAACTGACTCAAAACATAACATGTCGCTATTAAGTATTTTCTGTTGATACAGTTTCAGCTATATATGAGTTTATTTTGAGCATTTTTGTCTAAAGATCACCTTTAAACAAGTCTTTGAGTTTTTGATTTTGAGCAACTGATACTTCTAAAGTTTACTGGGAAAGCTTGGGTACTCTTAACTTAAACAAAATATTAAAAATAAGCTAAACCATAGTATCACTAACATCTCATAAGCTTTTTCCATTGTAATAAAAATCCTATCAAATACAAGCATTGCTTCAGCGTTAACTAAAATGCCAGAACCAGTTTTTGTTTAGCATGGGTTTATTTCTTGAAAGAATAAAAATAATAACGATGTGATTTTTCTTTGTTTGTCTTCTTTTCACGACTCATGCTCCATTTACACCCAATTTTCTCTACTTAACATCACAGTCAGTCCATGCTGTTTCTTCAAATGTCAGCGCAGAATTGGCTTCTCAAAAGAATCGCATGGCGTTTGATGTAAACTCAACCTAAGCACTCTTCTCTTTTCTGTCTATAGCAAACCCTGGTCCAGCTGGAAGAGAGCAGAGCTGTGTTGGGGCTGATCCTGGATCAGGGGAAGCGGCTGCAGACCGAGCCACAGTTTGCTGCCTCAGTTTGTCAGGCAGGAGGCGCTCTGGAGCTGCGATGGCAGAGCGCCTGCAGGCGGACAGAGCAGGAGAGAAGACGCTGCACAGACATCCAGGACAGCTGGGCCAGGTGAGACAGAAAAGTACCAGCTTCAAAAAGACATATTGTATGCATCTCTACAGTAGAATATGTGTATGATCCATCAATGCAGGCCAGGCAGGTTTCAGCAGTTTGTCTCATTTTATTGTCTGGAACAACCACGTCAGTGATTTAATTTTATAGATACTCAATAAAAAATGTTGTTTAGTTTTGGGTTTGCAATGTTAAGATGTACTGAGACTTAAATTGATTTGTATGCATGTCAAAATATAAAAAGAATACATTTTTATGTGATGTTAGATGTGATAACTGAAATTGTCAGTGCTTTTATGAGGATCAGACACGTCCTTAAAGTATATTTCTACAAAAATGAGACATCCTGTAAGAATTGGAATCTTTTTCCTATTCGTTCCTTTTTTCTTTCTCTTAAGGGAATGATAAAACTGCGATAGAAAGTATTTATGGGAGGCGTTTGAGCCAAAGTCTTCAGCAGTTAGTCCTGTTTTGAGAAGGGACATGCTGAAGTTCAAATCCATCAGTGTGAAACCTATCTATGAAATTAATGTGTGCTTATCTACAGACTTATGACAACGTTTTGGGGCTACTCCTGCATTAGGTTTTAGATCATTAAAAGGGACATTTCTTGGAAATTTGAGTGAAACACACACTTTGTTTCCACACAAAATGTGCCACCTGAAAAACAGACATGGGGGCTGAATTATTATTATTGTTATCTAGCAAACATCCTCGACTTTCCAACCCCTACAGCCTTTTAATCAGTATTGGAGCCATGGCAAATCCATCGTCTTTGTTAAGGAGCCCTCTTGTTCTGCCCCACTGGGTGAGCTATCTTTCTCTCATCCTCCCCTCAGATTCCAGACTGACTTTGCTGCGGTCAGTGAATGGCTGCTCGGTGCCAACAAACACCAGAAGACCTGGTCCAACCTGGGCGACACCTCAGACCTGAGCCAGGAGTGTGTTCACAACAATCTCATCAATCTCCTGGTAAGGCTTCCTTACATATTATATGATCAACAAGAATAACCCTGGTCAACCTTTCAAGGTTCAAGTTCAAGGTTCAAGTTCAAGGTTCAAGGCTTTTATTGTCATGCGTACATAGCTACAGTGCAGTTATGACAATGAAAATCTTAGGTCACAGGCTCCTCCAACAGTGCAACACAATAACACAGATAAAATAGTGCAAGTAAATAAAATCAAATAAAATATAATAGAAATAGTGCAGAATAGTCTATATAAAAGTAATTGGAATATTGATATATATAAGTTGCAAACAGATGAATGTTATGGATGTTCTTTCAAAAGTTCAGGTGTTTAACAGTCTTAAGTCCTAAGAACCTCAGTTCTTTTTGAAGATGTTACTTTCGTTAAACAGCACCAAATTGCAGGTGAAACATAGGAAAGTGGTACAAAAAAAACAATATTAAAAATGGGGTTATGTCTATAGCATTGATCCCAAAAAATGACATCAAAGCCAAAATAAAATCAACTATAAACTGTCTTTTTAAATAAAACAACCACAAAAATGTGTCTGCGTAAGCATGCACCCGTTGTGCTGATTCAAACACACACAGCAGTCCAAAATGCATCATCCTCACATGATAGACTTGTTTTCTGACACTGCTTCGCTGACACCCAGGACTTCTCCATGGAGATTGAAGCCGTGTCGGTGCAGAGGGCGTCAGCAGCCAGGAGAGCCAATCAGCTGCTCCACCTGAGGGAGGCCGACTGCCCCGGGCTGAGGGCCCAGCTCACACAGCTGGAGGGAAGCTGGAGCCAGCTGACCTCTGACCTCTCCAAGATACAAGACCGGCTGCAGCAGGTACAGGACACAAAAATAGGTTTCAAATTGGAGAAAAAACACTAAGAGTTGCACTGTGTGATTAAAAGTTACTGTTGAATAATTTCCTTAAAAAAAGATGCCTTGGTCATGATGACTTTATACCAGTGGCATCGGATGTCTTATTAACTTTTAACATGACTTTTTTTCACTTAAATTTACTGGCCCTATTTTCATTGAAGTGCTGTTGGTTTTCATAAATAATTAGGCATGGAGAAATCCCCTCCAGTGAAGGGGAGTATGAAGCCTGTTTAAATCATTTTGGGGTTAAAGGAGGACAGAGAAATTTGGGAGGACTTAAAAAAAGAGTTGAAGGACTTAATCCCCGCTATTTATCACCAGTGAATGGAACCAGATATTTTATTTCAAAATCATTTTGGCACCAGTCCTGCCAAATGTTGGATGTTTAATTTAATGTCTATCCCCCTGGAAGAGGAAGAAAAGATGGATTTGAACATCCGGAAGTCACAAAACAGATTACAGATTTAAATGGAACCCTTTTTGCTGTATAAATAACTACCTAATAAAAAATGTTCAAGTATTTATGTAGTTAAGTAATACATTCTCTGTTGTTGGGGTGTTTTAGCGGCTGCTGGCAGCATGGCCGCCGGTGGAGCTGCTCTCTTACCTGGAGGATCGTCTGAAGAAGCTTCAGGCTCAGCTGGACCAGGAGAGAGAAACCGTCCCCAAGGCCGAAGACGCTGCTCAGATCACAAAAATCCTGCAACACTACCGGGTAATAATATCTCCTCTGTCCCACTTTGACTTTTTTCTGAGTAGCGCTTCAAGAGCATTTTCATTTGAAGAGATACTTCAATGTCAGTGTTTTAAAGAAAATCTGCAATCTACCAATTTTGGATACATTTGCTTGACATTCAGTCAATTAGCTTCTCAAAATAACACATCCATAAAGTGACATATATTGGGTACTAATAAAGAATTGTTTTTCAAATTCTATTCTGCAGTTACTTTATGTCAACAAAATGAATCTACCAACCATATTCATTACTTAAAGCTGGATTTATACAAAAACAAATTATTTTATTGGGCGTAACTCCTAAAATATTGAAATTACTTGTTACAAATGAATTTACTTTGAAAGGCAATATGAAAACTTAGCACTCAAAGAACATTCAATTAATGAATTCTAGAAAACTAGCAACATCCTGTTTTTCCTTCTTGTTTTATATGAGTGTTTTTATTGATTTGTATCTGTGTGATGTTCTGTCTCAGGAGTTAAAGGCAGGCTTGTTGAACGGGCAGCTCCTTCTGGACTTCCTGTGCCAGCCGGGCCCTCCGGGGCTGGGAGTGGACGTCCGGGCTCTCCGCTCCGAACGCACGATGTTTGCAGAGAAACTCGGCGCCCTCAGACTGCAGTGGCTGCTCCTTCAGAGAGAGCTGGAGAGCCAGGTCTGTCCTTCAGATATCAATAGCCAGTGGAAACACCAAACCTGTAGAAACTGGAATCAAACGATCATACTGCTCTTTAATTCCGGGTCTAATATCTTTGTTAAAACTAGGATGAGCAAAGCAGTTGAATACAAAACAGATTGGGATTTGTTTTATACATTTGGTGAACAGTTGATCGGCTATTATGTGAAACACGGAGGTGTGTGGCGCATTGGGTTGTGTGTTGGTGTTGGATCAGGGGGTCACAGGTTCAAACCCCACTTAAGTCAGCATGTCGTTGTGTCCCTGGGCAAGACACTTCACCCCAAATTGCTCCTGTGGGATTGCCCACGGTATTGAGTATGTAAGTCGCTTTGGATAAAAGCGTCTAACAAGTAACATGTAATGTAATGTAAAATCTATGTGTGAAGTGCTTTGAAAGAGAGTTAAAACAAATGGGGCTCAGATCTGGACTAAGATGTATTTTTCCAGCGACAAAGACAATGAAAAGTTCTTTGATATTAAAAAAAAAACCTTTATTCTGTCGTCACATATTAGGCTAATGGTTTATAAAACCTTGAACTGAACTCAATTGAGGCCAACAACAAAAAAGCTTTTAGTGTTTGGCTCTCTGAGGTGACGTAATCTTTCATGTATGACTTTTATTTCTCGACATGAATCAATCTGTTTGGCTTTGCCCCCCTCTTCAGATTGATGAAGCTGAACAGATGCATCACACTTGTGCAGACAGAGAGAAGCGTCTGCAGCGTCTTCACGGCTGGATAGAACAGCAGGAAAAAACGCTGAATCAGTGGAAACAGCCCACCAGTCTGACTCTGGCTCGTGAGGCTCTGCTGAAGTGGGAGGTAAAGTACCAGGATGTGAGCAGGAACTGTCTGTCCTGATATTGTCCTCTGATATCAGACTGCACCTGTTTTTCTTCCAGGCTGCTGTGAGCAAAGTGAAGGAGGTGGCTGCAGCTTTGCAGGAGTTGAAAGCTACACGAGTTCACGTTGAAAAAGAAGAGGATCACCCGCGTGATATCTCCTTCTCTGACCGGACGGAGAGGGTTCGTCAAGCGTGTGCAGACCTTAAGCAACAGGTACAAATCAATCTGCTACGGCGGTGACACAGATTGAAGATTTATTGCCAAGAGAAAGCAGTTAAATGTATTTACCAAGCGATTTAATCTGCATTTTCAGTCAAATATAATATAAAAAATGAGGGGAAAAAGCCTAAATCAACTAAATAAAAGACTTACTGAAACTAACTTGTTGATTTCCACGTTTCATAGTTTGTTTGGAAAAATGACACAATGTAGTATGCAGTTTGCATAGGAAATTAACGTTTTCGATACATAAAGCTAAAAAATATGCAAAAGGTTCCTCTTGAAATTATCTAAAATAAATCTTCAATGCAACAACAGAAAGTGATTTACTAAAATGAATTACCACCAACCCTACCTAGCTTTCCTGTTGAAGAGGAATCCTAAAACTAACCTATGATTTTAGCAAAATTATAATTTTGATCACCATAGCTGTTGGAATATCAGTTAAAGAACCAGAGCCAATGATCTAGCCGGGATACCAGGATGATATTTTACCAATATTCTTACATATTGTATATTTAGGCAGAAAAGTGCTATTTTTTTACCCTGGTGTTTAAAAACGTAAAATATAGTTTTCAGCTCTGAAGGATGCTTAATCACCAAACATCATCCTGTCTTCCTCTGTGTTTCTCTGCAGATGGAGGCTCTGCGGCCGGCCATACAGCAGAGTGTGGAGCACTGGAGTCGCTTTGAGAGCGATCTGAGGGAGGTTTCTCTGCAGACCACCAGGGGGCGCTGTGCTCTGCAGCATCAGCCTCTCTTCTCACTGAAGCAGGCAGAGGGACACGTGGACTTCCTCCAGGTGAAGAAGCACTGTCAATCATATCTTGTACACATGTTCCCATAAAAGCTTTACAACTGCCAGAAGAAATCACATTTTATTGGAACAATCGTGACTTTTATTCAGGTGATTGTTGCAGCAGTACCTTTAAGCAAAGTTTAAAGGTTTGATGGATTCAAGCTATAATTAGGTAATTGTGCAGAAGGAAACAAAACGGTCAGCCAGTTGTAACTGTATGAAGTAAAAAGCCTCTCCTGAGAGCATTGACAGGTTCAGTTAAGTGGACGTCAAGCTCACACTACCAGTCACTTCAATTTTGTACCTGAATGTAGCTGTTAAATAAAAGTGAATTTTGATTCACAGCAACTCCAGGAGAAGGCCGGAAAAGGAGAAGAGCTTTGGGCAACTGTGGACAAATCCTATCAAATGGTTGTGAAGACTCTTCATCCTGGAACAACACAGGCACTGGATGATCAAATGAGAGGAGAGCAAAAACGGTCAGTGGCCTCAAATAGCCAAAACAGATATCTGTGGATCAAACTTAAAGAAGACTAAAGTCGGAAAATCTCGGTTGCTTTGTCGATTCAGATCATATTTTTATGTAATAATAGGCAAAATGATAATGCATCGTCACATAGCTGAAGAGAGGGCTGTTTGCTAGGCTAATCAACTAAGCAGATGACAGTAGTAAAATATAAATATGTTTTCATGTATGCATAATATCTATTACATAATCATGTATCAGCAGCCAATCAGACACGTATAGCCTTATTGTATGCAAATAAACCTCTTAGAGTTATGGAGTTCTGGTGTGTTGTGTTCAGGTGGAGGGCCGTGGTGCAGGAGTTGGAGGATGAACACATGAAGACTGCAGAGACTCTCTCCCTCTGGCAGGAGTTCACTCTCCTCTCTGATCACTGCTCCTCTCAGAGGCAAACACTGCAGCTTCAGTGGGAGGAGATAAGGAGATCTCCACATCAGCAGGACACTCAGACAACGCTTCAGTCACTGGAGGTGAGTTTAAATCTGCAGTATTTCATTTCATTTGTATTTGATCCGTTCATGGTATGCACAACTTAATTATAACAATTATTTACAAAACATGTCTCTATATACACACCGTACCCGAAAAGGAGCAGGGAGAAGAAAATGATCTTATATGACCTGCTCCTTTCTCAAAATAATTTGATGAATAGAAATAGATGTTCTGTCCTTCATATTTTCTTATTCACAGCCAATCATAACAGTATCCTAGGAAAATAAGAGAAGCACAACAACGTACGAAAAAAAACGACTTAGTGCCCACTTGACAGTTAACAGAAAGAAACAAAACAACAACACCAATCATCACATGTACAAGGAAAAGTGCAACATCCTCATCTGAGTGCTACTGGAGTAGAAGGAAAGCTGCGCATAATAATAATACAAATAATAAATCTAGCATAGTGTAAGTGTGTGCACCAAAATCCAGTGGTTGTTGATTTTAAAGATTGCCTAAACACCCCTGAAGTAATGTTACAGTGTATTATCACATACGATTAAAGCCCTGATCAATACATATTTCATTATTTTAGTATTTAGTGAAAAATAAGTTGGTAAGAATTCCTTGTTACTTATCAGTCGACAAATTGTTTTTATCTCGGTTTTTAAAATACCACATTTTTATTTGACATAATTGACTTTTGTTTGATTAAAAACATTAGCATACAGTAAATAAAAAGTACTGACATCCACAGGAATCTTTATTCTTAGCATTAAGAGTTTCAACAAGTTTGCTAATAAATGTTTCTTGGTTGGGATGGGATGAGTCTGGCTCACATTTTCCTGATAGAGTAAGAGTTTCTTTCACAACAAAATGAAGATGATCCAAGTGTTAGTAGTATGTGCACTTCCATGTTAGCAACACTTTTATACATATATACACATATTTAACATTTTAAGTAGTTGAATTACAACTCATTTCAGTCATATAGAGCAAAAAAATGATTTGATTATTATTATAATTATTTATGAAATGACTTGTTTTTTGTATACAGATATGAACTCTGATCGACCTTCACATTGTCATTTCATGTTTTTCTCCCACTCATGGAAAGAAACAAACACGATGCACTCGACAGTTTGCTGTGTTAGCCCACCTGACCTTATGTACTTTGACCTGTATTGTCCACCTACTGCATTACATGTTGTTTTGTACATTTTCTCAAAATAATACAGGCTTCAGAGTTTCCATTCATGTCATTTTCCATTTTCTACCCCACTTCAAAATTACTCTCAAGGTGAAGGATTTGAACCATTTGGGAAAATTCGATTTAATCCGATTTTTCAAGAGGATAAAAAGCTCTACGATGTTTTTTTTTTAAAGATTAATTGATAAACATATTTGGAGAGATGATGGCAAGAAGAACATTTTTAGCACAGTAAATAAACATATGGTTTAAAAAGCAAAGCTCATCTTATAGATCCTTCATCTAACAGGTCGTTTTTTTCTCACTCTAACATCAGAAGTTGCGAGATGCTGCTGAGGATTTGCAAAGCAGTGTGGGAGATGTGCTTGCCGCTTCCAAGCCCCTGATTGGACGTCTGGAACCTCTGGCCGCACATTTTATCCAATCAGAGACCAGACTGTTGTCACGTGATGTCGTGCTGCTAAGCCAGGCAATGTCAGGGAAAAAGAAAAGTCTTCAGGTGAGGAAGACCGCAGAAATATCATATCATATTAAAAACTATCTATAATCTTGACATTAAAATCACCAAATGTCCAACTGTTGATGTTCAAACTTACACATGAGTTTAATATTACCAATATCACATCTCTCTCTTGTGTGCAGGATGATTTGGAGCAAAGGGAACTTTTTCGTAATCGCCTGGAGGCCATTGAGAAGCAGACACAGAACACACAACAGAAACTCAAACAAGCTTTAAAAACCAGAGTCTGTGAAGGTCGGTCACAATCCCTATTATTTTCCATTATCTTTCTTTCTCACGTACATAAATTCATTAAAAACCATAACTCTAAAGCCGATGTTTTTTAAACACCAGTGGTAAGCCTCATCTGCATTTTACATTATAACTCAGTCAAATCTAAACATACAGACATGGTAAGCATATATGTAGATTCAGCGTGACTTAGCAAGCATATCGTTATCTCTGATGAGCTTCCAATGCCTACAAATCCATTTAGATATCATAGAAAAAGTGATTTAAGTTTTCTTTCAAATTAAAGTAATGTAGGGTTGTTTATGGGTACTTTGCAAACAGAAACTGCTAACAGCTAATATGGCATGATTTCATTAGTGCCAAACAGTTAGGGTTATAGAAACGTGGCTCAAGTTTGAGCCCACAGCTAACTAATTGACTCTATGGTCAAATTGTACCAACTGTTTACATCCCCTAAAAAACACATTCTGGGAGCTGTAGTTCCTAAACATAAAAGATGAATGGGAGTAAAAAAATCCATCGATTTCACATTTTCACTTAGTGTGCAGTTCTCTCATTTTGTTTGGAGGGTGCCCACAGTGAATTGATTTTGTGTTCTTTTGTTATTTGTATTTCTCGGATGTGCAGCAGGTTCTCCTGGAGCTCAGAGATGTGTTTCCATTACTGGTTGACGTCAGGGAGATGAGTGTTTACCTGAGCCTCAGCGACCAGGAGAGGCAGAGAGTGCACATGTCAGCAGGCTCTGGACTGAAAGCATGACTCACGCATCACACAGGAACAGGTGAGGACATTCAGCTCCAAATGGTACACAGAAGAAAATGCATTAGGTGTTGAATTAATGCGTGTTTTTTCATATTGTTGCTCACAAAGCATTTTGTTATCAATATATGTCTTTGTAGGAGCCCTTGAAGTGATTTAAGTGATTCTGGCCTTGTGCTGAAATTTGACAAAAACAAGATGTTCAAGATACTGGACACTGAATGTGTCCATTTCAAAAGAGCTTTCAGTCCATTTGTCCTTTCACTTGTACCTTTTTCCCCCAGTGAGCTGCAGGCAGTGTGTCAGCGTTCCCAGAGCTTTCAGGAGAAGTGTAAGAACCTGTCGTCTCTCCAGAAAAAGCTTGAGGATGAATCACTGTCTAAAGAAACTCAAAGTTTCTCCAGCCTCCAAGAAATGCTCACTGTTCATCAGGTACAATTCACTTCACAGATTCTCTACATTTCTTTCATTCAGAGATAATAATTAGAATAGCATCAGATGAACTGGGACTCATTTCTTTATTGTTTTAGGTCAAAAATTCAGCCAAAACTCAGTACGCTGACTATAGAAGCCCACATGTTTGTCTAATATGTACTGTGAGTTTGGCAGAACATTAGAAAGCTTGAGTCGCATTTCTTCTAAATAGTGAATCTTATTTTGACGCATAAAGTTTGTCTTAATGACGCTAAAATAATGTAAATGTCTTTAGCTTTTGTTTTATTGTCTGACTTAGTAAAATAAATAGTCGAATTCACTTTACACCTGTTGTCTCTTTCCCACAGAGGCTTGAAGCAGAAACAACGATTGGACACCAGCTGCTGCAGTCTCTTCTCTGTGATGCTGTCAACTCCATGGAAAAAGAAACAGGACAGAAAAGGTATATAAAGGAACAGTCTTTGAAGATTTGAAATGGCAGTTGTAATACTAAGCAAGATCTGGTAAAGCTAACCAGGGTTGATGAGTCCAAAATACTGCATGTTCAGTAAAGGGTAATCTTCCTCCTCTCCATACTTTCCCGGTTCTTTTCTTCACCAGTGTCTCTCAGAACTATAATGAGGGTTAGACGTTTAACAAAAGATCACAGCATTCCTCAGCTTCAGGAGTGTGCTTAGTTCAGCAAACTCCTCAGTGTGATTAGTTGGTCTAGTTCATAAGAACAGCAGGTTTTTTTGACTCCATTTTGGCACCAAAATAGCATCCCTGTAGCTTTTAATTGTCAGTTCTGATTTCTTCCTCCTTCACTCCCTCTTTTTGTCATCAAGGTTCAAGGTTTGTCTTACTCTGAAAGGTTACTCATTTAGATAAGAGCCACACGTTTGAAGTAAAACAACCAATCAATAGGGCAATAACAAGCATGTGACCATAAGAGTTTAAGATTGTAATAAAGGGGAGCTTAAACTGACATCCAAGCAAGCCATGTGAAAAATGTCAGGCCTAAATGCTTTTGTGGGTTGATGAAATGTTTTACCGCTTAAACTTTGGCAGTAATCTGAGTCCTGAGGACGTGTTGAAATGAAGTGTTGTATTCTTCACAGATTCTGTCACATAGAAACGTAATTCGATTTGAAGTTTTCTGCTTTCATTCCTTTCTTTGCTTTCAAGAATCACACACACTGGCTATGCTGCTGAGGCTGAACAACATGCAGTGTTCGCAGGTGTTTCCTCCCTGGAATACTTAGATGTCTCTTTCCCCGAAGCTTCCTTAAATCCTTTTTTTACAGTCTTTGGAAAAGCGTAGAAAACTCTTAAATCTTTTTTTCAAAAGAATGTTTTTTCTCTGTCCCCTGCTGGGAATGCTACTTTAGGCTGTAAGTCTTACAATTCTGCTGATTTCGTGTTGATTCAGCAATCGCCTCTGAAGGGACTGTGACGAACGCATTTGTAATTTTTCCATTTCTATTTCATGTGTTTTTACAAGGGCTCTGTATCAAAGAAGCAGTATGTGGGATTTAGTTCGAACAAGGGCTAGGTTGTATGGCCAAAGTCTATGTCTCCACATCTCAATCCTAATAGTGGCGGAGAACTACGGTTATATAATGTCAGGATCTTTAGAGCCAGTATTTGATTTGTCCTCTTTGAGCTACTTTAGAATCATGACGGTGTGGAAAGGGCTTATTTAAAGCTAATGAAAACACATTGATTCTTAGTTTGAGGTGATCAAATCCTCTACAATTAACCTTTAACCTAATTATTCCAATTATTGAATGGAACACTTATGCTAACAGATGTCTCCTAAATACAACAAAGTGTTATCTCTTGTGTTGTCTCCTCACAGATCTCAACTCATGGCTCAGGTGACCTGTGTGAGGCAGAGCTGGCTACAGTCCGTGGCTCTGGCTGGAGAGCGCAGGTCCTTTATAAAAGAACAACTGGGCGAGTGGAGAGTTTACCGCCGTGGCTCCAAAGTCTTGTGGAAGCTGCTGAGAGACGTTGACCCGTTACTGCCCCCTGCTGGACCCGCTGTGTGTTCGCTGCAGCAGCTACGGAGCTGCGCCGACGATTACCAGGTTAGCATGAATGGATACCAGTAAGAGTGTATAGTAAGCATTAATGAACAAAACATATAAAATAGTCAAAATCTGTGTCAAATATTATATTTTGTTGTTATTTGTTTGTCAGAATCAGAATACCTTTATTAGTCCCACAGAGGGGACATTCACATTGTTACAGCAGAAAAGGGCCAAAGACAGCTTAATGTTAATACATTATTTTTTACAATTTACAAAATACACATCCTGTAACAGTTCGGAGGATTTAGCAGCCAGGTGTATATTGCACAGTTATTAACGGCATATATAGATATATATATATATATATATATATATATATATATATTGCACATAGTTGGTTGGTATTTAACAACAATGGGTGTTCTTTGTAATTCTTTTTTCTCTTTGTACATACAGTACAGACCATTGTCTCATTTGCATGCATATATTTAGCTTTCCACTTCTAAATGACAAACATTACTTATGCATTGTCGAAACGCAATAAAACGATTTTTGATCAGAAATATCATATTTTCCTTGCTGAAGAATAAACAGTGTCTCTCCCCACATCTTTCCAAGTGTGTTGAAGACGCCCTGGCTCTGCACTCCACCGCGTGCTCCCAGACGCTGGAGGCTGGCAGACGTTTGTGTGAAACCACGACAGACAGTGAGTGTCAGGCCCTGCAGGACGCCTGGGATCGAACCGGCACTCTGCTGGAGAGCAGGGGGGGCCTGGTCAGCACAACGCTCCAGGTAACATTTACATTTAATACCAACACTCTTTTAAATTCAAGTTTCATGTTTTATGTTTTGATCTTACATTATTAATCTTCATATTTGGCATCTATTAAAATCAGAAACAGCTTTATTACCAGGTAGGGTGACACGTACGAGGAATTTGATTTGATGTCGTGGTGCATACATAAAAGTATAACAAAAATAAGAAAAAAACAGATAGAGAACAAATGTAGTGATGGGAATTACGGCTCTTTGAAGGGAGCCGGATCTTATGGCTCCGTTCCTTTTCCGTCGTTCAACGGCTCTCACCAAGTAGGACTCGGTTCCCTTCGTTCGTACCAAAGAGCCGTTCAAAAGAATCGGATCGTTCGTGAACGTCACATCACTAGAAAAAATATCGTCAAATATAACAGCATTCACATATATATATAATACATATTAAGTTATTATTGCACATTTGTAAGAACATTGTAATGTCATATTTTAGCCATTTTCTATCAGACAACTAAATAAGCACCCAAAGATTATCTAAAATATTAAGCTTTTCAAAATAAAATGCTAAAATGTAAATACTTATCCCACTAATATACCTTTCTATGAATTCAACTTA
Organism: Dissostichus eleginoides; assembly: GCA_031216635.1. Lineage (NCBI taxonomy): Eukaryota > Metazoa > Chordata > Actinopteri > Perciformes > Nototheniidae > Dissostichus > Dissostichus eleginoides. The sequence continues at coordinate 23,133,482 of CM062281.1, read as the reverse complement.
TTACAGAATAATAGGATACAAACTTTTCAGTCTACACTCTAAACTCTTAAAATACAACCAAGGGATTGCATTTCTTTCTTAAAATGTCGATAGAATAAACTGCCTATTCTAAATTAACTCACTGGCAAATCATAAAAAGGAATTTGTTTTAAATACTGCACATAAATATTAACACTCATTTGCTGTAGACGTGTTGAGATCCAGCTAGTGGTCTTTGACAGGAAGCAGAATCAAAATTCAAATTGTTGTGTTTTGTGCAGCTTTGGACTGCAGAAATCCAGAAGAAGAGCATGTGTTACAGTATTAACAAGGGAATGTCAGCTTTACAGTACATGACCCATATCCAGGATCTGATCCTACACACGCACCAACCCACACACACACACAACCACACGCAACCTGGTGTGTTGCCCTGGCACCGACCTCATGCTAAGAGGGATCAAAGACAAGCTCAAATCTGTCCATGATCCACATCACTGTCGGTCCCTTTCATCCCATCACTGGACAGGGTTCTCATACACAATCCAATAAAAGATTATAAAAATGAAGTCATATATGCTAGGTAGGCAGGCAGACATATTGAACAAATACTGATTGGTAAATGTCTTATGGCCTTTTCGCCTCCGATCTGACTGATCACTGAGCTGTGTTGATTCCAGTGTCTGATTGTTTTGGTGTCCAGGGAAAGGAAAGCTCAACAGGATCCTGCCGGGGAAAAGGAAATCCCTCTGAGCAACAAGTCAAAGATCACAGAGAGTAGCTTTGATGCATCAGTGCAAGTACAACTGCAGAGCAACAGACTGACCTCGTCTTCATACATTATTACACATGAAATACTCAAATGGATAAAGGTTTTTAGCTTGAGAAAGGTGCGGTGGATTTACCACTTGGAGCTTGTGACCATTCTTTGGACTTCTGTTACTTAAACAGTTAGGTTAAGCAGTACTGGTCCTCTGAACTTTTGACGTGAATGCTAAAGTTTCACAAAGCATTCTTTCAGCATCAGAAGGATTTATGTTTGTGGAAATATGCATTTTACAGAACAGAGAAGGGATTGTACAATTCTGCCTTTTGCACAATTTTACACCTTATTGTTTCACATCACTTTAACGCAAAGGTAACAGATTCAAAGTCGTACATGTAGTATTTATTTATTTATTTATAATATGCCATGTAGAAAAGCAGATTACCTCTGCAGTGATTCGTGTTTTTAATGTGATTTTCAAAATGTCCCCTGTATAGGTTTTCACAACAACTTAATTCCAGAGCTTTCTGGTTAAACCATACAACAAATCGTAACTTGTCATATATTTATAACACCTATATCTTACATATACACTCTTTGTTCTGCTGTTTATTTAGAAGTGGTCTCAGTGTCAGGAGAGGATAATGAGCATCACGTCTGAACTGGATGATCTGAACACGACGCTGAAACCGCCGCTGGCTGACGACGAGACACACATTCAGGTAAACACTAAACAACTAGTCTGTGTGAAACCTAAACTCTGGTTCTTCTTATAAAATAAGTCACACCACCAGTTACCCATAATGTAGGAAGTCTTTTCAAAGCCACGTTTAAAGACCTTTATCAACCGGGATCTGAATAAGAGAACATTGACACTACAGCTTGTCCCTGATATGGAGGTTTGTGGCTCTAGTTTTCTTAGCAAATTGAAGCTTGTAAGTTGAATGGTTGAGCACTAGCATTATCCAAAAATAAGGTCAAATAATTAATAGTGTTTTGACTGTATTGATCTTTACCAATAACAAACAAATAAGTCTGCACAAAACTGCCATAGTTCTCACAGTTCTTCCTTTTGTCTGAAAACTCTTTGTTGTAAAAGAGCAGCAACCCATTAAGGAATCATTTTTTGTAAAAGCCCCAACATGTGTCATCTAATGCCTAAATTAATTCTCCGTTCCCACACTTGATTTCGTAAGACAGGCACTTAGGGTGACTGACAAGTATTCATTGTGTATCCTGATGTAATAATCAACATGTCATGGTTTTATATAGAAATTACAAACCATTTTAAAATAATGGTTTGTCATTATTGTTGGAGCTATTATATTGGCAATCATTGATCAGTGTGTATGGAATAAAGTTTGCCTCCATACATCAGCAGCAACTGGTCAGCTGCAAACTGGCCTAAGTTCCCCCACCCTTAAACTCCATCACTAGCTTCCCCCCCATCCCACCACAGCGCCTCTGAGTTTACCCCCCTTTCCCTTATTTAATGCCCCCATGCTTTCACTCCCCTCCCCCTTTTACCCCTTCTCCCCTCCCCCTGTCCCGTCCACAGCCCTTTAATCTGGACGGTCAGAGCGAGAAAGAGGTATAGAATTGTGTGTGCAGCTTGTGCATGGCTGTCGGACCGCCTGTCGCAGTGTAGGGAAGTTGAAGTGTGTGTGTGTGTGTGTGTGTGTTATGCAGGAGACAGACTTCTCTCTGCAGCGTTTGACCTGTGGATTTAGAGAAGTGGCCACCATGAAGACGGACCTGACCCAGTACGTCGCGGCTGGCGACTCTGCTCTGCTGGAGCAGCAGCTGGAACAACTCCACGTCCAATGGGAAGAGCTGTGTACCAAGGTGAGAACTGGCAAAAAAGAAATAGAGAGACAGAGAGAGGCCATAAGATGAAGTAGAGAAAGTGAGAGGGTATAGATGGTGCAGGTGGTGAGGATGGACTGAGGGGAAGTGAAGAAGCGAGGGAGGGAAAGTTGCTTCCAGCAGTGTCTTGGCGCTGACCAGCAGCACAAAGCCTCTGCACCACTGGGGCTGAACACACACACAGAAACACCCACACACACACTCCTGCACACTCATTTGTTTGACAAAAGAGCAACGTGTGGCGGTTCATGGAGGGAAAATGACCACATCTTTTCCTCTTGTTATCATATAACAACTTGCCTACATATGGGTCAAATTAGTTTGTTCTTTTAACATTTATTCTGCAAAAGTGACAAAACTTGTGCTTATCGTTTGGGTTCGATGCATGCTGGATCTGGATTGAGTTGCTTCATAGCTTTCCAAAAGGAGCTCTCTAAGCTTCTTCCTGCACATGAGAAAAAGGAAAACCTTTTTTGCACTTTGTTCAAAGTTTTGAAATAGTTGACTGGGTTTCAGGATGTAATTAGCTCCTGCTTTGGATTCAGTGTGCTTACAGAACAATCACACTAACTCTCACAGAACAGGCTGTTATTCTGTAACTGCATTATTGCTGAAAGTAGCTCTACAGTATATTCACAGGCTCAAATTCCTGCAGTTAAATCTTTTGGCTTTAACACAACAGACTTTTGTTCTTTGGAAACCAACGGTTGTGACATGCTTCAGATTCTTTGGTCTGTTATTTGGGTTATAGGGTCGTGCTAATTGGGTCCCCAGATACACCACCTGCTCCTGTTGGCAGGAGTTTCTGGGACTCACAGATGCAGCCACAGCAGCAGCAGCAGCAGGTTGCTGTTGATGTTGGTTCTGTATCTAATAGTCTCTTGTTTATCTGTGCAAGTATGGAAGCTGCTCATCCTTCCTATGTGTGTTATAAAGCAATTGTTTGAGTGTTGAATTTCAAATATAAAAGCCTACATGCATGCTATACATAGGCTAGATCATATTTGTGTCATATAACATACTTTAATAGTAACCAGGACTGTACACACATGACACCTGCATTGTTTTTACAAGACTTTAACCTACTGTGATATCTTGTTTCAACAGTTACTTTATCACTTTAGTTTAAAAACATTTTGTATTATTATTTTAAATTTGTATTCTATTTTTTCTTTTACCTTGTGTGATCCTGTTTTTAACTCTGACCCTGTTGCTGCTATAAACGCCTGATAAATGAAGTTCCATCTTATCTTATCTTAATGCATAATTACAATCTGTTGCTGAATAGTGAAACTAGGTTATTAAAGAAAGCACAGACTTATTTCAGTTGATTGTTGTTATATCACACACAAGATTTTCATCCCTTTTAACTCCTGAAATGGCCGGGGGGAATCTGAGCCATCGAGTCCTCTGCACAGCTAACAGGTTGCAGGTGGGGGAGCCAGAGGAATGGGTCCGCTGAGCAGATGGCCGGGCTGCGCTAAAGGGATTCAGGGGACGGGCTCTATTGTTCCAGGGGAAGCACAAAGTCCTCTCCGGGTGACAGCAGTTCACAATGCACCCTAAATGCACCAGAGTCCAAGAGGGCCCAGCAGTGTTAGTGCATTAAAACCAAACAGGGCTCATTCAAATCAAATAAATGCCAGAAAAGAGTAAAATATAGCCGGTTTCAAACATGCCCCGAGGGCTCGCTAAGCCCTTTAACCTCGAAAAGATCATCAGCCCCCTCCTCAGAGACGTAACGGGGTGTTTTCATGGCGTTAAGCTATCATTAGGAAAATGGACCTTGTTAATTTTATCAAACAGCCAGAGCCCCTTGGGGATTCCTCTCAATGCAGTTATACTGACTCAGATGGAGATTAAATGAAAACACTTAATATTCAGTTAATTTGGCTGTTTTTACGTCCACTTTACATTGGGACATGTCATCTGTTTCTATCTGTTTCTCTGCACTCATTTACCAGGTTATGTGGATCACTGTTTCAAACATGATATTAGTCAATATTCAAAGAACCGCTGCTTTGAGGCTTTTGTTTGTGCCGGTCAGACAGTTAAGACCTATTTGCGTGCAGTTTCACCCAGCAAGTCAATCTGGCAATGATGTTGACAACACATCATAACACCTGGTTTGGTTTCTCCCTGGAAATCATCATCTTTTCTCCCTAAACTACACTAAAAGTTGGTAGTACAAATATATAACCCATAGTTTTATCGGCCGTGTATAATTTTAGAATCAAATGCATAATTTGTGACTTGTAGTCTTAGATCTCCTGCCAGAAATATAATAGTTGTTATTACTTTTTAAGTGAATCGTTTTATTAGCTAATGTCATTGCTTTATATATAAATACCCCTGTGTTGGTAACGTGAAATCATAAAAAGATCATTATCTGTATGCTGATAATTACTCTGACGATCATCTCGTGTGCACAGTTGCTAAATGCCACTTCTGACTCTTCCCAGGTATCTTTGCGCAGACAGGAAATCGCAGACCGCCTCAATGCCTGGACCATCTTCAACAACAAGAACAAGGAGTTCTGTGATTGGCTGACTCAGATGGAGAACAAGGTGTGCCACAGCGGAGATCTGAGCATCGAGGAAATGGTGGAGAAACTGAAGAAGGTAAATGAGTTGTAATTTCTTCCTAGACATACACATGGAAGAACAGGTGTTTTTAAACATTTTCAAAGTGCAAACAGAAAGTCTTTTGTGTCAGAGACCCTTATAAGATGACTCTTTTTCAATAAACAATCTACACAACACTAAATCAGGACCTAACATTGGTTAGAGTGACTGGTATCTTTTAATTCATTTGGATAAAGTGGACAGTTAAAGGAGTTTCCTTACTTGAAATATGAATGCTGGATTACATACCATGTTTTACCTCATTTGCATCCTCCTATGTGCACATTTTAAAACTTTACACGGGATTCTACTTGGCCTTATTTCCAACACTTACTGTAATTCCCACGATTCAGGGCTTGTTTACCTCTTGTTTAGGTTAACATCCATACATGAATGATGCTCTTTACAGCAGATGGTGGCCTGGAATGGAAAGACTGCGCTGGCCTTTGTTCTCACACAACAGTTGTCCTTTCAGTGACTGAAAGCCTTTTGTACCTTCCTGTGTCATCATGAAGCATGCTCATTTACTCAACTAGATAATAATTGGGTTGAACATTGCACTGTTTTGTTTAGGGCTGTGAGATGAGATGAGAAAATTGGTGGCACTTGAGGGTCCCTTTTCAATGATTTGGGTAGTGATGGATGGCACTTCCTGGTGATAACACACCGCTCCAGGGCATGAGAGCAGGTGTTGAGCAGGATGAATGAATGGGACACTTGACAGAAGAAGTGTGTTATTGACACTTTAAAGCTTTCCTCCCTATCATTAATGTAACTTGAAATCCTATTGTTGTGTTTTACTGCTGATTTAAAGCTGTCATTGAATAGAGCAGGTCAAATTGAAGGTGTTTACTTCTCTTACTTTACTATGAACTTACTATGTTTGCTATAAAGTGATCACAGATAAAATGATTTGCTTCATTGCAAAGTAATGTTTCTACTCAGGCTGAGATATACAGTATATCCATGGTATATTTAATAATGTTATATGCTGTTTATATAATAATGAAAAATGCCTTTATTATGAAACACCAATACAAACAAGAGTCCATTAAGTTCCAGTATGCATTAGATATATATATTCTTTGTATACTTTATCATGTCACATTTCCACAGGACTGCATGGAGGAGATCAACCTGTTCAGTGAGAATAAAAGCCACCTGAAGCAGCTGGGGGAGCAGCTGCTGTCGGCCAGCGACGAGGCGAAGCAGACGCAGGTCCACGGCTCGCTGCAGGAGGTCAACCAGCGCTGGCACAACCTCTTCCACAACATCGAGGCCAGGTGAGACCCAGACAGCTGCAGAGAGGCTGTCAGCAGAGACTAAGCTGTGTGTGTGTGTGTGTGTGTGTGTGTGTGTGTGTGTGTGTGTGTGTGTGTGTGTGTGTGTGTGTGTGTGTGTGTGTGTGTGTGTGTGTGTGTGTGTGTGTGTGTGTGTGTGTGTGTGTGTGTGAGCACTTTCCAGAAGACTAGGACTGTACGGTTTAGGAAAAATAACAAATTGTGATGATAATGACTGATATATCATACTTTATTGGTATTATTGCATTTTTTTTCCAGGATCTTATTTATATTAAGTATCTGGGATACCATTTGTAGGACAGGATATCTCCAAAATACCTACATTTCATTACATTCAGATGATATTTGAACATATTTTGCCCAAATATTGCATTTTGGATATTGCACTAGTCCATATTGCAATTTTCATACAATTAAAGTTAATTATGCAGCTCTACAGAACACCCAAAAACATTTAATATTGGACTTGAAGGTTTTTTTACAATCTAAAATATGTGTAGGTGTGTGTGGAAGTACCGCCTCACAATTAGCCTTATGCACAAGCACATTTTACTGCAAGAGCATCATTATACACTGTAAGGCTTTAAATGGAAGCCTTTTAATTAAACAGTAGCTCTAATGTACATCCACCCACCTGCTGTTGCATTAGAGCTCTGCAGCTGTCAGCAATACATGGTTTCTAATGTACAGACTGTAGCTTAAGCCTCTGTGATGAGGAGCTGTCCCCTCAGACAGATGGAGGAAGAGCTGCAGATACACACATACATATCCAAACTACCCCCCCCCTCCCCTCACCACCATGAAAGAAATAAAAGCTGTGCTTATGTCTCAGACAGTACCATATGTTAACCCATGTCCAACAATCTCCCCGCTTTTCTTAGTCTGTCAGAGTGGGATGACATGAGGGAGGGGGGTTAGTATGGGGGGGGTCTGTCGGCATGCATTAATCGCTGATCCTTAAAATGAGCTCCCCTCCAGATTTCAGGGGGCTTGATCCCATGCAGGCAGCTGTGAATTCTTGATATATATATATATATATATCATTTTGTATTCAGTCTCAAACACCATAAAGTGAGTTCCAGTTATTGAATGCATACAACGTGTATTTATGTTTGTCTGAAACGCTCAATTTGACTGAAAAATACAATTAAATGGTGATAGTTACTATTTTACATTACATTGCATTTAGCTGACGCTTTTATCCAAAGCGACTTACAATAAGTGCATTCGACCAAGAAGATACAAACTTGAAGAAAACAGAATCATATAAGTACATCAGGTTTCATAGAGCCAGAACATTTCAAGTGCTACTCAAGTAGCTTTAGATAAGCCAGTCCTTTATTAGTATATAAGTGCTTTGTTAGTAATTTTATTGCTCGAAGTGGAGTCGAAAGAGATGAGTTTTCAGTCTGCGCCGGAAGATGTGTAGGCTTTCTGCTGTCCTGATGTCAATGGGGAGCTCATTCCACCATTTTGGAGCCAGGATAGCAAACCCACTTGATCACTATTTGATCATATTTGCAAATATTACCTGTCCTATGTGCAGTTCATGGTCAACCCAGGTTTTCCAGGGTGACAAAAATAATTATAATTCATGGATAACATTTGCTGTTGTCTTGGTTTTGTAAATGCCTTTTCTAATGTCCATTCATGCATTTAAAGCTGGGCTCTGCTGCTATAACAATTTCCCTGTAAGAGCCTGCTAACAGCAATACATCTTTTGAGTCTTAATGCTTTAGAATCAGCAGCTAGCAACATCTAATTTGTAATAAAGTAGTCTGAGAGTGTAATAATGTTTGTAAAAGTCTAATGATAGATGAACCAAACACTGAAGAAGCACATGTACATTAACGTGACAACAGTTTAGACTCTAAACTGTTGTCACGTTAATAAACTTTAGAGTAACTCGGAGCCCTCCTGTGGTCAGCTGCACTTTGTAACTCCATCCATATATCCTCACTTATCCTCAGCTCTTTCTGCTCTGCTTCTTTCCGTCCATTCTCCCCTTGTCCTTTTTCCCTCAGCGAGCACCCCTGACCGGGTTTTGTGTCTTTGTTCAGGCCCCTGCATGAGGCTGCTGGCCTTTGTTAGGCTGTCAGAGGTAGAGAGGCAGAGAAAGAGGGACGGAGACAATTTAGATGACAAGGATGGTTGTATCTGCAGAGAGGAAGAGTGTTTCTCTGGATAGAATTTACACTGACGCTATTATGTCTTCATTACACGCACAAACATCCACTCACTATACACTGAACATCATTCCTGAACTTTAGCTACGTTTTGAATCAGTTTTATTTTCCAACACCAGAGTTTTTCACATTAATCTTTTAGGAATACCTTTTTTAAGTGCCACATTTATGGTGCATGGTTGTTTAGTGTTGTCTTAACACAAACTGCAATTTCAAAAACCATCAACAAATCCCTATATGTGACTGTACTTGGAATTAATCCTAGTTACCACCTGAAGAAATGACACATATCTTGTCTTTGAGGGTATAAACCTGATAATAAGAGATCTAAAATGGCTCTCTCCAATGCAAACACTAGTCGTCCCAACGTCCGGCATCTGTTGAGACCCTTTCATACACACTTCAGTTTGCCCCTCACTCTGTTTTTAGAGCTTATTATTTTAGCTGGAGAGCGTCTCCCTGCTGGACCCCGACAGCAGAGGAAGGATCAGAAAGGGAAATTAACTCAAACTCCCAAACGGGCACACTTCAGGCTTTCAGAGGGCTCGTTTTGTCCCAGGCGTTGCTATGACACCCGTCAGTGTGGCGCAGCGTGTGTGTGTGTGTGTGTGTGTGTGTGTGTGTGTGTTCACGAGGCCAGTCTCCATGGTAACTTTAGAAGTGCTATTGCAGGATACCTGGGACATTTGTAGGATATTGGAAGTTAGTCTTTCTTTGGATATTTCTCTTTGTTTGTTTCTTATTTTCTGTATTTTTACCTTTTTGTCTTCTTTATCTACTCCTTTCTTAGATAGTTTGTTTGTTTTAATTTTTGTCTTTCTTGATATCCTCTCTTTCTCTTTTTCTTTGGTCATTTTGGTCTTTCTTGTCATTTCTTTATTTATATTTCTTTGGTCATTGTTATGTACAAATGAACATTAATCTCATACATACAGTAGAAAGGAGATGGTCTGATTTAGCTACTAGCTTTGTTGCAAAATGTTGTCCCAATGTGTGCTAAATGGTTACTAAATGGGACATGTGAGTGCTACCTTTTTTAAGCAGTGTGCGTGTATTGTGTGTGTTTAGGGTGAAGAAGCTGAAGGAGACTCTGGCGGCGGTGCAGCAGCTGGATAAGAACATGAGTAACCTCCGATCCTGGCTCTGCCGCATCGAGGCCGATCTGTCTCGCCCCGTCACCTACAGCGTGTGCCACCACCAGGAGATCCAGAGGAGGCTGGCTGAGGAGCAGGTACACACACACACACACACACACACACACACACACACACACACAAACACTAGTGTTTTAATTGTTATATTTTATTTTCATTCGAGAAGAGAACTCAAACTTTCTGTTGAATTTTTTGTGTTATTATTCCTGTTGTTTCTTTGTCTTTACATTATTGTTTGTATTTTACATTTAAATGTAATATTCTACTCACACAGTTGTTTTTCTGCTCACTGTCACTCCCACTAACTCTTTGTCTCTCTTTATGATAAATAATTCATATCTGTCCTTTGTTTAATTTTGGGAGTGGGTGGTCTCATGCAGCCCTCCATCTGTATGTCTGTGAGCTGATGTTCACCACATGGTTTCACTGGCATGTCCTGATGTCTGTCCTCATGCCCTCCCATGTGTGTGTGCAGGAGCTGCAGCGGGACATCGAGCAGCACACGGAGGGCGTAGCGTCGGTGCTCAGTCTGTGTGACGTTCTGCTGCGGGACGAGGACGCTGCCGGGGGCAACGAGGCGGAGAGCGACTCCCTGCAGGAGACCAGCCACAGCCTGGACCAGCGCTGGAGGGCCGTCTGCTCCATGGCCCTGGACCGGAGGCTCAGGTAGGAGCTGAACACACACACACACACACACACACACTCACTCACTCACTCACTCACTCACTCACTCACTCACTCACTCACTCACTCACTCACTCACTCACTCACTCACTCACTCACTCACTCACTCACTCACTCACTCACTCACACACACACACACACACACACACACACACACACACACTGTAGGGAGTCCTCGCACTTCACCACATTAAAATCAGGCTGATCAGTGATACCCTCATCCTTACAGTACATGCAAACATGTTTTGAAGATGTTACACAATAGGATCTTTGTTTATTACTATAACTACTGATATGTACATGTAATGTTATTTGTATGATTGTTATACATTTACATGAAATGGCTTCAACTGAGTAATACATAGACTATCCTCTGAGGTTTGTAGGTTGTACGGCATTCCTTTTGCAGGCAAGAAACCTGTCTATTTAGTATTTTTTTTATTATTAAAATAGTGAGTCTTAATTCAAATCCTTAAGACTAAATAAGTTTTAGGGGACACTACAAACTCAGATGATTGCAGAAGATGAATATTGGCACTGTTTTAAGATTAAAGCATTACTCACATGTTAAACATCCATGTATTGGTTAGAAAAGGCTTCATCACTGTGTGTCGTAGAATAACTCTAACCACAGCACGATGTGTCCTAGTAGGATCGAGGAGACGTGGAGACTCTGGTGTAAATTCCTCAATGACTACTCTCGGTTTGAGGATTGGCTGAAGATGGCCGAGCGCACCGCTGCCAACCCCAACTCTGCAGACGTCCTTTACACGTCGCCAAGGAGGAGCTCAAGAAGTTCGAGGTCAGTTGTGAGGTCAACAGACGGATCAGACTTGAAGAGGCTCTGTTTGCTTGTTTGTTGGCAGAAAAACAATTGTATCCCTTGTTATCTTCTACATCATGGTTCATCCCTCTTCCACTGGTCTTCTGTAGGGTTTCCAAAGGCAGGTTCACGAGCGGCTCACACAGCTGGAGCTGGTCAATAATCAGTACCGCCGCCTGGCCCGGGAGAACCGCACCGACCGAGCCAGCCAGCTCAAAGCTATGGTCCACGAGGGGAACCAGCGCTGGGACACGCTGCAACGCAGAGTGGCCGCCATCCTCCGCAGACTGAGGGTAGAGACAGGGGCAGAGGGCGGGGCATCCCCATCATTGGTCAACTATTAGCTATGAAATATAGTGATTCCCCAAAGATCAAGTAATATAGTCAAAAAGTCATTCAACTTTATTGGCAATCTTTCAGTTTGTGTGTACAGACAGAGAGATCGAAATACCGTTTCCCACAATCCTGAATACAAAAATACTAATATATATAAAAATATGTATAAAATATGTATATCCTATATATACACAATCAACAGACACATGTATACATATGCACACATTAAGAACACAAACAATCCATATATACCAAATAACAGTGACTTCTATATCTTTGGGAATGTACATTAGTGCAAGACTGTCCATAGCAGCACAAAAAGTGTCTGGTGCTGGAATTGAGTGTGAGTGTGTGTGGGGAGTTATAGTCCAGTGGGGGCAGGGGGGAGGGTGGGGAGGGTGGGGAGAGGGGGGAGAGGGGAGAGAGAGTTCAGCCTCCTGACAGCCTGGTGTAAAAAACTGTTCTTTAGTATACTTGTTGTTCCTTTCTGCCCTATTATTCATAATTGTTGTACCTTTCTCTCAGCATTTCACGGGTCAGAGGGAGGAGTTTGAAGGCACCAGTGAGAGCATGCTGGTTTGGCTGACGGAGCTCGACCTGCAGCTCACCAACGTCGAACACTTTTCAGAGAGTGACGTCCACCACAAGATCCAACAGCTCAATGTAAGGACACAACAGATATATAGAGACACATGTTGTATAGTGCACAAACTGCAGGTTACCCTCAATGTGTAAAAAAAGGCTCTATTTCATTTAAATGTGTCTGATTTTTAACCTTCATATTAAGATGGTAAAGGTAAAGGCTCCGACTGTTTTTATTTCTTGTTAATTTGGGAAGGTTGATTCAAATAGAGCTTTATTACAATTAACATATGTGTATTGGTTCTTAATTCATCCAACCAATGTAACCCTCTATCCCGCAGAGTTTCCAGAAGGAGATCACGCTGAACACCGAGCGCATCGACGGCCTGATCGTGTTCGGGGAGGGTCTGATCCAGAAGAGCTGCCCGCAGGACGCAGCTCTGATAGAGGAGGAGCTGGAGGAGCTGCACTCGTACTGCCAGGAGGTTTTCAGCAGACTGGTGCGCTTCCACCAGCGCCTCAGCCAGCCCCCGGTGAGCTGCCACACACACACACACACACACACACACACACACACACACACACACACACACACACACACACACACACACACACACACACACACACACACACACACACACACACACACACACACACACACGCACACACACACACACACACACACACTACTTCCATTCATAACTCAATTTATGCAGATATTAAAGGTCCCCTATTATACTGTTTTTCATTACTTTATTATAGGTCTCAGATATATACAAAACATGTCTCTGAAGTGTATGGCTCCAAACAGATCATTGCAGCATCCCATAATCCCCTCTGTTTCAGCCTTGTTTCAAAAGAGCTGATTCTCTGTCTGTTACTTTAGATGAAAATAAGGAGCCACTCCCCACGCCCCTCAGAGATATTTGGTTAAAAAGAACACAATGGTGCTCTAGGAGGAGATTCAGGTGATAAGGTTGGGGGGGGGGGTTACCTTGGTTGGTGATGTAGAAGAGACATGAAGAAGTGGATTTTGCATAATAGGTGACCTTTAACATCGCAATTTTTCTATTCTTTATACCTAATTTTAGATAAAAGAAGAACCGGAGCTCTCTAGAAGCACCTTCTATCTGGAGTCCAGCCTGGAGCTGATTGGCCGTCCGAGGTTGGGGCGGAGCCAAGGAAGCCTCCCGGCAACGCCCACCCACCTGCTGGCGTCTCCGCTGGAGCGCTCGGGGCGGGAGACCCCGGTGAGCGTGGACTCGCTGCCGCTGGAGTGGGACCACACCGGAGATGTGGGGGGGTCGTCACATGAGGAGGATGAGGAGGAGGAAGAACATGAGGACGACAGAACTTACTTCAGCGCACTGTCAGGTAGGTTTATAGAAACACAGATTTATGGACAAGAACATACACTATTTACCAATTCCTATTTTTTTTTTTTTTTATGCGTTGAGTGAACGGAGTAAGTGTTTTAAATGTAACAAGGTAATGAAACTGGAATGCCATCTTTAGCTTCGTCTAGCGGACCACATTACCAACAACTTATCGGTATTATCCATTAGGTCACGGGTTTCCACATTTTCCAGGGACCCCCTACTGCAAGAAAATGTTCCTTGGCAGCATCTGGAACTAGTGAAGTGCCTTATTCATGACAGATTGACATGAGTTTTCACAATCATATATCAGAGTTTCTATTGCAAAGTTAACATGGCTGGAAGTAATGGCCAGAATATCTTTATCTCGCAGATCACACTTTAAGAATCCCCTCCTTAAATGACTGTAATGTTTGAGTGGTTGTAGAGGAGAAAAAAAGTTAAATGAACACCCGAAACAGCAGAAAGACTGAGAGAAGGAATGCTTTTGAGTCCTTTAAGATATTTCTGGTTTACTAGAAAAGCTACTTTTTACTTTCGTTCTGCTGGTTGACAAAATGAATCTGCTAGACTTTAGATGAAATGGGATTTCTAAAAAGTGAAAAAAGCGAAAATATTACATCAATTTCACACACAATCAAACACATCCCTACAGCTCTGGTCTGCCCCCTCTCTCCCCAGAGGTGACTGAGAGTCAGGAGGAGTTTTTCGAGGCCCCAGAGGCCCAGCGAGCCTCCTCTCTGGGTAGGCATCAGGAGATCTTCACCTTCTGCTTAATAAATCCACTCACGGCTGTTTCCATATGTCTGTCATGCTGCTGTCGCTGACACTTTATTTCTGTGCTGTGGTTTGGAACATCCTTCACTGCCAACGCAAACACTTTCTACCTTATTTCTCTCACATTTATGTTTAAGAGGTATTTTTCCAACTTGTGTTAAAGTTAATAAACTGTATATCATTGGATATCTTTCATTTTGGGGAGAAATACAGAATTATTTTACCCCGACAACCTTTCTTTCATTTACCGGTCCAATCTGTTTTGTCGTGTTAATTTCAGCTCCTTCATTCATGACCTTTCATCCTCCTCCAACATCCTGTCTTTAATCTTCCTCCCTTTGACCTTCCTCACTTTGTTTTACCGCCTTTCTGTTCCTCTACTTCACTCCTCCGTTCATTTTTAGACATTTATAAAACTCTAAATGACCCTTGATCCTCAAAATCTTTGCATTGACCATCGAATGTCATGCTGTTCTTTAAATAGATTAAAATCCTCAGATTACTAAGGTATAAAAATGAAGCATGTTATACCTGCTCAAACATGTGAAATATGACCACACAGATACCAAGCTGTTCATTTCCTGGTGGCGGTTGATTCAAACTTGGGCTGCATATTTTCTTGGCTTTGGACTTCACAATTGTTATATAACGTTTTGTAACTTGGAAGTACTTATCACGTGCATGCATGTTTTTGTTAGGGAATAATACTGGATTGTCTTTGGTTTAACTTTTCTTTGCTTGTTTTTTCAGTCTCAAGCATGGACGCACTTGAGTCTCCAAGATGGCGGTCCCAGGAAGACGCAGAAACACAGTCCCTGCAGCTGGACTCTGAGGGCCACACTGAGGCCCCCCCCACCCTCACCAGCACCCCTCGGAAGCAGGGCTATGTACGTTCAGTACACCAGTTAACAAAACAATAACTGAGAATTATGAGTAGATGCTTCATACAGTTTGCAGCTCCAGCTCTAAACACTTACTGTGTGTGTGTGTGTGTGTGTGTGTGTGTGTGTGTGTGTGTGTGTGTGTGTGTGTGTGTGTGTGTGTGTGTGTGTGTGTGTGTGTGTGTGTGTGTGTGTGTGTGTGTGTGTGTGTGTGTGTGTGTGTGTGTGCATGCGCGCAGCTGCATCTCATGTCTCAGTGCAGCGGCAGCATCGAGGACATTAAAAGAGTTTCTCTGATCCTGGATGATGAGGAGCGTCCGGAGGAGCTCGGGCTGACGGGACTGACAGCTTCAGACAAACAGTCAGGTGAGACGCTGGGAGACTCCATGGTCACTGTATCTTTTAAGATACAAAACATAGCAGTATGGTTGCAGTATTGTTAGTTGAGTGTTAAACACGTTTTACCTGCACAACAAGGGGAAAAGATGTCTCTTAGGAGAGATACACCTGTAGTTTTAGATATAAAAAGATACTGATTTCAGCTTTAAAGGAACAGTTTAAATGGATATTAATGCAATGAGTTGCTAAGCGGTGATGATATAAATAATCTTTAAACAAAAACACTAATGTCCGTGCTCTCAGGTGTGATTGAGCGCTGGGAGCTGATCCAGGCTCAGTCCAGGAGCGACCTGCACGCCGACCCTCAGGAGCCCCAAAATCTCTCATCTGACCTCGATGACATCACTTCCTGGTTGGAAAATGTCACCCCGGAGCTGGAGCGCCTCCAGCAGTCCGACCCAGCAGCCAGTATCGAGGACATGGCAGCCAGAGCCAAAGAACTAAAGGTGAAATGAAAGACCTAATCCAACAGATCTGATGATCAGCATTCAGCTGTTGCTTATACTCATATCTGTTCTCCTGCAGGAGATGCAGAAGATGTTTACCCGCTACAAGTCCATCATGCTGTCAGTGAACCTGCGGGCTCCGGAGCTGCAGAGAGCGGCTGCTATGAACCGAGGGTGGAGCAGAGCCTGTTCAGCCTCCAGCTGTGGGACAGCAGCCTGAGGGGCACGCTGATGCGCTGCCAGGTCAGGAGAGAGTCTAAATACACCATTACCACTGCTACTTTAGGCTTTAGTTTCTTTGAAGATTTGAATCAATAAAAGAAATCTAATTAATCCAGATTTTCTTTAGATTGAGCTACCCATCAGTATATAATGTAATTACAGATCCAGCTTTACCAGCTGCAACATTAAAGCCATGCACATATAACTGCATCAATAATGATATAACATTTTGAAATGAGCCATTCTGCATAAGTACTTTACTTTGGTATGTTGAGTATATTTTGATGCTAATACTGTATGTTTACTTGTAACCGAGTATTTTTTCCCTGTAGTATTGGTACAATTATTTAAGTAGAACATCTAATATTTTTCCATCACTGTGTTCACCCTGCAGGAGTTCCATGAGCGCCTCCACTCCCTGCTGCTGTGGCTGGCCCACGCAGAGAGCCGGCGCTACGCAGTGGACATCAGAGACCCACACACACCTGTGGTAGCGCTGCAACAACACCGCAACACACTCACAGTAAGCACACCACCATGCTTTGTTGTGTATTCATTCTCCTGCTGTTCTGCCCCGTCACCCTGTGTAATGTTTGTGGTACAGGCTCTGCAGGCAGAGCTGCAGGCCAAGCAGGCGCAGCAGGTGGAGCTGCAGGCACTGTGGGCGCAGCTGCAGCCCGAGGACGGGGCAGAGGAAGAGGAGGAGAGCAGAGAGGCCCAGGAGAAGCTCCACGTGACGGGGAGCAAACTGAAGCTGCTGCTGAGGCAGGTGGAGCAGGACCTCAGCACCCTGCCGCCACAGCTGGTGAGAACTTACAAATATCGTACTCATGTCAAACTAATTTATAGACCTTATAGATTTAAAAGCTGTCATAAAAATAGTACTAAAAAAGCCAAGTATGTCAAGTATCTGTCATAACAGTTTTAAGCCCGAGTATTGTATGTCGAATCTAATATCTTAAGAAAAGTGAAAAGAAGCAAAGTCAGCTGTCAACTTAGTACTGTATGTCACATTAAATTAAAGTCATATTATAGTATGTCAGATCAATTGTACGTTGTACAATGTTTTTGGACATCCTGTCATGAGAGATTGTGAAACAATAACATTTCTTTGTCTCTTCAGGGTTGTGAATCTGCATCAGAAGTCCAGGGACAAAGCTCCTCTGCAGATCCAAAGAAAGGTTCCTCTCCTAAAAGGTATGCAGGAAAAACTAAATGTTACATTTTAACACTAGACATTTATTAATAGCCCAAACAAATAGAAACAGCAGGTCAGGAAGGCTTTACTTAACAGGAAAGATTCCAGGAATAAAACCACCATGTATAAATTCAGTGGAAAAGACGAATCAAACAAAGAAATCTTCTCAAGGTGAATCACAGCAATCCATTAGTTGCACTAAATAACAGAAATTAAGTTACAGATAACCAAGCATTGAAAGGGCACTGTGTGTAAACAGGTATTAATCAGTGTTTTCAGTCAATGGTGTGTCTCTCCTGATTTTAATGTCTTTGTCACTAAATCGTTTGTGTGTTTTTTCTGTACTCACCTTTATTCCTGTGTGTGTTGCAGAGAGAGGAGAGACTTGTCTCCCCCCCGCTCCTCCTTCTTCTACAGAGTCCTCCGCGCTGCCTTCCCCCTGCACCTCCTCTTCCTCTTCCTCCTGCTGCTCCCCTGTATCATCCCGTGGTCGGAGAGCGAGCCCGGCTGCACCGCCGCCAACAACTTCGCCCGGTCCTTCTACCCCATGTTAAAATACACCAACGGCCCCCCCCCCACCTAACAACCCTGAGGACCAACTGAGAAACACAAGCCACCTTTCTGTCACACTGAAACCCCTGAACAAACATGTACAAATAATGTAAAGAAGTGATAGTCTTCTAAAACTAAAATGTATTTCTATTCTTGAAGATTTGATCTTAGAACAAATTGTATTTATTTTATAAACAAAACCATGCATTTGACTGCATTTTAAATCAGGAAAAACACCAGCTTTGAACAAAAATGCAGATATTCTAATTTAATAATGCAATGTCTCTACACTACTGCAGCCTCATCTCCTCTTAAGAAGAGACACAGTAGACGCATAGTGTAGCAGAGACAACAAAGAGGCGTACAGTAACAGCATAGAAATGTGAGTTACTGGTAAGATAGTTTAAATATCCTTCAGCAAATATATTCCATTGAGTTCATTGGACAAAAATGAGAGGAGGAAATCAATGATAATATATTTTTACTTGCTTCCAAACACAGACTTATCAGTGGACTTTCACTAAACAAGTCCCTGCTTGGCCTTTTCAAGATTTTTATTTCACGTGTACAATATCTGTCATTTACATGTTATTTTATGAACTGCTGACATTTCGTGTTCCCCTAAAACAAAAGCATGCTTGATCTTTTCATGTCAGACTGAACTCTTTTTAAAAAAAAATGGGTTTTTTTTACAAGAAAAGGCACAATACTATTTTAATGTTATCTTTATAAAGCCAACCGTACAAAATGATGGCAGTTTTATACACACAATTGTATATTTTTTTAGATGCTATTTGAGTAGATTGTGAGCACTGCTGAAACACTGTAGATTTATCAGGATGATGTGTATGTACAGAATGTGATAATATAATGCTTATTTATAACATCAAACGGTGGATTCATCCTAATCTTCTGGTAGTAAACACTGATTGTCTTAACTCTGTTTGAAGTATTTTTTTTGGCATTGAAGATTAACAGATATACATTTGTCCTTGAAAGAGAGAGGATGTTGTGGTCAGTGAAGAGGCCTTAAAAAAAGTTATTCGGAACAAGAAATACACAAAATAAATCTAATCACCAGTGCAAAGCCAATGTGTTTAAAGGGGGGAACTTACCTTTTACTAATATTTCCAATAAACGAAACAGTTCAATATTAAAAGAAAACATTTCATGTGAAGTTGTAGGCAATGGGAATATTTCTATATGAATAAAACATTCTACTCAGAGGTAAGAGCACTTGTAAGGGTTTAAATTCCTTTTAAAAAATCTCTAGGTTCACTTACTAGCTTTAATAGCGTTCAGCACTTTAATGACCATCACATCATGAATTTGTTTTTTGAAAAACAAGTAAAGAAAATACTTACAATCCAAGTACATGTAGTCATGTACACAGTGAAAATACAGTGTGTGATGTATGGTGATAGATTGTGACCAGAGGAAAAGACACAGGACTGAACGAGTACAGAGGTTCATGGAGAGGTTTAAAAGTCTACATATTTACATATAACGCACTCAGTGATCCTGGTGGTTTAATCATGATTGTGCTCACAATGTATACAACAGAGAGGTCTAAAATATAAAAATAACTCTTCAAGCAAACATTGAGAAGTGCAATTGTCTTAAGAGCAATAGTAGTGATCTTCTTCTCAAAAAACAAGAGGGGAAATGTCTGTGATGAGCAGACAGCGCGGACATGTTGAATCATCTGCAGAGTGTGTGCTGTACAGCGCCCTCTAGTGGCGATCTGCTTGTTACAAACAAAATCTGCTTTTCAATTTCTTTTCAATGTCTTTTAGTGGCTTCACTAAAGGTTCAGTCTATTTTCTAAGCTTGATGGGTAAATCCTATTATACTGAATTGTAAAAAAAGACTTAATATGTTCAACAAGATGACTGTTTGTCTTTGGCAACAACCGCTATGAACAACAGGCATTCTGTCGAAATACAGGAGCTATAGTTGTTAAATGCTAACAATATAAATATATTGTATTTTCTCAAGGTTTATGTGACTTTGTAAAACAGGTATAGTTTGAAATTTCAGGAAATACAATACACTTGTTTGCCTTTTGTGGCCAAGAGTCAGATGAGAAGATGTATGCTAATTATGCTACAGCTAGCAGCCATTTAGCTTAGCATAACACGTTTTTAACAGCAACTCTAAAACAAACATTGTATTAATCTGTACAAATAATAAATGTGTCCCATTGTTTGTTTGTATTTGTACAGATTCGATAAGAAAGATATATTGTAAAATATTAAGTAGTGAGTTTTAGAGTTGCTGATAGCTAGCTAGCTGTTTCTAGTCTTTATTCTAAGCTAAACTAAACAGTTCCAGCTACGTTTTTATTCTGAAAGTTGGATCGATCTTCTAATTTTACTCTTGACAAGCGAGCTAAAAAGCGCATTTATCAAAATGTTAAACAGTTCCTCTCGGTGGAAAATGATATTAATCTCAATCCAAAAAAACGTTTTTATAGAAATGACTAGATGGGAATGTTTGTCTTCCTGTGAATTAAATACCTGACATATCATTGTATTTAAACATGTTTATAACAAAACTGTAAACCCAATATATATATCAAGAGGTATACAATAAATAGCAGCAACCTTGATAGAAGCTGTAGGTATAGTTATTATCTATTTTGTTCTCATGTATATCATCATATAACTCAAGCCTATCTTTTCTACAACAGGCGGTTGATCTATCTGTTTTTCTTGGCCTGGTTGTTTTCTTCAGTCATTTTTGGTACAATGTTTCCTCTGTTGGACCTCCAGAATAACACCGGACATGGACGATGAATATGAAAAATGATCTGATGTGAAATAAGCTGCTCAGCCGAGAGAATCTTGGCATTAACATATTGCATGAATTGCAAATGTAAGCAAGAACTAATGCTGCTGACCGAATAATGTATATTATAATAATTATTAGTAAGGCAAAGGAAACAGCAAGTTCGGTCTGTCTGCAGAGTAATATCTGAAATCTCCAAAGTTGAGTTCACTACAATAAGTGCAGCGTGTGCAAAGTTTCCCCTGTGAATTCCACAGAATTCAGCAGAATGTTCCAGTAAAAAAAATGATCAGTCTTGTGAACTATGTACAAAGCGGTGAATTCATTGTGGTTCACCTCCACCCCCGGTGCTGCCAGGCATCCAGGTGTTGGACAGGGAGCTGCTGGAGCTCGGGGGCCGATCAGGAACCTCTGTCAGGTCCCCAGGGTCCTGCTGGGGGCGGGGGGGCAGGCGGGAGCTGTGCATGATGTGGGCATCCAACATCTCCAGCAGCAGGTCGTACAAAGGCACCATGTTCTTCATCTTCATGCAGTGGAGGTGGTCCATGCCTTTGTTACTGCAAGGTGAGAGGGAAGGAAGAGAGAAGTAAAGTGAACATCGTGAGGTTTGATTACGAGATTAGTTCCCACTAATTTTTTATAAAAATTAATAAAAACTAAGAATAGTCATAGTATTGCATGTCGAAAATATCATGAAAAAAGTAATAGTATAGTCTGTTGAAAATATCAAGGAAAAAGTAATTGTATACTTCTCTATAAGGTTTTGTTTTGAAATGTTTGGATATTTGAAAAGGTCTGTTTATTTTAATACTGCAATATTTTAAGATGCATATCCCTCAAAAAGATTTGGTCAAAAGGACTTTGTTGGTTTTTTCATTGCATTAGTACAGCCATGCAGTGGACACCTTATCACAAAATCCGTATTTTAGCTGAAGTACCTCATCAATCCTGCATTCAGGACATTCTGACATGGGGTCTTGTACCTGACATGGCGGACGTGTGACAGGAGCATGAGCAGGTGGGCCAGGCGGGTGTACTGCTGGCGGTATGGGAGGCCTGATTTGGCGATGGCCCACACCAGAGCGTCCGTCACGGCGTCCAAGAGCCGCAGCAGCTTGGAGCGACTCTGAGGCTCCTCGCTGCCCTCTGACGAGATCAGGCACATGTCTGTTACACAGAGGCGGACATATTTAATTTAATAAACAGACCTTCATTTAATATAACCCTTTGGAGAATTCTGCATGTTTTTCAACTGATCAACAACTTTATGATGATTTGTGGCTTTAATTCACCTTCATTTAGTTATATTTCAAGTCATATTTTGAAAAGAATCCAATGAATGTAGGAGATTTCTACAAGTGGCAGAGAGTGAAGCATGAGTTTGTACACTGTGCAGCTGGTGAAAGTATTTTGTTTTTATATTCTCTGAAAAGGATTAACAACCGTTAAATTGCTTAAACGCTGGTTCTCAGAGATATAAAAAAAATGTCAGCACTGTAAATGTTCAAATGGGCAAAAGCTGCAATGGAAGAGATGGACATAAAACGCCAGTGGAGGCAATTACAAGGTAAACAGGAACATGAGTCAGACGTTAATTACTGTGCGTTGATTCTGCTCAGTGGAGAGGACTCTGAACCTGTCGGTCCTCACTCAGCCAGCCTGTTACTCAGACACTCCAATAACACACAGTGTTCCCATTAGGGGCTTACCTGGTGAGTTATTTAGCCCGTCCTCAGGCCAACCATGTGCAGACTCATGCTCGGACCAGATTAAATGCTGAGACACCGATCAAACACTCAGCTGTGAATCCACGTACTAAATCAAACACACATCTCTTTGTCTCACCTACACACATATCATAACAAGGAGAGGACACAGGCTGCTCATAAAGGAGGCCTTATAACTGTGTGTACGCCCAAACACACACTTACTGGAGTTGAGGAGGATCATGGCCTTGAGGCAGACGTACTCCTCCCTCTGCAGCTTGAGTTCTCTCACCCTGGATGTGGCAGCTATCAGCATATCGAAGATCTCTGAGAAGCCCTGCACACAGTTCCCCTCTTCTCTGCCGAACAAAAATACAAACACAGCCAGATATTTATCAAACAGACACTTGTTTAGTTAGACTATTAAAAGGCACATTAGACAGATAAACCTGGATGACTCCAAGTTATCCTGGGATGACTTAGTTTTGTGACACATCTGTGATTGAAGGATTGAATGTAAAGCTGCACAAAGAGCAGAAGACTCCATTTATAGAAAGAAGCTTAGTACATCTACACACTATTTGAGTAAAATGTTAAGGTACTTGCACTATTGCACTATTTATTCTATTGTAATACATTTCAAAAGCAAATAGTGTGCGTTTTTACTGAATTAGTTACCAGTGACCTTAGAGAATGATATCTTACTTACAAAACATGAGTTTATATGTGATGCATTTTAAAAACACAACAATTAAATCTTTATATGATGTTGAATCAATATAAGCTATCTGTTATAACATACTATAACATTCTGCATTACAGGTACTTTCACTTTAACATGTTTCTAAATGTCTTAATGCCAGACTTTAGCTTGTACAACAGTAGTTTACATTGTGGTTTTAAAGCTCTTACTAGTGTTAATTACCTAACTACTGCATCCTACACTGACAGATACTTTTTTCCTTTGAGCTGTGGACTACAGAGCATGCACTGCATCGTTTCACTGGTTAGCTGTGTTGATGAAGAAACCACAAAGGAAGTGTTGGGGTGGTGCCATGAGAGAGGTCGGGACACTTTGTAACAGCTTCAGAAGCGGCTGAGCACCAACAGAAATCTCCCTTAAACTAAATGCGAGCACATAAGAAGGCAGAGCTGCTGCTGCAGTTTCTGAATGACACACTGTGGTGGAGTTGTCAGTTTTCTCTCCTAAATTTGGAGGAAATGAAACTACATCTTCATCATTAACAATATGATTCAAATCAGACTGTGGGTGGATGATCTATCATTGCTTTAAAACTGTCCAAAGGTCAGAGCCGAGCACGCGGTGTTCTTTCTGTTGAAAACCAATACTGATGTTGATCATTGAGATTGGAAAAAAGCAAACAATAAAAGAGATAATGATGTCGCTGCCAGTATACCTTTTCCCATACAAGGTGTATAAGTCATCCTTTGAAAGTAGAGTGAAATACAAACACACATTTTCCTGTGATTTTTCAGATTCAGATTCTTCTAAAATAAAATTGTGTGGAAATGACGGATTAATGATGAAAACATCTATATAGAGAATGGATTACAGAAAGTAAATACATTGAATGGCAACGGCTCTCTAGTGGACAAATGATCTAATGGCATTATCTTTAACATTCTGTTTCTTATTTATAGGCCAATATTTATGCTAACACCAACATGTAAGAGAGGCTAAATCCTGCAATAAAAGCGATTTTAAAAGGAATGGTTTCAGTGGAACACTTGCAAAGGAAAATGTCATTTTCTATAGCACAAAGCCCCTAAGTGACAGTTTGTGTTTTAACCAAAGCAATAACATTAAATATACTATTTTAACTGTGTCAAGTGAGCGATCACGGTAGCTAGCCTCTCTGTGGTCGGCGGTCAGTGTTACTCAGTGTGATACTTGTTGGATCAAACAAGCTACATCAACAGCTTGTTTGTTGTTGTGCCTTTATAAGGGATTGAGAGCCCTAATATTCAAAATAATAATGACACACTGTCCCTTTAATGAAGCAGTAGATATGTGAGGTGTTGGGGGGGTACCTGCTCAGGCTGAGGTCCGGGGAGAAGATGAGTTTCCCTGGATGGTCCACGGACCTCCACATCAGCCCCATCATCAGAACCTCCAGCCAGCAGCACTCCAGCAGGTGCACCTGCTCCAGGAGGCCGAACTCCACAAACCCTGAGGAAACACAGGATCAAATATTAACTGTGTGCCAATAGTGATCATATACTGTGGGTGCTGAAGTCATTCATCATGCAAAAGGCCCAAATACTTGCTAGGAATGTTAGGATTTCTGATGATTTATAGGACTGTTACATTTCTTTGCGGTTTAGATTTTTATTCGACTATGGGAAATTGTCATAAGTATTTTTATAAGGAAAACAATTGTTCATTTCAGCACTCATTTAAACACACAATTGTAATGTAATGTATTATGCCCCAAATCAGGTCACAACCACTAATGAGCAGTATTTTGGGGGCTGTGTAAATACTGACCCTGTGGTTTCTGTGTCATAATATTTGCCCGAAGCAAAGAGGAGGCTGAAATAGCCTGAAGCATGCACTTTGTTCAAAACGTTAATATTGTGCAGACAACAAGTCTGAATCAATTGGCACGGACCCGACTAACATGCTCAATAAAGCGGAGACAATAACAGAGTCCAGACAGAGCCGCTCTGCAGCCATGAGCAGGAGGATGAGATAAACAACATTTTATTTCTTTAAAAATACTTTTTGAGTAATATTATAGTGAAATCAACTCAATGTGTTTTGCTATTTATCTTGGACGTAATATGCTCTATGATAGATTAAAGAAAACCCGTCAATATATTAATTCTGGACTCAAAAAAGATGAAAACTAGAGAAGTAAGCAGCTACCATTACCAGGAATTAAGTGAATTATGAAAGGTCCAAATGTTCTATACAGACACATTGATGTTTATATAGACATGTCTCTAAAACTGCTGCAGGTTTTTTCTCAACTCTTATGTGACTTGAATGTTATCATAAGTGAGGAAGTCTTTATTTTTAAGTTGGGAAATATTCTAATTTGTAGTTAAATGAGAAGATTAATACCACACTCAGGGCAGTGCATGAAGTGTGCAGCTAATCGAATGGATGAAAAGGTGGTTTAATGTAATGCCATTTAAATGTTTGTTTATTTATTTGAGAAGGGACGGTAGATATTTTTTAACAATAGCACTCGAGTCCGTTATGGTAATGTGACATGCTCACTTCCATCTGCAGGACCTGGTAGTTGGATGGCATTTGTAGGGAAAAGAAAAAAAAACACAGAAAAATAAGCACAGTGATATAAAACATAAGCACAATTAGTGATTAGCTTTTTTTTTTTGCAGAGAGTTAAGATAATTAGTATTTTATTATTACTCAGGGCAGTGCATTAAGTGTGCAGCTAAATCCAAAGGACGAAAAGAATCAGAATCAGAAACGGGTTTATTGCCAGGTAGGTTCACACGTACCAGGAATTTAAAAGGTTTAATGTAATGCCAATTAAATGTTTGTTTATTTATTTGAGAAGGGACTTGAGTCCTTCATGGATATGTGACAGATTTAGCCATACGTGCTCACTCCCATATGCAGGACCTGGTAGCACATTTTAAAACACATAAGCACAACGAAAGAACATCAACACAGTGATAGAAAACATAAGCACAATTAATAGGACAAGAGTACGGATAACTCCAGTAGACTTTAATATTTCTTGATGCTATTTAAAGTCTCCCCGCACCCCCCTTCATCACCCCCACACCCACCTGGGATCTTCTTGGCCCAGCTGATCATGTGGACCAGCTCCTTGTCGGCCAGGTTGGTGAGCGACATCATGACGTTGGCTTCAGTCAGCGGCCGGTTCATGTCCTTCATCAGGTAGATCTCCGGCGGCTCCGCCTCCATTATCCTGGAGATCAGGTGCTCCGGGGTCAGAGCCGAGGGAGGGGTGCGTTTGATAAAACCACCACTGGTCCGTTTAACGCCTTTGGTAGGTTGGTTCTGCTCTCAGAGGACAGGCGGGTCACTCGCCTCGTCTGGGGGTTCCTGCAGTTTGCACGCTCCTTACGCAAACCTGACAAAGAAGATGTTCACATTACTGCTGGCATATATCCAGAGGAGGGAGTAATACTAGCATCCTTTACTAAAGTAAGTGTAGAAATACTACAGTCTAAGCAATAGTCCTGAATTCTAAATATTATTTGAGAAGAGAAATATTATCAGCTAAATGTACATAAAATATCAAAAGTAAAAGTACTTGTTTTGGCTCTTTTCACATTATTAAAGACTATTAAATGATTCTGTTATTACTGCAGAATACATGCAACACATGTTTAATAATTAAAATATTTAATCAATAAGAAATATAATATTAAAAGATAATACATCATCATTTATTGTTTTTCAAAGTGGTACCAAGTGTAGACACTTTTAGAAAAACTGGGTTTATTAGAAGTACAGAACTGTCATATCATTTTTGTAAAAGTAACATAATAAAAAGTAACTATGAGTGTTATATAACTTTAGTGGAGTAAAAACTGTGACCCCTGCCTCTGAAATGTAGTGGATAAGAAGTATAAAGTAGTATGGAAACACTCAAAACAATTGAGTGATTAAATACAGTGAGTGAGTAAGTGTACTTAATTACATTCCACCACTGCATGTCACACTATGCACTCTGTATTTGTGAAAAATAACTCATATTGTATATACATATTTTGTAAATTGCCATGTTTTAAATGCTATTAAAACCTGCTAAAATTGATTTTTCTGGATTCTTGGAGGCAGAAAAATATCAATCTGTGATCATAATACTGTCATCATCACAAAATGGTGAACCGATAAGCAAACAGTTGCTTATTAAATCATCCAGCAGATAATGACTGTTATAACCATTTACTCGGAGTCCTACTTCCGACCCCGATTAATTCAAGTCCAATAAATCTTTAAATATCTTTTTCAGTTTCATGTCGATTCGGTTAGCAGTCGTTTATGGTTTCCCCTAAGTCCTGAGGGAGGTGTCTGGTTCTTTAGTTGCTAAACGCTCCAACATCTTCACCAGATAGTTGCCGACTTTTCTGAGCAGGTAGAGAACAGAGGGTGTTGTTGATAAAAAAAACATCTGCCTGCTGATCGGAAAATTACGCAATGAACCAAACACTATCTGATCTATCCATGGCATTTAACTATACGGACAAATAAATGAATACAGAATGAATGACTTGAATTCCTCCACAGCAACAGAAAGCCACTCCTCTTCATACAGCTGTTGAACAAATCAAACTCACATGGAAATAAACAACAACTCTCCTGGCTGCTGCTCAGGGAAAAGGACATTCTTGGACAAACAAAGCCGCGGGGAACTTCAGATCACCGGATATCACAGATGACAACCATTACAGCAGGTTGCTTTAAAGAAAATGAAATAAATATCCTGACTGGAGACAGCTTCTGGTTCATTTGAGGAAGAGAAAAGGCAAGAACCTTGATGGGAACAGAAGGAGAAAACAAAGACACTTACCGCACTTGGTCATGCCGACTTCACAGCATTTGCGAAGGCGACACGCCTGGCAGCTCTTGCGGCGGTTCTTGTCTATCGTGCATTGATTAGTCGCCGGGCAGATGTAGTCATTGTGTCCTGAAACAAAGAGAAGCACAAAATAGAGAACATGACGACAAAAAAGGACTGAAGACCTATGACCATTAAAGAGGGTTTCATCTATTCTATAAAGCAGATATTGACATATTCTGGATCAAATAGAATGTTTCACTGCAGGTGGAGGTGCTGGGAATGTGAGGGAACCATCTGCTGATTAAATAAATATGATTAACACCACTTGAAAGTCTCAACAAAATGTAATATATGTAAAATAATGCCACCCCTGTTTGTTTGTGTATCACACACTCAAAGACCCTGTGTGTTTTTGAGTCTCACCTTGGATGCTCCTCTTGAAGAAGGCCTTGCACCCCTCACAGGACCACACACCGTAGTGGTAGCCCGAGGCGTAGTCGTGACACACGGCGCAGAAGTGGAGGTCCGCCTTCCCTCCGGACAACACCACGGCCTCCTCGCTCTCCTGAGAACGCCTCCTCACACTCTTACTAACAGAGAAACGGTCGTCATTTCAAAGAACACAAGGAATACAATCAGTTCTCAGTAAGAAATCTGTTATCAGTATGAAATCTGTTATCATTATGAAATCAGTTCTCAGAATGAAGTCTGGCCTCAGCATGCAGAGCAGTTTAATGAAGTGTGCTGCATGTTGCATTCTAATGATTCATTATCACCTGATCTGGAGAGTGATTACTGATTATTTTTAGATTATTGCAGCATTTGTTAAGCAGGGAACACTTCTTATTTCTTGAGTCAATTGTTGTTGCATTGTAAGAGGAGCCTGGCTCTTAAGATTTACATTGCCAAACTCCGCTGTAACTATTGTGCATTTGGAAATAAAGCTTTCAAATCTTTAAAATAATACCTTTTCACATTGGAAAAGGTTCTATTTTGACTGGTAAGGGAAAATGTTGGGTCTAGATAACGCAACTTTGAAGACTTAGCCTCAAACAGTTTGTCTATTTATCAGTAAGTGGATCAACAGATGTTTGTCAATAATTTAGATTTGTTGACTTACAAAATGTGCAATTTGAAGACAAATTAGAAATTTGGCTCTAGGAAATTGTGATAGGCACAGTCTCTTCTCTTCTCTCTTAAAGTGAGTTATTTGACTTAAACAATAGCTAGAAGTGATGCACCATTGTATGCATGCTTCTTGGTTAATATCAAGCTGTCTTTGGGTCTTTTCTTGCTGTAACAAATGCAAAGTTCCCCTCTGTGGGACGAATAAAGGGATTCGGATGCATCCTACCTGGTCGTCAGGACGCCGTCCCGCAGCTCCACCCAGGGGCTCTGGACCGGCTGAGGGGGCCGAGCCTGGGCCTGGTGCAGGGGGAGGGGCCCCACATGGCCGTGACTGGGCCAGAACAAGGAGGGGCTGAGCGACTGACAGACAGAGGGGCAGTCGGAGATACCCGGCCCGGCGTACGTGAAGATGGTCGGACTGTAGAAAGGGAGGGGGGGGAAGTCGTGGCCGATGTCGGTGTACGGGGAGGGGATGCAGATGGGCTGGTTCTCCATGGATAACCCAGGAGAGGAGGCCCTGAGGGGAGGAGGGGGGGCGCGACATCCAACTCGACTGGAGTCCACCTCCTGCAGCTGGAGGAGGGGATGCTCCTTCTCTTGAAAGAGGGCGGCGGCCATCATGATTACAGACGATCTCGGTATCACAAGATTTTCCACATCATCGATAAAAGATACGAGTGTAGGATGGAGTTATCCCCCGGTGTCTTATTAACGAGAAATGGCCATAAAAACTAAACCAGCAGATCTAAATACACAGAGCGGGGGTGTTTAATGTCACTCAGGTGATCACATGGTAAACTCCCAGAATGATGGAGGACTTTAATAACACCTGCGGCTGATTCAACCTCACTGACTGTGAAGTGTTGGAGTGAATCACCTGCTGTGAAATCATCCCTATGAAAGTCTGTCCACTTCAGAGAGAGGAAGATGTTCAAGAGTCTGACATCATTAAGAGTCAGATGTGTGGCAAGACTTTCCACCTGGGAGAAGAGAAAAACAAAAATACTGTTATGAACTGCGGAGGTGACGCATAATTAAATGTCGCTAGCAATTCGGTACCACTTTACAATAAGACTACCCTTGTTACGTGCCGTAGTGGGTGTTTGTGTGCCTCTCTCTCTTTCCCCCTGATTGTCTCCAGGTGCAGCCTCTCCCTCAGGTGCTCCCAATCCCCAATCAGGGCCTCCATAAAGGACCTGAGAAAGGCTGCAGTCACTCTCTCCTTCTCCTCTGGCTGCATGTGTGCAGCATGGTGTCTGTGTCTCTGTGTGAGGCCTAGTTTAACGTGTGTGTTGTTCATTGTTAGGAGATGTGTACCTTTGTACCTTATTTAATTTAGTCACTTTCTGTTAGAAGAAAGTTGTTCTAGTTTATCTTAGTTTACTTTGCAAGTTGGCTGGTGAGCCCTTTTTCTTTGATCAATTAAAAGACCATCTTGTGGCTTCACAAACCGGTTTCCTCTCCTTTTTTCTCTTGCCCAGTTGTTTTGTATTTTGTTACTTCCCTTTGGTTCCTCTAGTCCAGTAGGGAGCGTAACAAATGGGGGTTCGTCCGAGATCTTTGAGACAAGGAGTGATCGATTGTTTGTTGTGTAGTGTTGACATTGTCTTTAGTGGTGAGTAGTAGTGGTGTATATAAGTGTAGCATTGGCTGAAGTCTTTTACTGTTGAACAGCTTCCTCAGTTTAGATAGGGGAGTGTCTAGCTGGGCTGAATCAGTTCTTCCTTCAGGCACTCCTTTATTATTTTGCCTTTTATTTTCGTGGTAATCCTGGGTGGGGATTTAGTCCCTGTTGGGGGCAGCAGGCGTTTCAGGGTTTCGGCCGCTGATGTTTGCCTTTTAAAGTCGCCTCGAGCCCGGCACGCTCCAGAAGATAGGTAGGTAAGTTTGTGGTAGGCAGGATCTGGGGAAGTTTGTTATTTGGAAGACTGGCATCAGTGTTTGTGAAGCGTTAGGGGTAGGTTGTTGTGTGTGTATATAATCTTGTAATTAGCCGTTGTTGGGTATGGCTCGTTTTGGAGCAGTTTGTGGCCAATCCTACTGTGTATCAGTTAGACTGCTGTAGGAAGGTTGACTTTCGGTTAATTGCTGACCACTATAATATTTTTGTCTCCACTGCTCTCGCTAAAGTGATCTCAAGGCTACTTTGCTAAATGGGCTAGTTGAACAGGGGGTTTTGAGTCTGCCTGATTCAGTGGAATCTCCTGGCACGGTGGCCGGGGCTGTTGCAGCAGTATCTCCTAGTGAAGGCCACGTTGGTGTTACGCCTGGTGTTCAGAGCGCTAGTGCACAGGCAAAACCTTTCACCATGCCTCAGTTTGACCCGCTTTCGGCCCAGTCCTCTCAGGCTCTAAATTAGATGCCAGAATAAAAGTGCGTGTGGCTCGTCTCCAGTGGGAGAAGGAGGAGCATGATAGAGATTTTCAGCTCTGGAGAGAGCTGGAGATCAGGAAGTTGGAGGCAGACACTGCTGTCCAGATGCGTCAGCTAGAGCTCCAAGCAGCTGGGGTGGGTGACTCTGCTGTTACACAGTCTGGTCCTGCTGGCTCCTTCGACGTGAGTAGACACATTTCTTTGGTCCCTGTGTTTCGTGAGTCAGAAGTGGAAACCTACTTTGGTGCATTTGAGCGCATTGCTACTGCTCTGCGCTAGCCAGTAGATGTGTGGGCCATACTTTTACAGTGCAAGCTAGTCGGCAAGGCTCAGGAGGCCTGCTCTTCTCTTTCTGTTGAGGATAGTTTAGTGTTTGACAATGTGAAAGGTGCTGTTCTCAGGGCATATGAGCTTGTGCCTAAGGCCTACAGGCAGCGTTTTCGCGGCCTGAAGAAAACTCCGGGCCAGACTTATGTGGACTTCGCGAGGGAGAAGAAAATCCTCTTTGACAGGTGGTGTAGAGCTTGTAAAGCTGATGACATTGTCTCATTGTGTGAACTAATGATGCTGGAGGAATTTAAAAACTGTGTACCCGAGCGTACTGTAGTTTATTTAAATGAGCAAAAAGTAACTACCCTTCAGCAGGCTGCCACTCTGGCAGATGAGTTTGCACTTACGCAGCGTCCACACGGCGGCGTGCGTTGAAGCTTGCCGGTAGGCGTGTCTGAAACTCGACCAACAACCAATCACATGAATCTCCCGCCCCGGACACACAAACACGCGGTTTGATTGGCTAGAGCTTGTACTGGCATATGATTTGATTGGCTGACGCTTCCGTCGAAGCTTCAAAAGTTGAACATTGCTCAAATTTTGACGCGAGCAAAGCGAAGCGACAGAACCACAA
Source organism: Dissostichus eleginoides (assembly GCA_031216635.1). Taxonomy (NCBI): domain Eukaryota; kingdom Metazoa; phylum Chordata; class Actinopteri; order Perciformes; family Nototheniidae; genus Dissostichus; species Dissostichus eleginoides. The sequence continues at coordinate 23,100,898 of CM062281.1, read as the reverse complement.
TGCAGTTCGGGAAAGTGTGACGTCACCCCATTCAAAGTGAATGGGCAGAAGCGTTGAAGCTTCAACGCATGCCGCCATGTGGACGGCCCGGGTTTTTTCAGCGTGATCCCCCTCAGCGAGACTCTTATCATAGAGCTCCTGACACATACGTCCCCTGTGCCAGTGTCAGGTCCCAAGCTAGAAAAGTCTTGTTTTTTTTGTCATGACCCTGGTCATTTTATAGCAGACTGTGCAGCTTGGAAGCGAAAGCAGGCAGCAGATGGCAAGCTCCTGAAGGGGTGGGATTGATTAAAACTGTGTGTCATAGTGGACGGGCCACTGTTAACAAAGGGCCTGATGAGTGTTTTAAACCTTTCATCTCTACTGCCATTGTCTCAATGTCAGGAAAGGTGGAGGACCAGCGGCAGGTCAGGGTGTTGCGAGACAGTGGTGGTTCAGTCATTCATCCTTGCCAGTGCCCTGCCCTTGAGTGCTGAGTCTGCCTGAGATGCAAGTGCGGTGGTAAGAGGTATTGAAATGGGTTGTGTGCCCGCACCTCTTCACAAGATCCAGGTCTAAACTGGCTACTGGTTTCTTTCCAGTTGCTGTGCTCCCTAAGTTTCCTGTCGACGGAGTTGATTTCATAATGGGTAATGATATAGCTGGGGGTAGTGTATCCTACTGCTGAGGTTGTAGACATTTCAATCCCTGGTGCTGCAGGTGATGACCTAGCTCAGACTCATCCGGACGTGTTTGCAGGTTGTGTTTTGACCAGAGCTCAAGGTCCCAAGAGATTGTGTTTCTTTTGTCTTGACCCTGGTCATCTAGTGGCAGAGTGTGTAGCTTGGAAGCAGCAGGTGGCAGCTTCCAAGCAGTCTACGGAAAAGCCAAAAGACCAGCACCCGGACTACAATATCGTCATCAAGTACAAGAGGGGAGCGGATAATGTGGTGGCCGATGTACTGTCCCGTGGGTGAGATCCATCTGGTTATATATATTTTTTTTTTCTCCCTTCCTTCATACCCAATAATGTGTGTGTTTTGGTAACTGTGGCCAAACACTTGTTTGGTTTTATGGAGGGGGGTGTTATGTGCCGTAGTGGGTGCTTGTGTTTGTGTCTCTCTTTCCCCCTGATGTCTCCAGGTGCAGCCTCTCCCTCAGGTGCTCCCAATCCCCAATCAGAACCTCCATAAAGGACCTGAAAAGGCTGCAGTCGCTCTCTCCTTCTCCTCTGGCTGCATGTGTGCAGCATGGTGTCTGTGTCTCTGTGTGAGGCCTAGTTTAACGTGTGTGTTGTTCATTGTTAGGAGATGTGTACCTTTGTACCTTGTTTAATTTAGTCACTTTCTGTTAGAAGAAAGTTGTTCTAGTTTATCTTAGTTTACTTTGCAAGTTGGCTGGTGAGCCATTTTTCTTTGATCAATTAAAAGACCATCTTGTGGCTTCACAAACCGGTTTCCTCTCCTTTTTTCTCTTGCCCGGTTGTTTTGTATTTTGTTACTTCCCTTTGGTTCCCCTAGTCCAGTAGGGAATGTAACAAGTCTTATAAAGGGTGTATAATTAGGTTATGAATTAGGTTGTAAACACTTTATTAATTAAGAACCATTTATAAACCAGTTCTAACAGTTTTCATACATCAACACAGGCTCACTATTTGGCAAGATGACTACGCCTTATATTGGCTACTTAGCGAGAATCAACTCAGTGAGCAACAGATACCAAGGATGCTGGCTGATGAAGACGAAGTAAGCTAAGTAGCCAATATAAGGCTTAGCAGTACAGATAAATGTGGGCTCACTATTTGGCCCTGCTTATCTCATGTCTTATAAAAGCTTATTAATGACTTGTAAAGTGTTCACAACCTAATAAATGAATTACAAACTATTCGTAAACCCTTTGAGGGTAGTCTTATTGTAAATTGGTACCAGCAATTCTTCAAAGAAAATTCAATTTCTCAGGTTGTACCTCGTCTCGTCACATCAGCAATATGATAACAGTTTGTTTTAGTCAAATATATCCGATAATATTTTGAATGAAGTTTTTGAAATTCAAGAGATGATATACTATGGCAAAATTAAGTCAAAATTGTGACTTCAACCCTGTCATAAACCTGCCAAAGAAATACAGATTTAGTAGGTGAAGAAAATTTTTTTATTTACAAATGACTTGACAATTTTGACCCAGATTTTGTATTCATTCAAAAATATTTTTCCATTAAACAATTAAACATTTCCTATTTGTGCATCATTTTTTAGATCAGTAAAAAAAGTTTTTAAAATGTTTTTCTTTTAAATGTATGGAGGTTCATACACTATATTAAACACATTCAATCAAACACCATCAACAAAATGTAATTTAATAAAAAGAAAATGATTCTCAATGTTTATTAAATATAGTGTTCTGGCTTTCTACGGTCAAAACCTTAAAGGAAAACATGTAATCAAAATCTAATTTTGATGCAACATTAAGGATATGGATCATGTTTATAAGTAGAGCGGATAAATGTACAAATCCAGGCTTCCAGTTGCATTCAAATACCACCGCTTCAAGGTAGAGTTTGACTCCTTTTAAAGAAATTCAGAGTCTGAAAAGTAACAAGCGGAAATACAACGGCAGAATTTATAATGTTCTTTAGACAGACAGCTGGTAGATCAATAAATACAACACACACAAACACACACACACAGAGGCACACACACATGTTGGTTTACTCTTACGACACCAGATAAGCGAATCATTCCTGTTCTGCAGCAGTCTGTCTTCAGTCAGAGTTGGTACACATTGTCTCCCCCTGCCTGGCACTCAGCTCACTTCTTAAAGTCATCATTCACCCAGAAGAACACGGCTCTGGTATTCTTCCCAAACGGCTGAGAGACACTTTAGGTTCGTCTCGCCAACAAACCCAATAATCCGTAAGAGAAGCCGCAGTTCGTGCTGTGTAGAGCGTAAAATGAGCACTGCAGAAATAAAACTGCGAAGCCGCAGCAAGGCAAAGGTGAACTTTCATTATATTGGATACAACAAAAAAGCACTAAAGCTAAGTCCTTATTTTTGATGATAACACATTAAAATGTTATCGGAGAAACCACTCTTACAGCTGTGGAAACATTTGGGGAAAAGGAGTTATTTAGGTGTGCTGATCATTACTCTCGTCGTCGTGTTTTTATTTCTGCAGCTACTACTTGAGTATTGTATGTGAAAGTTATGACAAGCTACTGTATATCAACGATAAAAACTGGAGTCTGTATGGACACATTTTGTTCATACTCTTCCATTATTGTACCTTGATTGATGTTTTGAAAACAAGTGAGAAATACATTTTTTATTGCATCCCATGCTTCATTGTGGAGACATAATGTGTCACTACACACTTACATGGAAGGAGACAACAATCTTATTTCACTTGACAAACCCTATAAGTTAAAGATTTCTAATGCATTTTTCTCCAATAGCAGAGGCACCTATGCCTACTGTATCTAAGGAACAAACACACACTTGCTTACCCCATTACAATCTAAAAAAAGGTAATTTCTCTATGTTGGACTTTAAATGGTTTCGCTTGTTTAAAGTTAATGCACCAGCACTTAAATTGATATTTGAAGCTAATGTGTTTTAGGATTATGGCTCTTGTTCTGAATTTGAATCCTTGCACTTATTGTAAGTTGCTTTGAATAGTGTCACTTTAATTAAGTGTAATGTATTGTAATAATGTCTTGAACCTGAGAAATAAAGCGGTGAACACAAAAGAAGCTACAAACACAACTACATTTTTAAATATTACTACATACTGTATTGCATCTGCTGTAGAAACAGTTTTAAGGTTTTTAATGTTAACGATATACATGAGAAACTTCCTCTGGAGGGAACTTTGGGATGCTTAACATGCACCTATATGAAACACTACAGAAAAGAGAAAACTCCAAAAAGCATAAGGGCCTCTTTAAGATACTGAATATATATAGCGACTAGACTTGTGTCCGTGGTGCATGATTGTGGATTCAGATGCCTACACCTGATTAAAAAAAAAAGCATTACTCTAATCAGTAACAGCAGCTCAAAGGCAACTGAATATTAGTTTTTTAAATGACATTTACAAATGATCTATTTCTGGATGATAACACGAGTATTTCTTGGCAGCGGGGAGATGGCTTTACCCTCGTCTTCTTAGAGTTTATCATGTCTGAGATCTAGACTGATGACTTTCCACGATATCAAAGAGTTGAAGCTATTCTCCGTTTGAGGTTTAATAATCTCGCCTGCCAGCTCATCTGTTTCGGCCCGACTCTGGGGAATGATTGATTGAAGTAATGCACCGGCTTATCAACACATGCAGCCATATGACAGCGGTGTATGTAATCTAAAGGTTATTAAAAAAGTAAAGAGTGCTGATAGTTTCATGGAGTTTCCAATGACCTTGTCACTGAAGCCAATGAGCAGACTACTAAAACAAATGAGATAATTTAAGAGATTATAAAACAGATTGTGGAAAGATTTAGTTGCTTCATAACCATTACAGGGTAAAAGCAGATGTGGAAAAGTTGTTGTTTCCTTTGAAGCGCTGACCTTGCCTTGAAACCTCCTTACTGTATCAATCTCCAGCCGCTGGCAGCTCAATTAAAGGAAAAACTCCCAAATTTCCTCCACAACGCTGCTCATATGCTCAATTCATCCTGTCACACAGATGCTGAAGAATAAACATTTTGCTCCATTAAAGAAACTGGTGGAAAAATATGAAAAAACATGTTTTTATATGCCGAGTATAATCAATGTCACAGACCTTTCATAAAGCCTAAAACGTTTTTTTACTTTATAATGCACCTCATGCTTTTAGCAATCTACAGTGTGCAGAAAACACACATCAACAAACAGACTAATTTGTTGTTTTATCAGATCTCTCTTTTCTATTTGAACTAGCACCCTTGTCTATTAACTCTAAATGTTACTAAATATATTTAAATATGCAATTTAAAAAGGTATCTTAACCACATTTTTCCGGAGGCGGTAAGCAGCTAGCGCTTCTGATCTAAGCTAGGCTAGTTAGCATTCAGTTACTTTTTTCCCCTCCATTATAATTTGATTAAGCTACTGTCTCAGGTATGTGGGATATAAATCAATTACTAACAACAAGTATCAAAAACACATTTTTAAATCGTAGGAAACAGGAAAAGTTGGAGGATTAACTTTGGCTAAGGCTACCTCACCAGCTAGCCGTAGCTAACCTGGGTCCAGTCACTGCAGTTTGCATGCTGTAAATATGAGACAATTTCTATGGAGGTTTTTTATAAAAGATGTCTATATGTAGTTAAACGTTTGTTTTTTTAAGGGCAGATTCATTTAGCTACAAACGAATGCCTGCACACAAAGAAATCTCACAAACACACATGAACCAAACATGCATCTCCTCCAACATAAGCCAAAGATCAAAGCCAAATAAAGCGAAATGTGAAGGGACAGAACGGTTCCTGGTCATTAGCCAGAGAGGCATGCCTTCTAACAAAAGCTCAAGGCCATGTCGTTTTCCCATCCAAATCCTCACTGCCTCCCTAAAATCAGGCGGAAACGGATGTTAAACGGCTCTGCAGAAAGAGACGTAGCTTACTTTACACAGGGAGGGAGTACGAGTAGTGGTTAGCGCCAGGGAATGTGAAAAATCTCATTGAATTGGTCGCCCCGCTGCAGAAAAACCTCAAGTTGACAGCAAGAGATTCATGTGTTCATGTCATGCTTAATACACATTTAATGTTGTATAAAAAAAGCTGCATGATATTTGATATGATGTTTCCTGAATGTGTGTTTCACCAGAAATAATTGAATCAACTAAGCATTTACTAAATTGCTCTAAATTAAAAGATGTTTAATGTTTTTAGCACCTCAATGCATCATAATCAAATACATCAGAAACTAAAAAACAGTATCCAAATAACCACCGAGCTGAATCAACACCTATCTGACAACATCAAACTATCAGCAAATGCCTTTTTAATTAAAATATGTCACAACACCGAGGTCATGTACTCTTTCTGAAGAGATGTTTGGTCTGGAACATATCTGAAGATCTGGGTAATTAAAAATACTTTATAAACGGTGGAAGTTTTGTCGGGTATATTATTGTTGTGTTTAAAAATGAGACAAAGTGACACCGATTGATCTGTAATCTTGAGTAAATGCTGAGTAGCACTCACAATAAAGGCAATGACAGTAACCTCCACTTATACGTTTTCTATTCATCTAAAAAATATGACAACCTTGACTGTAATATCTTCTCTCTAAGCTTGTTTAATAAGAAAGAAAACGAATTAAAGTGTTGCTATCACTGAAACATTTTCTTTGTGATTGTACAGACAGGTTAGAATGAATTTGACACTGCTGTTGATTTGACTTTCTTCTGAATGGCAGCGATAAACAATTTCCTTCTAACAATGTAAAAGCCAGGCATTCAATCCAGTACAACATCTTAAAAGTTTAAAACACCATTATACTTGTTTTCTTTCATTTCCCAACCTTTAGAAGCCCTGCATTTCACAACACTTCAACACGTTGAAATCACACTCACAGAGTAAACAAATGACAAATTGCAAAAACCTATCTCTAAATAGAAACAGGTTTGTGCAAGCTTTACTTCAGTTTTAGTCTATCCAAAGTAAGTATAACATATGCAATCTCTTGTTTGACTAGAGCACTTTGGTGGGATAAATAATTGATTTAACTGGAAAACGTGGTGCGGATCCAGCATCAGATCCAGGGTTCAAACCAGGGGAGTCCCTACGACAGCAGCCGCATGTTTACACAAAGATAAGTGATTTTTGAAGTAGGCTAATATTAACCTTAGGATAGTTAAACATGAAAAAGCCTGATTCTCAGACCACATTAAAGACCCACAAATAGAAACAAATCAGATATGGGATTCACAAGGGTACCCACATATGGTTATGTGCATATTTTAAGATTATAGTAGATGTAAAAATGCATGTTTTAGAAGATTATTGTGGTGAAATACTTATTATTTCTAATTATATTCCACATGATCCCTGGTCTTAAATTTGCAGTCAGGCCTTTTGCTGATATCATTTGTATACAAAGTCTTCAAGAAGCTGATTATTTCCAGTTAAGTATTATTATAAGTATACAATTAAATAACATTTCATTGTCCAAGTAGTGATTTCCTGCATTCTGTCACAGGTAACCAGTTTGAGTACTTTTGATATTTCATACAGGCAGTCACAGGCCTCCTACTTGTTGCATGCAGTCTAAATATTATTAACACATCAGAGGGACAGTTGAGACTTCAACATGATGTCCTGTTTGCAGAGCTGCACGTCGCATGATGTTACACAATAAGTATTTATAAATATGGAAATATTCTTACCTCTTGTTCCACAAACACCAGTTGCAGAGAAAGTTTGACAATATGAAGTCCAGCTGTGGGAGAGAGGCTGATAGAAGTGTGAAGCTGTTGTTTGTGGATCTGTTGTGAGCTGCAGGGACAGAAAACACGCAGTAAGTTCACTGACGGACAGAGAGTGTTCATATAAAGACACTGCTGCTGCTGCACGAGCCAAACCAGCAGCTGCGTTCAGGGAAATCAAGGGAATGTCAAGAAGGACAAAATAACATGCACAAGATCCAGTCAGTGCCTTCAAAATAAAATCCTACCAGACTTTACTGGGTTTTGTTTTATTTGCATACATTTGAACATAAAAATATTAGAATAGTGAAAAAATAAACCGATAAAAAGGTGTTTCTTCTTTTTATATCAGTGTTAGATTTTTCTCTTCTTTGTAAATTGGTTGTGCTTTTGAAATAGAGAATAATAACAATCACCAAAGGTCTAAATTCTGCATTGTGTCCCACAACATACTAAATTAAATGCCATATTTACTTAGATTTTCCTCAGATTTTATACTTTTTTATAAGTAGGTTTGCACACCCAATACTGCTTGTTTCTATATCGTCTTCTTCTCAGGCTCTTTGTCCCTGTAACCACTCTTATTTTCTTCTCTTAAGCAACTGTAAATATAACCTCTTCTTTATTAAATATATGTTTAAATAAAGTTTGCTTGATACCTTTAGCCCTCCTGTTGTCTTCGGGTCAAATCTGAGCGATTTACTACTTTCATCAATCATAACTTTTTGTTTTACATTCGATTGCATTAAGGCTTTATGATATCCTTCACAGTAGACATTTGAACATATCAAATTGCTGATCAGCACTTTCATTGAATTTTGGATGATTTAGTCAACTTTGTAACACCCATGGTGTTCCCGGTCAGAAATGACCGCCATAAAGAAAAGGAATTAGTAACCATCCGGATCAGATAAAACACACACACACACCCACCCACCCACCCACACCCACACACACACACATACTCTAGATGTGTTCCCCCCACCTTATGTGCCCAATCCCCCCATGTGAATCACACCTGGCACACACACACACACACACACACATTATGAAGACTCAAAAGTGCAAGAGATGGTTGGTTTTTGGGTACATATTGTTCTTTATTGCCTTTCTTGTCCCATTTAGTGCTGTAAGGATTGATTGATTTACATTAAATCATTCAACAACAATGGCTGTAATTAAGGTTGAGCATTGGCTGATTACCATAGCTTGTTTTATGTTATTATATTTTGCTAATTTTATGCTCTGCCTCTAAACGAATGAGTGAATGCGGCTGAGCTGATGATTTGTGGCGCACACACACACACACGCACACACACACACACACAACAATTTGACACAATTCCCGCTCTTATGTGCCCATCCCACCACATGGATCACACCTGGCACACGCAATACATGTTCAGTGTCTATTCTTTGTATATTTACTACAGTTTCTCATGTATACCAGTAGTCTGATACAATATTTACAGTTTGAAAGGGTGTTAAATGAAATTTGGTGATGATTAATGGTTTTTGTGTTAATGTAATAGCAGTTAAAACAGGACCGTTCATATTTGACCGCGAACACCAAAGTAAGGGGGGGAAACGAAGACAATAGGAGGGTTAAGTAACTGCTCTAGTGTGATAATGAATGAGAGACTGCCAATGCTACCAAACGACTCTGCCAGATGAAACAAATATTTGTAATGCTAAAATATGCTGCATGTAAATGAGTTTTGTAAAGAAATGGCATGAATACAAATATATTTTGAATAAATGTCAAGATGGCTCCACCAAAAACCTACTAATATGAGATTTTATTTTATTTGAACTATGTGTAACTTTTACTTTGAAGGAATCGTGTTAGTTCCTGTCTTATATTATCTTAAACTTGACTGCAGCTCAGGGAAAGTGGCCCAAAGACGTCAGAACAAACCACACCTTCCTGGCTGGTGTGTTACCATACCACTGGGTCAATAAAATCTTAATGGTGCCTTTTATTTTAACTACATAGTTCCCACTAAATGTTAAGATGTTCTTATTGTATTATTTGACTTGGCTAAATGCTCGAGTGCAGTGCAAATAGTGTCCCTGTTACTATCTTAATCAAATGTACTTATAATATGCACATGAGTATTTAAGGACACTACCGTTCATGTAAAAGCAACAAAAGTCAACTTCTAATCCTTCCCTTTTTTCTCTCTTCGTTGTAAACCATTAAAAAAAACACCTTTATAAATGCATCCATTATCAGAGGCGTCATTAAAAAACCTTTAAAAGTCTTTATTTATATAAACAGCTCAAATGTATAGAATCAACAGTGGGTTATTTACTGTATATTCATTCTGTATATTCATTATTAGTCCCATAGGTATGAATGTGTGGAGTTTTTTGGTTAGGCATTGTAGTATCTCATCCAAAGGGATAAGCTTGAATATTGCAGTTTTATGATATATAAATATAAAAACATTTTTTTATTTTTTTATATAAATACCTTTATGGATTTTCTCAGTTTTTTTTTTTACTAAAGCAAGTGACACAGAGCATGTACATTCGGTTCCAATTCAAGTAACGATATATACACACATGCTGACAAATCAAAATCTCCATTTCAATCCCACCACTCTCCCACGCCCATTAACCCATTGAGATACAATAAATATGAATTATTTAACTGACACTTATTATTGACACCCCGTGAAAACACGAGTAAGCACATGTTTGGTAGCTGCATTGAATCCTGGTCTGATTTTTTTGTTACTACTTCTGGCTGTCCCTAAAAGTTTAAATCTAATTAAGGCAAAGCTACAACAAACCAAATCCTTAGTGGTAACATCTACGGCCTCTTATATTCCATGTGTTTACATCCTCCTGTTGTTTTTTTTATGCACGAGTGACAGTAATAACGCATTGGTTATCCAACGGAGCATGTTTGGAGCAGTGCTGTGTTAAATACCGCCGCTCACTGTTCACTAATGTGGACGTCTGACCTTTGTTTCCTCCTGAGCTCATTAGCTGAGTCCAGAGAGGAAATTGCTTATGATCCTACAGCCAGGGCTGAAAACAAACAATGCCAAACATAGATGGCACTCGATTACATTTCAAGAGGGATTATGCAAAGGCAAATTACTCAATGAACACCGTTTAATAATCAGGAGACTTGTGAACTGGATTACCTGCACCAAGGTTCAAGGTTCAAGGTTCTTTATTTTGTCATACGAACATAGCTACAGTGTAGTTATGCCGAGGAAATTCTTAGGTCACAGGCTTCTCCAACAGTGCAACACTAAACACAGATAGACAGAAAAATATAGTGCAAGTAAATAGTAAATACAAAAAGAAAAATAGTTTAAAAAAGTGAAATAGTGCAATAAGAGTATATGCAAGTTATTGGAATGATATATTAGATAAATAGATAAATAATTACTAAGTAGCAGATGAATGTTATGGATGTTGTTTCAACAGTTCAGGTGTTTAACCGACGTTGTTTCAAAGTTCAGTTGTTTAGCAGTCTTATTGCCTGTGGGATGAAACTGTCTCTGAGTCCGGTGGTTTTAGTCCGGATGCTGCGGTAGCGCCTGCCAGACGGCAGCAGAGAGAACAGTTTGTGGCTGAGGTGATGGGGGTCTTTTATAATCCGGAGGGATTTCTTCCTGAGCCGATGGGAGTAAAGGTCCTCCATGGATGGCAGCTCCGTCCTGGTGATGTTCTGTGCAGTTTTCACCACCCTCTGTATCCTATATTGCATTCATGGGCATTGTCTAGAGTAGACAACAGTCCACAAACTAAATACATTTGATAGACACAAAAACGAATTGCAAATGTTTGTATTTTGGCTTGAAAATGACTTACAAGGTGAATGGTGGAGTTTTATTGCACACAGACAATCAGCAACTGCCATCTGTGCAGGTGTGTGTGTGTGTGTGTGTGTGTGTGTGTGTGTGTGTGTGTGTGTGTGTGTGTGTGTGTGTGTGTGTGTGTGTGTGTGCCACAAATCATCAGCTCAGCCGCATTCACTCTTTCGTTTAGAGGCAGAGCATAAAATTAGCAAAATATAATAACATAAATCAAGCTATGGTAATCAGCCAATGCTCAACCTTACAGCCATTGTTGTTGAATGATTTAATGTTAATCAATCAATCCTTACAGCACTAAATGGGACAAGAAAGGCAATAAAGAACAATATGTACCCAAAAACCAACCATCACATGCACTTTTGAGTCTTCATAATGTACTTTCGAAGACATTTTGACATGCAAACCTCTCCATCCAAGAGGAGCACTTTGAGACAATCTGTCGCTGTACAAAGTGTACCTTCATCCAGTTCCACATCATCATGCCCATTTGCTTTGTGCTAATTGTAGGGCTTCTGATGGTTATGTACCGGCTCTCTGCAGGCTGTACACACACAGAGATGTGGAACAGCCGATTCATCAGGGCTGCACATCTGATGCAACATCCTTAGAGGAAAAAAAAAACTACAAAAAGCACAAATGCACTATTTTGCAATTTCAGAAGTAATATAATACATAATGCACTGTTTATTAGCTCTAGTACCTGGAATACTTTCTCCAGATCCAATCCCCCTCTCCACCTGCTCTCCCAGGAGGACAGAGTGTGTGTGTCTGACAGAGCCTTTTTACCCTAGCAATTTTCTTAAAGTAAAAAAATAAAAAGCTTTTCCAGTCACGGACTAATGGCGCACACCTGTCGAGATAATCATTCAGAATTACGATGCGCTCGTTTCTCACCTCTTAAAATCCAATTTCGGTGATTACATCTTGTGGCTGCGGAGCATTTACAAGTTCATTTGACCTTACCAGGTAATGGACTACAGTCGTTACCTTCTGACCGAACCTACATGAGCACCGCGGGTTGCAGGGTGCAATTGTGCCAGGAGACTCAGACTTCTATCATCTTCTGTCACTTACTTTAGGGGGACTGAAGGAGCAATTTGCCTCCTAAATTGGGCTTTTAACCCTCAGTTGTCATGATGGCATATTACGAATGAACATTACTGAGATTTAAACACAGAAGTTTCATAATCTCTCCACCTTTTTGTCCCTAAGGTGTACTATTTCTTCTCCCTTCATAATCTTTCAACACAAAGATGGTGCTGTGTTGGTTTTCCGATTTTGTTTTTATTCGCTAATGCAGGGGCTAAAGAAATATCCTCCCACTGGTGTGTGCTGGACTTTGTTGTTTTTCCCATTAGTGTAAAATCTAGGGTGAATAGATTAAAAATTCAGTAACCAGAACTGAGCTGAAGACTCAATTTGTAAACAGAAAAACAGGAAAGCAGTTAAAGCTTGTGCTATGTGGTCAAAAAAGCCTTTTGTGAGTGCTTTACTCTCTCTGGGCTTTTTTTCATTGCCATCAGTCCCCATGAGAGGAATTTGGGGAAACTTGTCTGCCTAAAGAAATTACAGCAATTATTGCTCCAAAATGCCGCAAAATGATACCATGTCTATGCTTAATAGACTCTTTACAATCACGAGCAAAGAAGGTAAAAAAGTTATATAAGAAAGGATGTCAAGAGTTGTTGAATGGCTCAACAAAACAGGTCTGATTTTGACGCAAGAGAACGCTCTTCATTTCCTGTAACCTACCGAGATTCAAATATAAAATGACTTGGTCAAAAGGCAAGGTATTCAACCGGCATATTTACCAGAAATGTTGCCATTGCGACTGTTTTGGTATTTATGAGTAGCATACAACAACGTATAAGCTGAAGAAGACTCCTGCAGCTTCTTAAATAAACAATGCTTGCTTGCTTTTCTGATTTTGACCAATAACAAATACAGAAAGTGACCCCATCGCAATGTCATTATGGGCAGGAGCGTTGGGATCTATGTCTAGGAACACTCGCCATCTTTTCTCTCAGCTTCAATTGTAATGCTGCATTATAGTGGGTCAAGGAAAATGAATATTAGGTTCAGGTTCTCCTTATTTATTTCTACCAATAGATAGATTGGTTTGCAGATAAATGACAAGGGATCCATTGTGCTACATGTTTTAAAACAACAGACAACAGGTACATCTTTAAAAAAAGTACTCGGTGTTCAAGCACAATTAAGAAACACTAGTACAAACATCCAGCAAGTAAATAAATAGGCATTGCTTTCATAGTATCTGTGTGACGCTGCTACAACTTTTTAACCAGATGCTACTGTAGATTTAAACAACTTGTATTAATGTGTTTATTACCGTCAGTCGTTTAAAATGTGAGCACGTTAAAGCTGCGTTCTGAATCAGGGACTGTGCCTTTAACTGATAAGAGTAATGATGTGAAATTGCTATATTGCAATTGCATTATAATGTTGATGATCATGGATTTTAATGCGGAAACAGCTGGCGCAGAGAAAGGAGAAGTCCTCTGTGTCCAGGGAGAGATGGATCCATCAATAGAGGAACACAGAAGGTTATGCCCCTTTCAAATCTACTCGCCCCAAAGAGCTGACCTCTATTACACTGCTGGGTCTATTTAAGTATAACAAAGATTTGAAAAAAAAACTGTATTACAGCATTTATAGGAAAGTAAAACTGCCAGAAATCGGAAGACCGACCCACTATTACAAACCCCACATGTGAATAAAGGTGGATTGCCTTTCCACAATCTGCTTTTTTAATTTATTTATGGCATTCAATAATTTCCTGTGCTGAAAAAAGAACATGGATATTGAGAAATGTGTCTCGTCAGCAATAAATTGAACGCAATTTGAATTTTTTGTTGAAATGTATTGTAATATTATTGTACTGATAAACGCTGGTATATTTTATAGATCTGTACCTTTATGTCAGATCTATAAAATCTGTGAAATTCTAAGTGTAAAAGTCATATTTTAAGCATCTATATCTGACATAAAGCAGCTCTTCTCTTTTGGATATGTATGTATTTGTATGCATGGTCTTGGTTTAATGAAGACATGATAACTTAAGTCCTAAACTTGCTGCAAAATTCATTTTTGGGGCGGCCTTACAGTATCCCTGCAAAAAAACGAATTGTCTATAAAAACTCATAAACAAATATGCCAATAACAGTTGTGTGAACAATGGGCATGAAAACAAGGAATCAAAACTACTGACCCCCGGGCCGGATGGTCCAGCGGAGGTCAGAGGTCAGGTTGACCTCTAAAGGCACGGGTCCGGCACGTGTCACATGCTGCCAGCTTTGTAGAAGTGAGAGTGGGAAGTTGTTGCTCTTATTTTGGCAACCTGGCACATGAGGTGACACTGAGGGCACCGCTTTGCATCTTGGGTAGCCGGGTTCACATGCTGACCGTAGGTTCATGCCAATGTCACTCCTCGACTCCTCTCTCCTCTCCTCTCTCCTTGGTGACTTAAACTGGAAATCGATCGGGACACGCCATGTTGAAGGACGTCCCAATCGCTTAAATGCACACGGAGGAGTCGAGGAGAGAGGAGGCTTCCAGAGGAGATGAGAACGAGGATACACGAGTGTAGACTACGCGGAAGTGTTTTCACACCTCGCGCATCAGAGCTCCGCCCCCAGCTGCACAGCCTCTGCTCACTGCAGCTTTTCTGACTGTTAAAGGAGGATCAGAGTCATTCAATGTTTAAAGTGCTTCCATAAGAGTAAAATATATAAATCTCTTAAACGAATGAGGAGATCCTACTCTTTAAAGACATTAAAGTGTGTGAGATATACTTACAAATTCAATAATAATGTTTTGATTATAAAAGAATAATGAACAGTTCTTACTTGTGGTTTTTGATGCAGGAGTGGATAAAAACCAACAGAACGTCAAACATTAAGGATATATAAAAATACGGGTAGCATACCTAACTAATCTTTTAGTGATGTGTGTCTCTCTTCTGTTGGAGAAATTAAATAACAACATCCAATACAAAAGTTCATCTGAAACAAGCTCCAATACCATAATTCAATTAATCCATCAATTATTATTATGATTGTTTTTATAACTTAAATGACATTTTATACCTGGAAAAACAAATAGAGGACTGAAAATAATACATTGAAAACTATAATAAAAGAGATGGATAGAAGAGATGGACGAAATCATTTCAATGAGAAACTAAATCCCAGGTTTGAAGGGGTTTATGTGGAGGGAAGTCCAGTGACAGGTGAGAAAGCTGCGCGCACGCCAGAAGTAAAGGGCGTTGTTTATGGTGACGCTGGAGTGAACGAGGACATCCCAACTCATACCTGAGGACTCCTCTGTCCTCGCGTCTCTTCCTCGTGTCTCTCGCTTGTCTTACGGAGGCGGAGCTAAGACGCAAGGAAGGGACGTGAGTGAGGGAAAGGAGGAGGCGAGATAATCTATTGGGATGAACCTCCAGTATGGGAACTGTTTTCTTCTTGTAATTGAATCAGGGCCAGCTGGGTTTGGGGGACTGGTGCTTTTAGATGCAGGGACGTGGGCGGAGGATAATAAATGCTTTTAGCTCGTCCAACCTTTACCTTTGTAAAAGATGGTTTACCTACTTTAACCAGAAACTACTGGCACATTTCCACTGTGATAGTTTTTATCGTTCTACTTCTTTTATTAGGATTATTACAGAAAATAAGGGGGGGGGGAGTCTTTGGTGCATAATGGTGGGCACTTAAGAGGTATTGATGATTACAGGAAGATGTGCGTGTGGTGCAGTGGGTTGTGCGTTGGTGTTCGGATCAGTGGGTCACAGGTTCAAACCCCACTGCAGTCAGCATGTCGTTGTGTCCCTGGGCAAGACACTTCACCCCAAATTGCTCCTGTGGGGATTGTCCACAGTATTGAGTATGTAAGTCGCTTTGGATAAAAGTGTCTAACACGTGACATGTCATGTCATGTAATGTAATGTGCACAGAGCAGGTGATGAAGAGAATATGATTCACACTGTGGAAGGATAAAGGCACTTTCTGCAGATGAACCAGTGCAGAGGGAAACTTAAAGGTCCCTTATTATACTGTTTTTCATCAATATATTATAGGTCTCAGATATATACAAAACATGTCTCTGAAGTGTTTGGCTGAGACTCCAAACAGATCATTGCAGCATCCCATAATCCCCTCTGTTTCAGCCCTGTTTCAAAAGTGCGGATTCTCGGTCTGTTACTTCAGATGAAAAATAAGGAGCCCCTCCCCACGCCCCTCTGAGAGATATTTGGTTACAAAGAACACAATGGTGCTCTAGGAGGAGATGCAGGTGATAAGGTGGGGGGGGGGGGGGGGTTACCTTGGTTGGTGATTGGCTAATGGTTACACAAGCCAAAAACGTGGCCAAATCTGATCAGCTAATTTTCAGACAGGTTTTTATATAAATGGATCAGGACAAAAACTGAGCAAATCTTTTTTCCTGAAACTTTCAGAATCTCTTTCCACAGAGGGGACACATGTTGATGTATAAAACACATGAAAAAGTGGATTTTGCATAATAAGTGACCTTTAAAGAGGACACATCATGCTCATTTTCAGGTTCATATTTGTATTTAGTGTCTCTACTGTGAGATGTTTCCATGCCATAATATTCAAAAAGCTCTTTATTTTTCTCAGACTGCCTGTGCTGCAGCACCTCTTTTCACCC
Source organism: Dissostichus eleginoides (assembly GCA_031216635.1). Classification (NCBI taxonomy): domain Eukaryota; kingdom Metazoa; phylum Chordata; class Actinopteri; order Perciformes; family Nototheniidae; genus Dissostichus; species Dissostichus eleginoides. The sequence continues at coordinate 23,083,987 of CM062281.1, read as the reverse complement.
TCTGTCTGAAACCAGAGCCCAGTCTGCTCTGATTGGTTAGCCGGCCGGCTCTGACACGACAGGAAAGGGACAAACAGGGGGCCCAAATAAGAGCTGTAAGCTGATGGTACACTCTCTATAAAGTAAAAGAAGAATAAAGTATAAAGGGATTAGTGGGGAAAGAAAGGAGAATAAACAGAGAGTTAAGGAGGACGAATGACTTTGATCAGAGGAGTCAAGGTCAGACACTGCTTTATGTATTTTGATTTACAGCTATAGTTCTGGGCTTCATCTATGAATCTTTTTTATCTTCATCAAACACATTCTAGAAAAAGCGATTTTTCAGGCGAGATGAGAGAACATGTATAACGCGGGCGTCAAAAGGTAATGCTTTGAGGCTTAATCATGGTTCATTTGGCCTTGGTGGAAGTATGTGCTCTCCAAGTGTTCTAGTGAAAACTGAAGTAAAGAAATGGACCAACTAGATTGCTTTGAACACACTTCAACAACTTGCGTGTGTGCAGTGATATAAGCTAAAACCTTAGATAGAAATCACTGTGATGGAAAGCAAAGATCCCAGCCACAGCATTACGTAGTTTTTTTCCCAGACAACATATTTTGGGAAATCTGACCTTGTTATGAAAAGGCTTCTCCGTTCATATTCAAATAAGAAAAGGTTGACAACAAGTGAAGTAGATATGGCAGGCGGACGTTTATGTATTGATACAATTATCAGCTCTTTAAAATCAAACACTAGCAGCGACTGTAGTTTCCAATTTATGTCACGTGGCATCTGACCAGCCATGACGATTCAGGATTTACTTCTAATTCACGTAGGAAATTTGGATTAAGCTTCCACCTATGCTGCATCCATAAAAAACACATCCCACACACGTAAAAGACAAGACAGCTACAGGAAACACGAAACACATCAAAGGACATAATAATAAAACATACGCTGATGCTAAATTAGATTAGAACTATAAAACCTGTTGCCATTGGAAAGTAGTCAATACTTAATAAATAAGTCAAACGTACTGCTATAGCTGCTAAGTTCAGCGTTGGCGCTGGTGAAAAAGACACTTTAAGAGATACAGTTTCTGTACGGTTCGACTTATTCTACAAACTGGAAAGACTCAATTATTTCCCCAAAACCTTTCTTGCAACAGCGGTGTCGAGCAGACTGTGTGACTGGACTGAAGTGTGCTTCTGAAAGTGAAATAACAGAATATGTGACAAAGAAAGTAATGATAGAGGAAGAAGGCGAGATACTGTCCGAAAATTAAAAGGTTGAAGAGGCTGTGGTTTGTGTGTGCGTGCGTGTGCGTGTCTGTGCGTGTCTGTGCGTGTGTGTGTGTGTGTGTGTGTGTGTGTGTGTGTGTGTGTGTGCGTGTGTGTGCGTGTGTCTTGGATTCTCGGCTGCTGGCTTCCTGTTACAGGCTAAAGAAGTTATTTATTGCTGGAGAGCGCCGTGCCTGGCATTCTCTCCCGGTACACGTTGTGATGTGGGAGTAATGCTGCTCTGCTGAAAAGTAATTAAAACCATCCCGGATTAAAATACTCCAGAGCCTCCAGAGTTATTTTTCTAATCCGTCGGTTGTGTTTAGGCTTGGGTTATCTCTTAAATATGCCCTATTGTTCTTTTTTGGGCTTTTCCCTTTCCTGTAGTGTGTTACATCCGTGATCCATTGGACTCCTTTGTTCACTTCCGTAACACAATGACCTGACTTTGTAACACTCAAGCTTCTATTGGCTAGCGCTCCAACACATTGTACGTGATGTTGTTGACCAATCACAACAGAGCCGGCCAACCATCCAATCAGAGCAGACTGGGCTCTGGTTTCAGACAGAGGGTGAAAAGAGGTGCTGCAGCACAGGCAGTATGATGTGCTGTTTACAGGGGAACGAAAACGGTTGTATCCGCTACTTTTCTCTTTGGTATAGCCCGTTCGTTCACACGAGGCCGTAACGGAAACGCGGAAACGGACCCCTCAAACGATAACGGGTCCCAAGGTGGATAGATCTGCGGAGGGAACGCTCTGGGGGGCCAAACGGCACCGTGTGTACGTCCTATACGATCATTTTCCTGTTAACGATGAAGCCATAGCCCCGCCTCTCCCCACCTCTGCTGCTCACTGCTGTAGCATGGTTAGTAGCTAATGTCAGTAGCTACTGCTACTGCTACTGACCATGCTACAGATGTTAGTGCAAAATCTACAGCTCCTCTACCACAACCATCAGCAACAAGTGGACATGGAGAACTACATGAACTACATGTTGCTAAATCCACCGTGGAGAATAAACAGAAGGGCAACCAGGCAACCATGGCAACCATGCTCGGGGGTCTTCTTCGCTGCTTTTGGTGTATTTTGTGGCGGAAGTACAGCGCCACTTACAGGCCCGGCATATGTACTACAGCGTCTCCAGCGCTTTTGAGCGGTCTCGTGTGGACGGAAGACTTTTTTGATATCGTATTCGGTTCGTTTGCGTTCCCGTGTAAATGGGGTCTGAGAAAAAGAAAGAGCTTTTTGAACATTAAAGCATGGAAACATGTCACAGTAGAGGAACACAATACAAATATGAACTCAAAAAGTTTGCATAATAGGGTGATCATTTTTACTGGTTTTGCAATTTCTTCACTTTATCATTGGGTGATTTGTACGAAACATCTTTATTATTCTTAACATGGACTTTTTTAATACGTTTTTAGAATGCATTTTTGTTAGCTGGGAATAACTATTACAGTATAAATATTCACATGTATTGCCTTAATAAAAAAAATGCACTTAATTTGGATATTGCACTAGTCCATATTACGATATAAAAAACAATTTTGTTTGCTTTTTACCCTTTGGTTTGTTTTCTGTATGCCCATGTAAACTATAGCAATACCAAAACCTCTATTCATGTTTTCTCCAGCAGAGCCACATCTGTGCATCATAATTATTCCTCTTTCAATGAAAGACTTCAACATTCAATCTCAAATTTCACAAAAACTCATTTCAATGTCAGCTTGGTTCAAATCAGATTCAGCTGAATCTATAACAACAGACGTTTCTGGGAATCAATAAAATCCAAGTTATTGTGTTTCCTTTGAGAAAAAGTTAAAAAGCCATTTAATGGTTTCATGCAGTTTCACATTGCAGATTAATCACTAAAGAGTTGTTGCTCCTCGACAGATTAAAAGCCTGTTGGCCACGGTTCAGTCTGAGAGAGAAGAGTCAGCAGGAACAGACATTATGTTATTGACTTGTTTTATTAAGTGTAGGTGATGGAAAATCTCTAATAAAGAACGTAAGGCAGACTCAGACTCGAGACTGACCTTGAATACCTTATTACCAGACCAACAGGAACGTCAGGAAATACCAACTATCAAATATTCATCCAAAAATCAATCAGGTTAAAATATTTAAGTTATAGTTAAAATGGTTATAGTGATTTCTTGAATGCAGCCGTTGTAAGTTCTTAAGTAGCTGCTCATCATTTTTAGCCATGGATGTGTACTTACCTACTTATTGTCTTTATTTGTATTGTAGTAAAACTAATGTGTGCTTTTCTCCTTTATTATTGCATGCCTTTTTATACCTCCTATGCCACTTTTTGCTGTTACACTGTACATTTCCCCGCTGCGGGGAGTCTGATATTCCCTTAAGGTTAGCTGAGCACATATATTGCCAAATCAAAAAGGACTGCTAGTTGGATTAGGAATATAGAGTAGAAGAAAAGGGAAGCTGCATATTAGAGAGTGATGGAGAAGGTTAGTTTCACTATTACACTTTATTACTGCCTCCTGACATTAACCTTCAATTACAGAGTATTTCACCACTAGAGGGCAGCAGAAACAAGCTGCACTGTCATGAAGCAACAATCATTTGGAGTCGTATACTCTGGTAATATGACAAATGGAAATCCAATATTAAGTCTATTTTTGCTCTGATTTGGTTTCCTGCTACTTCTGAGGAGAGTTTGTGGCTCTTTAGTTGCTAAATCAGGGGAGTCCAAACTACGGCCCGGGGGCCAAATTACCTTTTTGAATCGGCCCTCAGCAAATTCATATATCACACAGTAGTATTCATGTGTTAAGACATCTTTTCAAACAAATTCAGTCAATTAAAGTTGGAAACATGTTCTAACATATCTTACTTAGTTGATAAGAAATAACTTATTTACATAACAAGATTGAAATACACCCTTCCTATTTCTCCTTATTATAATCAATCTGAGGCTTCTGTTTTAAGGGATGAGCTGCCAACACTCACAAGAATCATTGACCTACATTTGATTGATTTTGCTAACTTATAACTGAACTCATGATGCAATATACCTCTAGTGAGTGGCCCAGCCCTTCGTGTGTGCCCCTCGGTGAAAAAAGTGTGGACACCCCTGCACTAAATGCTTTATACGCTATGCTGCTGTTGGTGCTGAGCAGTTACAGTACATTATAAAGCGTTATCACTAAAAACAACTGCTTGAGAGAGTGAACAAATAAAGAGTAAAGTTTTAGGACGGACCGCTGCAAGTAGTTTTCTCTTGGTGCCTTTTTTCAAGGTCAGTTTCTGACATAAGTTTTTGGTGCATTTTATTGTCAATTAATATTGTCTCTAAAATAGAACATAAATTCCCATAGTCTGAGATCATTTCTTTACATTTCTTGTTTAGACATTAGTGTTGATCCTCAAAGTTTAAGTGTGAAAGCGTCTTATTTGTAGTAAAATTTACTTAACCCTCCTATTGTCTTCGTGTTCCCCCCCCTTACTTTGGTGTTCGCGGTCAAATTTGACCGGTCCTGTTTTAACTGCTATTACATTAACACAAAAAACATTAATCATCACCAAAGTTCATTGAACACCCTTTCAAACTGTAAATATTGTATCAGACTACTGGTATACAGGAAAAACTGCAGTAAATATACAAAGAATAGACACTGAACATGTGTTGCGTGTGCCAGGTGTGATCCATGTGGGGGGATGGGCACATAAGAGCGGGAAATGTGTCAAATTGTTCTGTGTGTGTGTGTGTGTGTGTGTGTGTGTGTGTGTGTGTGTGTGTGTGTGTTTTATCTGATCCGGATGGTTACTAATTCCTTTTCTTTATGGCGGTCTGGGAACACCATGGGTGTTACAAAGTTGACTAAATCATCCAAAATTCAATGAAAGTGGTGATCAGCAATTTTATATGTTCAAATGTCTACTGTGAAGGATATCATAAAGCCTTAATGCAATCGAATGTAAAACAAAAAAGTTATGATTGATGAAAGTAGTAAATCGGTCAGATTTTACCCGAAGACAACAGGAGGGAAGAACTCCCTCCCAGATCAGCTGAGATCTGCACCTTCCACCGAGGTCTTCAAAACCGGCCTTAAGACCCTCTTCTTTCGGCAGTTCTTCCAATAAACTTTGAGCATGGTACACCTGGAGTACTGCCATTTTTATCGCTATCTCCGACTTTTATTTGATTTGTATTTATCTTTTTAATCTCTCACATTTTATCAGTGTCCTTTGTTGTGAAGCGCTTCGAGATTTGTCTTGGCAGATGAGAAGCGCTATATAAATTACATTTATTATTATTATATTATATATTTTCAGTGACATGTTAACACTTAAATATGATACTGGATCCTTTAAATATCACATACAACTCTGATAATTGTGGGATGGAAATCACCTCACTTGTTTAACTGATTTTAGGTCTTATATAATAATTAAATATCTACTTAGTTTGGCTTTTTTTTGTTAGAATAACAATACAAAACAAATAGGCTAAAAGTTTGAATCATCATAAAGTAAGAGTGTTTCAAAGTTAAAGAACATTTAATCAAAATGATGTATCATGGACTTCGCACTCAATGAAAAGTATTCGGTGTACTTTTTGGATATTTAACCTTAAGCCTAAATGTTTACATGTAGAATGACAGTGCACCCTAGTGGTCAGTTTTCTCACTTACAACATTTTGAGACTTCTACAATGATGAGTTCATGTCTTCAAGTATTTTGCAGAGTTTGCTAATTTTACAGCAACTGTCATGAACATCCACAGTTATAATACAGCCATTTGCATGAGTTTATTGCTCTTGTTGTGTCAGTTATAGTAGGACTGGATCAGTATTTTCTTAAAGTGTTGTAAAGCCCACAATTGTGAAAAGATTTGACGTGGCTCTACAAACATTAAAGGTCCCATGTCATGCTTTTCTGGTTATTACCCGTCCCCTTGTGTGTTATGTAGCTTTTTCTGCATGTAAACGGTCTGCAGAGTCACAAACCCTCAAAGTACACCCTGTAGCGAGTAAAACTCTAACACAGAAAAGACCTGTCTATGCTGCCCCAGAACGCCTCGTTGGAGATTTCTCTTTTTCCATTGTTTACTTCTTGGGTATAGTGACGTATTTCGGGTATAGTGACGTAACGTAACGTCCGCGGAGCCGTTACGTTTGGACCAATCCGTGGACTTCCTCACACACACGGCGGGACGTTGCGCGGCTCGCTGCTGCGAGGAGCGGGACACTGAGCTGGCTCACTGGTGTGGGGTCGGCGAGACAGCGAGACACCGCGGAACTCAGCCTGGGCACACACCCAAACTCCCAGCCAGGCTACGGGTGTGTGTGTGTTTCGGGCTGGGTTTCGCTGTGTCTCGCTGTCTCGCTGTCTCGCTGTCTCACAGACGGCCACTGGGCTCACAGGGAGGGGGGGGCAGGAGCTCCAACAAGCCGTTTAGGACAGAGAGTGAATACACATACTTTACAGAGATGCTGTATGAGAAACCAATGTGAGTTTGGCAAAATTGCACAGTATAAATCTATTTTAGTAGACCTCAACAATGGAATTATGATCAGTAGAAATGGCCATGACATGGGACCTTTAACATGTCATAAACTTGGTGAAAGAGCTTTTTTTTGCAGCATTTTTCACTAATTGTTGATGTTAACAACTCTTTAAGTGAGGGAGACTTTCTGGAGTTTTTGAGGGAACATTACTTTTCTTTTATCAACCTTTTAAATTCAAAATGTAATCTGAACATTTTATAATACATTGTAACATAACTGAATTTCAAGCTTTGATACAGAGGCTTTAAAGATTAATGAGGCACTATTTTTGAAACTCCTACACATCGTTTATTTTAATTCACCACTAAAACATGCTCTGGAAAATGAGCTCTTTAGTCACCTTGTTAATGTGTAATAGGACGAAGCCTTTTAGAAGTTCTTTCACTTGTTAATTCTCTAAGTGGTTGATTATCTCTGTGGATATTAAATAACTACTTGCCATTTCAACATGATGATGAGTATAGTTTAGTATGAACCACAGAATAACTGCCTCCAGTTCTTATCTAGCAATCTGAATAAAATGAATGAGTAATGAAGTGAAATGAAGTGGCTCTTCAGTGGAAATAACCGTTAATCAGACGTACGAGTGGTTCTGAACTAAACTGGATTACATTTTATGCAAATATTATCCTAAATATACAATAATACTTGGTCTTTATGAAACAATTTACTTCTAAAGTACTCAAATCTGTAATTATAGAAGCTTCTTGTACAAAATCCCTAATTTTTTCTGCAAAACAAAAAAGCTATATCTCGTTACTGAGTGTCTACAAATTGCCGGCACCATTAACATATATTAATGTATTTTTCCTGCGTGGCCACATGGTGAACAGACATCTATTGTCTAACAAGGCGCACACACGCGCACACACACACTAGATTTAAAGGGAGGAGTTCAGTGAACTGTAAAAACACTAATGGGATCCCTGACAATATAATTAACTAATGAGGCTGATGGGAAAGACAGCGCTCTGTCACCAGACACCCACACTGCTCTCCCCCAAATCACCCACACTGCTCTCCCCCACATCACCCTCCTCCCCCCTCTGGATGCTCCTCACATCTGCTGCTGCTCCCAACAATCCCCTCAAAGAGATCCATCACCTTATCACGTATATACTTACTTCTAAAGGCTTTGTTTCTAAATGCACTCAGAAAATGTAATCGATCACTCATTTTGATTTTATGGACCAACATCTATTTTTTGGTGGTCACTTCATTTTGGTTCTTGGTTCCTGACAGTTTCATGAATCCTGGTCAGTTTGCAACCTTTTACATGATATATGTGTATAGGTTTCCTTACAGATTGATGAAAACTGCAATGTTTTATTATAATAATCATGATGCATGTGGCTATATTCAATTGCAGGTGCATACTATAATTTATTAGAACATTTACACTGCACTTTTTTCTTGTTTTCAGGGTTTTTGTCGGTCGTTTGAATGCTGTACGTTTGTCTTAAGGCTACTCACAATTTGATTTATCTTCAATACTTTTTTAATTCATAATTTTGTCATCTTGAAAAACACCTATTCATATTCTCATAAATCATTTTACAAATGTCTTGTTCTGTCTGACCGTCAGTCCTCAACAGAAATAAAAAATAGTTTACAATTACCTGAAACAGAGAATAACAGCAATTTATAATGTTGAACAGCTTAAAACAGAAGAAACGTGACATATTTGCTTGAAAAATGATTTTAAAAAGACATCAAATATCCCAAAAGTTGGAAATAATTTGTCTCTATTCACTAATACATGTTTAGTTTCTTCTCTACAATTACTTAATAGTTTTGGCTTTGGGTTTGATGAGAACCAACAAATCAAATGGACCCCGGATGATAGAAATGTGAGATGTTTCCCGTGCATTTCTCCCACAGCGCTCTTTGAACCCATTGACGTATGTCCTTTGGATTTCTCTCCTGATTACACTTTCAGCACTTCACCAGCTGCACATTAAAACCTCCTGCTCTGATCAGTTAATTCTCTGCTCTCCCCACCTGCTCGTTCGATCACAGCCTGAACTCAGCGGGACGACACGTTTGGCACAAAGCTCGGCCTGCGTGTGCCCGAGTGCACTTTACACCCTCTGAGGCTTAAGCTGCAGGTGCACCAGTTAAGTGAAACCTAATCAAATGTTTCTACAGCTCAGTAAACAAGATTAAGATTAAAATAACACGGAGGGGTTTACAAGTCTTGTTTGGTTTTAATAAAGTGTTTGGTTAATTATATGTTAAAACGCTCAAAGTCTCTACAATATCTATTCAACCCACTTCTTTTAACCTTTGTGTACTCCACTTTTGTCCTGGTTTGATTTTTTACAAAGCATATAGTATATATCATCACCAAATTACAACTTTAACCAACAACTCATTACTCATCTTCATCAAATATGATCTATAGACCTCATTTACAGATAGTAAACCTAATTCTTGAATAAGCCTAACCCAAAATTATTATATTAATGACTATGGTTAAGATTGTTGAATATATCTTGTTGTTATCACAGGTATTTGTAAAGGGTAAACTCAGGATTCTGTTTTGAAACCATTTAAACTGGGTTGAACGCAGCACGTGATGCTAAAAATGTAAATAAAAAGCAAATGTTTTTGCGAACAACATATATGGAACCATCCATGTTAATTTTGTTCTTAAGAGTAGTTAGATTAACCCTCCTGTTGTCTTCGGGTCAAATCTGACCAATTTACTACTTTCATCAATCATAACTTTTTTGTTTTACATTCGATTGCATTAAGGCTTTATGATATCCTTCACAGTAGACATTTGAACATATCAAATTGCTGATCACCACTTTCATTGAATTTTGGATGATTTAGTCAACTTTTTAACACCCATGGTGTTCCCGGTCAAAAATGACCGCCATAAAGAAAAGGAATTAGTACCCATCCGGATCAGATAAAACACACACACAAACACACACACACACATACTCTAGATGTGTTCCCCCCCCTTATGTGCCCATCCCCCCACATGGATCATACCACGCAATACATGTTCAGTGTCTATTCTTTGTATATTTACTGCAGTTTTTCATGTATACCAGTAGTCTGATACAATATGTACAGTTTGAAAGGGTGTTAAATGAAATTTGGTGATGATTAATGGTTTTCGTGTTAATGTAATAGCAGTTAAAACAGGACCGGTCAAATTTGACCGCGAACACCAAAGTAAGGGGGGGAAAAAGAAGACAATAGGAGGGTTAAAGAAACCCTATTTTCTAAAATAGAAAAGGTATTTTTTAGGCTTTTTCAATGTATTTAAATTGTATAATGTTTTTCTTTACCATTATGTGTTATTACTTTTAAAGTGTTTTGCAAAGCAGTTTGAATTCCCTATGTTAAAATGTGCTATGTAAATAAACGTTCCTTGCCTTATAAATGGCTTTAAAAAAAAGAGACACCGTTACATCCATCTGAAGAGACGACGTGAGAACGATCCAGTTGTTTGCTGATTGGCTAACGTTCCTGCTGGTTAAAAGTTAACCTCTGTTCACGCTCGATTTCATGGTTAGGTGAACAATACGTGAAAGCAGTACACTAAGGAGGTCAGAGACGTGGCCGTGTCCGCTGCAGGAACATCACTGTTACTTTGTGCTGAAGTGTCGCTGAGTGACTGCAGCCACTGATTTATTGCTGAGTCACAAAAAGGCCTCCTTTGTGAGGCGGTATAAAAGCCAGGAATGTTGGACGCTCCATTAATTAGGCGGTGTGTTGTGCTTCTGCATGGGCACACTGGTAATGATTAAGCAACTCTGTATACACACATTTACCTACATATAAACAGCGTGAAAGCACTGCAATGCAAGTTACACCCCTGTGTTAAAATTCCTGATTTAGTACACATTATCAGCAAAAGGTGTTTAAAGTATCAAAAGTAAAAGTATTCATTATGCAGTAGGATGGCCCCAGTCAGGGTTATATTTTCCCCTAAGATATTGCTTGAGTATAGTTTTTTCTACTGGTCCGTAAGCCTGTAAACAGCACTTAAGATCACTTAAAGAAATTGTTGTCATTTTATTAACTATATATATAACCGATAGAGTGAACAAATCTTCCAAAATTAACTTGCGCTGTCAAATATATGTTGTGCTATATATATAAAACAATATTTATTTCTTAAATAGAGTGAAGGAGAAGCTTGATTAAATATTCTTAGTTAAATTCCACACTCCACAAGGGCATGTACATAGTAGCATACAAAGTAGTATTCACAAAAAGCAAACAACTAAATACTGTAGTAAAGAGATAGAAAGCAGCACTACGTTTCCTTAATTTCTGTTTCTTTTCTACCCCTGAATCCTAAAGAGTAGAGTCTGTAGAACCAAACAAAGTGCAGCGCTGGCTGATACCACAATACAAAGAGATGTGTAGAGAAAGTTGTACGGACCATGTTATTACAGTAGGGGTCAGTAGAAGCATGTGTAGCTACCAAAAGAGCATGTATTGTACATACTAAATATCACACACACACACACACACACACACACCCACCCACCCCCCCACCCTCTGGAGGGAACTTTGGGATTTTTTTGCAGACCATTTACATGCACCAAAACCTAAATAAATAACTTTCTACAGGTAAGGGGAACCATCCAAAAGCATAACAGGGCCTCTTTAATATGATCTAGTCTTTGTTTGACTGTTTGTTTTCTTGTTTTGTGTGATTGGCCATTGGTTTTCTGTCGATGGATGGGTACTTATAAAGGCTAACATGCCTCGAGATATGTTAAAGATGACTTCTACTCTCCTTTAGTTTGTGTGGTCCAATCCATTGTGTTTGAGAAATCTTGCTTGACAATGTAATAGCCAAATGCATTATTTTTCAAGAAAATACAACAAAGCATATAGATTACGGTGAGTCTCCATAAAAGAAAACATTCATTTCACGACTGCATCCCAAATCAGAGATATAATCATATTTTAAAATGTTATCCCAGGCTCTGTTTAAAAATAAACCTGCTCCACATGAGAGAGAAACCTTCGTTCTTGCCTCCTCTTCTCTTATCTTTTCCTCTGTGTGTGTGTGTGTGTGTGTGTGTGTGTGTGTGTGTGTGTGTGTGTGTGTGTGTGTGTGTGTGTGTGTGTGTGTGTGTGTGTGTGTGTGTGTGTGTGTGTGTGTGTGTGTGTGTGTGTGTGTGAAGCTGTAAACTTCCTGACCCTCTTTGCTGCAGCAGTCGTGCTCATCCCTGCATTGACTCCTTCTGTGGAGAAAATCAATAAGCAAGGGTCAAAACAGCCACTGAAGGAAGGAGTATTGGTAACACTATAAAACCCTTCAGCACAGGATTTACAGAGGAAGGGACCATGGTCTCTAAGCAAAGAATCAGGCTAGCTATGATATTCATATGGGGATTTAAAAAATGTCTATTACTTATACTAAAGGATCATAATGAACACTAAAAATGAGGCTGCAGAACAGTGTGTTTAGTGAATTTGAACACACACACTCATAGATGCTTGACACACATAGGGAAGCTCTGATAGGCCTAATGTGAAGACATCAGCCTTTCCCCTCTCCACACATGCCTCTCACCTCTCAGCACTCTCAGCCCTCATCACGATGAGCTGCCAGAGTATCTTTGGCAGCGTGCCGGCTGGTGTCCATGCCGCGCTGAGCTGCTTATCAGGTGTCAGAGGTGGGTTCGGTGTCGCTGAAGCACAGTCCACTTCCCTTCACGCCCTGCTTTCTGAGCTTTATTACGTGCACAAAATAACAAGATGAGTGCATGGCTCTTTCACTCTTTAGTTCAGAGTGAGTGCAAATTATAGCATTTCAATTCATTATGCTTAATCTTCCAAGTTGTACTTATTAGTTTAATGAATTTTAAAAATGTATTGGATTTAATTGTATCAGCCTATTGAATACTGACCTCTCCTTTCATGCTGTTGTATATAAAATATAGACAAAAATACATTTTCTAGCAAAAAGGAGTGTTAGGATATTGCAGATTTGGCGATAACTTGATATTTTAGAATAAGTAATACATTTTTACAGATACTATAATAATATCATTATCAGAAATTATTTAGGCTATGTTAATCATGTAGTGGAAATCTGATATCGTGACGGTCCTACAGCAAAGGTGAGCAGAAAATGGTCATGTCTGGATGACCAAATGTCTTGTCAATCATTATTTTTTGGATTAAGTTTGGGGGGATTCAACGCCAATGGTTTATATTTAGATGATCAAACACATTAGAATGTCAAAATGTGAAGTCAATTCATCCGGTCGCACAACACAGCTGTTCGCATTGATTCATCCTCCGTAAAAATGGTGATTTGACAGAAGGTCATACAGACTAAGTAGCAACCATCTGACAGGAGAAACATAAAACATCTCCATTACGCATGCAAAATACATTAAGAAACACAAACATGTATTTAGAGTTACAGTATAGTCGGTTGGCATCATCCAAGTTTAGGAAAATAGCAATCACTTAACCCTCCTATTGTCTTCGTTTTCCACCCCTTACTTTGGTGTTCGCGGTCAAATTTGACCGGTCCTGTTTTAACTGCTATTACATTAACACAAAAACCATTAATCATCACCAAATTTCATTTAACACCCTTTCAAACTGTATATATTGTATCAGACTACTGGTATACAGGAAAAACTGCAGTAAATATACAAAGAATAGACACTGAACATGTATTGCGTGTGCCAGGTGTGATCCATGTGGGGGGATGGGCACATAAGAGCGGGAAATGTATCAAATTGTTCTGTGTGTGTTTGTGTGTGCCAGGTGTGATTCACATGGGGGGGATTGGCACATAAGGGGGGGGGGGGGCACATCTAGAGTATGTGTGTGTGTTTTATCTGATCCGGATGGTTACTAATTCCTTTTCTTTATGGCGGTCATTTTTGACCGGGAACACCATGGGTGTTACAAAGTTGACTAAATCATCCAAAATTCAATGAAAGTGGTGATCAGCAATTTGATATGCTCAAATGTCTACTGTGAAGGATATCATAAAGCCTTAATGCAATCGAATGTAAAACAAAAAAGTTATGATTGATGAAAGTAGTAAATCGGTCAGATTTGACCCGAAGACAACAATCAATGAACTAAAATAAGTAATTGCTTATGAAGCCAATGCTAGTGTATCTTAGCTGAAATAGTCCTATCCTGATCTGTCTGCAGACTCAAAGTTTGGAAAGTCCCAAAGCCAAGCGTGGGAATCCTGCACATGAAAGCTTGTGTCTCAACACCGGGATAAGTGAATGAACAGTTCAGATGCAACGTTGTCTCCTCAGCATTACCGGCAACTAGCTGCTGATAAGTGGGCATGAAAGGCAGCAGACAGTGTGAATGTCACAGAGCTGGGATGCAACATAGTCGTCTCGATAGAATCAGGATCAAGAGCAAAGTTGTCGCACACTAACAAAAGCAAATCCAGGAAGCAGTCGATTATCGGGTTATTGAAGGGTTATGTGATTTAGGCAGTGGGTCTATTAAAGGGTGTAATGAACAAAGTATATTATCCCACTAAAATGTTCCAGGAAATTAAACAGCTTCCCAAGACAAGTCCCTACTGATTGAGCAACTGTCCTCCTTAGTCTTATTCTTCGGACACATAGAACGTTTTGCGGTCATAGTTCAATTGGTGGAAAACATTTATTGGTCTGCTCATCTGCACCCTTTAAGTTTATTTATTTATTTGTATTATATATACTATGTTGTATGTTCTTTCCCACTATGACTATGTATGTCATTAAGTATGGTATTCCTGTCATGCTATGTTTTTTCTTTATTATTTCTTGTTGGCTGTTATGTTTGTCTTCTATGTTGAAAGAGGGAAGCATGTTTTCCACCCCAAAGAAGTCTGTACTATTGCTTACACTTGTATGCTTCTTCTCAACACAAATATTTGAAACGAAAAACATTTCTTGAAAATGCTGAAAATGACCATCATCAGACAAGGGCAGTCGTGTGACCCCAAACTTGATCAACAGCCAAATAAGAATACTTCATTAAGACAAAATTAAGAATAAATTCAGTCTGAGAAGAATCCGTATTACACTCCGTCAGTCTCAGGCTTGACGTCCTTTAATGACCATTACATGTCGTCTCCTCACGGTCAGTCATTGATCTTACCGTTTAATTTTATAGGGTTAGAAGAAGCCTAATTATGTTAACGTGAGTCTTTGTTGTCTGGAGCAACCACACTGATTGATTTATTCAGTAATTTCCTGTGAAGTGTAATGCTTAAAAACACATTAGTGATTCCTTAGAACTACGGAAAACGTTAACGTCTACATAGAGTGCTGTGGTGTGAGTCAACTGTTTTTATGAATGGGCTGTCCGTTAAAAGTCTATCCGTCACAAAAGCTTTGATCTACGACATCAAATACATCAGTAAATAACTAATCTTTTAAAAGTTGATTGCTGACTAAATGGGTAAAATGAGACTAAAGAGGATGAATCCGAACCCTTCCTTTAGCTTAGCGGTGGTGGCGATGGAGTCATGTGAAGTGGTGTAGCTTGTTTAGCCTCACATGAAATGTTAACTTTTTGCGATTGCATTTATGCTTCAAAAATCATAAAATTGGTGTTGATTTTGAAGATTATTAGCTGAACAAAACGTGCAAGTATCACATTATTGTAAGTATCATTGTTTGCCGTAGTATATTTTCTGCAATAATCCAAAATCCAATGAAAACACCTATTGTCGAGAGAACCAGTTTAATGCTAACTATCAGGCATACATTGTTGATACATCACATTGTTCATATTGATTGCCATAGGAACTGGAGAATAAACAAGAACAGTCCCTGTTATTTGTTTGATGTATGTCAGGAGTGTCAAACTCAAATACACAGTGGGCCAAAATTAAAAAATGGGTACTAGTCGAGGGCCGGACTGGTTCAATGTTTATTGCAGAACTTATTGAAATGAACTTATTGCACATATTAAACCTGGAACTAACACAGCTTAAATGATTGCCTATAAAAACAACATTAAATAATCAGTTGCATTCATTTCTTATGGCTCTATCTGCAGCTTTTCCCGAGTCATTTCTTATGATTACATTTTCCCACAGGCCAACAACAGCTTCAAAAAAACTATTTCCCTCAAAGAAAAAACCAAACATGCCCTGTTGTCGCAAGAAAGAAAGTGCAGAAGGAAACATCCATTGAAACTCAGTTTGCTGCTCTGTGATGCTAGTTCAAGCCAGATACTTGGCATCTCATCTTGGGTGCAAGTTCATCAATGTTTGGGGTCAGGCTCTGAGCTGAGGAAGCCCTCAGGATTGAGTGAAGGTGTGCGTGCAATATACCGGCGGGCCAGATCTAATAGTAATTAAAAATTATCCTGTGGGCCGAAATTAAATCCACCAAGGGTCAATCAGTTGGGATATTTAAACATCTTTAAATGTAATACTTGTGACTGAAATGAAAGGAAAGTGGTTTTAAACTGTACAGGAACATTCCTGTTGAGGGCAACAGAGCCCATATGTACTCAAGTATAACCCAGATGTTAATTAGGAACACATAAGGGGTAAAATTAAAGGTTAGTAATTTAATGTAACGTATAAAAATAAAGCCCTCAAAATTGTCGCCTGCTTAATAAACAACGGGACCAACGTTTGGTCAATGCCATTATATCACATTGACATTGCTGAATATCAGCGGGTTGGAAAGTAAACTTTGAGTGCAAGTTTTCTTTGAAAATGCACCTCGGTCTAAACCTTAAACCCCAGTAAACACACACACACTTCACTCAGGCTGGGAATATCGTGATCATCCGGTGGAATTTTCTCCCTTTGATGTTTCTCCAAGGGTGACTATTTATACAGCCACCACTTGTTGTCTGGAAAGTGCGAGCCTCTGCTGCTCCGTCGATCCCCACTGTACACAAGCACATAAACACGGCCCGGACTCACAACGCTGCCCTCCTTATCGACAGGAACCCAAAGTTCCTCCAGTGGAAATGTCTTTGTTCCCCCCGGGCTGCCACACAATGAGCGCGACTCTCTGGAGTCGGCTGAAGGCACTGCAAGCAAAGGCCTTCGCTCATTCCACACATAGCTCAGTGAAAGCGCTGACCTTGGTGAGAAGCTATTAGAATTGTTCTGCACTGAACACTCATGTATGTACAGTCACCTTGGCACACTCTTACATGCAGCAAAACATGATTCTGTAATAGCTTCTGGCTTAAAAAACAAAGGGCGGTGTGTAGGAAGACACAAATTACTGCACTGGAAACTAGAGGAAAATGTTCCATTCATGCGTCTATCTAACAATCATTCTGTATCCTTCTGTCCACCATATCGTATCACACCCATCTATCGACCCTTAATCTACAGTACCATATCATATTCTATCTACTGTATAGGGCTGCAACTAGCGGACGGATTCCTTTGGAATGATTGCTTAATTTCTTGAAGGGAATCTGTACCAAACAGGGATTTTTTTATTTGGTCAGTAGAATAATGTGTTCTCTGCAGCAATACTTCTTTCAGAAATGTCCACATATTTTTCCTTTACCAAAATACAGCACCTACAGCGCTTTAGATATTGAACTAGTCCATATTGAGATTGCAATAAAACTTGCATTCTAATTTTATGTACACACGATCTAATATTGCAACTGTTCTTTCTTTCTGCACCCTCAGTTTCTTCTGCAGTATGACTAAACATTTGTTCTGACATGTATAACCCTCTGCTAGGTACAAGGTGGTTTCTCTGCACGACAGATTCCTCGACTCAGGCTGTGGATGATGTATAACCTCCTACACAGAGTATCCTACATACAGTATCCTACACACAGTATCCTACATACAGTATCCTACATACAGTATCCTACATACAGTATCCTACATACAGTATCCTACACACAGTATCCTACATACAGTATCCTACATACAGTATCCTACAAACATTATCACACCTACACAGTTTTCCCTCTAATGACTTGCCTCACGGCAGCAGTCAGTCGGAGCTCGGCAGAGGAGGAAATCCTGTTACAGCAGGCTTTTCATGACGCCTTTAACTGCATTACACTCCTCTCTCAAGTCTAGATCCAATTTCCCTATCAAAAGAGGTAGCACACACAGCCACGCTGTAACAAGGCCTTTAATGTCCTAAAAACACAGTACGTTTTTCTTCTGAGTATCTCCAGTGGCTGGGCTCTCTGGGTAGATGGGAACAGGAACTCAGTGAGACAGACAGGGGAGGGAGGGGGAGCAGTGGGTGAGGGGATAAGTCGCCTGACTGGTGGACGTTTGTGCGTGGTGTCCCCCCTATAATCGAAAAATGCGGAAATACCCTGTTGAGTTTAGACATACGTCAGTCCTTACCTGTTCAATAAGCTTGTTTAGGACTAGGACCATAGGTTATATGTGAATTAGAAATAAATTAGATTAAGAGTAAGGGCATGTAATAAAAGTAAAAGTAGAAAAAAACGTTACTTGCTTTTATCATAAATTGCTCATGGCTTGGGCGTGTGTTTTTTTAACGTAGCTGACAATTCACGCTAAAATGAGAAATGATAATTAGACAAAAGTTTTTTTACTTTCGGACTGACATGATTTTGAATTTATCAAATGTTTTGGATGAGATGTAGTTCACTACTATACTATTAGTTGGTTAATACAAAAAAATACAATGAAGCTGCACTAAACTGGGCAGCCACAACAGATTAACCCAGTTTTTTAAGTTATATATTTCAACATAAGGCTATTTTTTTACCAGATCTATTGTTTTTTGATGTGCCATAACAATGAGTGATCTGTATTTTGGATAATCGTTAAGATTTTGGGCATATCACACAATTTTGGTTTGCTGTAATAGCATTTTGAGCTGTTCCAAGTTAACTTGTTTTAATATTACTAGAGTATATGTATGTAAAAGATCCCTAAAGAAACAGTGTCTGCCCAGCTTTATGTCCATTATTGACAAAAATGTGATTTATTATTGGGCAAACGGATATTTAGCTGGGTTTTTACTCCACCAATTTCAGGTTAAGCTCACTATATGAACTATAGAAATCAGCTTTAATGATCTTTAAGGGAAGGTGGGTCCACAGCAGGTCACATGTCCCCTCCCCCTCTTGTCTATAGCAGCAGAGAAACCGTCTGTCTGTCAGAGAGGCTGCTGCAGCATCGGCCACATGTTCGTCTGCAGGATAAAAGGTCTTCCTTATTAAGTCAGCTGTCTCATCGGGCACTTTGCCAAGCGACACATCCCTCCACTTGCTATTCCCAGCTGTGCCCTTATCGCCCCAATGCCCACACTGAGACCTAGCTTGACCTCACACAACCTCCATTTAGGGATTTTCTCCCCAATCCTGATTAACACAAATACTCCAAATCTAGCCTAATACATTGTGGGTACGTAGAGGCAAGTAAGCATGAAATAGTTGCAACTACATGTAACTTGAACCCATTTCATAGAGTTTCAACAGATGGATTATATGCCTTAAACAATGCAATCACTTATCTCTAAGTGGGATTCCCTGTGTAACTTTCAATTATCCTTTCATTTTGGCTTTGTAATTGAATTGATTGAGCACAGATGGAGTTGACCCCTGATCAGATATCTAATGTCGCCTCTGTCAAGTGTCAAGTTGAGAGAATTGATTTCAGTATTGAATGGGTTTCTGATGAATTGATTTCGCCCCTTTCCATCAACACAGAGAGAAGGGACATTTAACAATCACAGAAGGTGACTTTTCAGTTCAGAAGAGTTTCCGAAATTGTCTTCTTTGATTGATTAAAAATGATTAAATATTAAGGGTGTCAATTCAATTCTTACTGTGTCTTGAAGTGAGTTTCCCTAACAGTGACTAATACATAATATTCAAGCCTTATTCATAATAAAAATGAGTCTGCTATAAGCTGATAGGATTCATTTATAAACAGTCCATTGTTTCAGGTTTGCCAATATGATGAATAAAGAGACTTGATGATTATGCAGCCCATGATTGGTCTATAAGATTAAAAAAAAACTGTGAAAAGTGCCTGTGATAATATATTAAAGTCCAAGGTGACATATTGTCATATTATGTCCCGTTAGTTAACCAAAAATACAAAACCCAAAGCTATTAATCTATTTGCAGTTCACCCAGCAAAATGAATCATCATGGAAATAATCGTTAGTTGAAACCCTAATTTGTGCTTGTTGGCAGAACATTTAAAAAAGTCCTACGTTGTTAGGTAAAGGGAATGCAGGAAGTTTCAACCAATAAAATATCCTTTTGTAAGGCTTCAAGCACATACATGCTGCATTCAATCAAATACAATTAAAAAACTCAATGACTGCAGTAAACTATTTAAGTATGAAGAAAGGGTACAAAACATGTCCCTTTATTTGTGGAATAAAAGCTCAGTTAAAGTTTGAGATGTGGTTCAGTGTTTAACTCGCTCAATCACTTTCTCTCCAGCGTTATTGTTCAAACACATAGGCTCACCTATTAAAATGGCTCAAGGCAACATATTTCCGTGACATGCCCAGGCTAACCAAAGAATTTGTGAAATTACATTCATTATTTCCTTACTCAATGTGGATCAAATGAGTCAATGCTGAGTCACAAAGGAGTGGTGCCAACATTGAAATATTAGCTAAAAGGTTTAAATGTACAGTAGACTGTTCCTCCTCTCTTTTAAAACATTTGTGAACAACATTTACATTTACTCACACTACATTTCTTCTATCTGCACTCAGACTAACTTACTCTCTTGTTCATAAGCAGAGGCATTTTATAAAGTTTTGATTGGTTTGTAGATAAACATGTACATACAAAGATTTTCCTGAGCAACAAATGGACTTTCCCTACATTTTAGTTTGAAAAGCTGAGGTTCAAAACTAATTTCTGAACATTGAAACACCAATTGAGAACCCAAATTCACCACAAGTCCATTTAGTAGCAGTTGTGGAGCTCTTACAGTAATGGGGCAGATAAAACATAGCTTATAAGCCAAAAATTACGAGGCGTCCTAAATGTGATCAGAAATAACAGCAAAAAATGGAACATATACCGTTTTATGACAAATTGAATCTGCTGATGATCATGCCATATGAAAGATCCAGAACAGATATTCTAAATATGATGGTCAACTTGGTCTTAGAGGAAGTGTGATGCATTTGTTGTACCATTTGTTCCACTTTAATCCAATAATTAAGACATTTAATTGGCATATTAGTTCAATAATGAAAACAATCAAAATGGCATTCCTCCTCAGCAATAGTGGACATGTTAACATGGCATATTAAATCCCTGTTACCACCGTAAAATCAAATCACAACCTGCCATGCTCTCAGTTCTGCAGAATCACCATACACATGCGTGTCAAATGCAAAACAAGATATTACAAGTTCCCAACACCCCAAAACTATTAACAGTGAATTTCAGTGTTGCAACACTACGGTTTATTCCATGGAAATGAAATAGAATTTTGTAAAATCTTACCCAACATACAGGTATCTTGTGGGAGGTGAGGGTATGAAGATTGGAAGAGATACCATATCATCCATTAAGTACAAGTGTTTATGTCCATGCCAAGGACATGAGTTGATATTGGTTGGTTATATGATAAACTCAGTTGTACGTTGACACAAGACCTCCACGGGTGAGATGTAATCAATCAAAAAATATTATGTTGGCATACAAATGTGATTTAGACATGAATTATTACATGAATAGCCTGTGTGCAAGACAAGATGATGTCCTTCAAGTCACAGATAAAGGCCAGTGAAAATGTGTGGTTAAAGGTAAACTGCAGAAGAGTTATTCAATATTTTTGATGGAGGTATAATATTAAAACATAAAGTATTAGATACCTGGTTTACAGTGTGCCAATAGGGACCATTCCCCAAAACAAAATCAACAACTAGAGGAAAATAACTTCACCAAGTGTTGCATTTAATTACAATTTTAAGCCAGGCCTACTTTACTTATGTAACTCCATTTTCTTTTACACAATATGTACTTATTTAAAGAAAATACTGTACCCTTTACAACCTTATATTTATCTTCAGCTACTACTAACTTTGATTAAAAGGTTTAATTTAAAATAGGTATGTTACAGAGTAAGCTACTCAGCAATAGGCCTATACAAAGAAACAATAAGCAGCACCTTTACCAGCTGCAATTGCACATTAATGGATCCATTGCTATTATTATTAGCATGCATAAGAAGTACTTTTACTTTAGGTTAAGGGTATAGTGTGGTGACAATTCTAAAAAATTATGTGAATGCAATACTTCTGTTGAAACAGTATATTTATAGTGTGAAATTGCAACCCAGTCTCACGGCATTTCGTGTTATAGTCACGAGATTAAATTAATCTATTGATTCGTGTTCACCAACGCGATCTTTGCATTTTATTCGTGTCACACAGAACGATTCTAAAAGCAATGTATTTCTATTGGTTGTATATTTCGTGCCTGCACCACGTCTTTTTGTCCGGTCGGGTCTTGGAAGACCAGAAGCTGTGTGGTTCATAAAAACATTTTCTTACTCAATATCTTACCCTAAGCCTAACCCTTTTATTTTAAATTGTATAATGTCTGAGTTTTTTTGCCGTCCGCGAGGAAAAGAAATGGGGCTCAGAGCCTCAGAATACTGAAATCTGTATTTACATTATTTTTTCCTTCTAATTTGTTATTATTTGGTGCAGGCACGAAACATACTACCAATAGAAATACATTGCTTCTAAAATCGTTCTGTGTCAGAATACTGAAATCTGTATTTTCTTTTATCTCTTTTTCCTTCAAATTTGTTATTATTTACATTGCTTTTAAAATCGTTCTGTGTGACACGAAAGAAATGCGAAAATCGTGTTGGTGAACACAAATCAATAGATTAATTTCGTAACTATACCAATACCGTGAGACTGTGTTGGAATTTGCCTCAAAGCAAATGCTATACTTGTTCTTCTCAATCTGCAACACTCAGCATGAAAGCATCAGAAACACACACTGCCAAACCAAAGCCTAAAGCAAGATCAAATCAGCAACTTCAAGAGAATATTTCACAATATTTCAATATTTCACCTTATAATGTCCACAAGCAATGAAGTACTGCCAGGACACACAAGCAGGACAAACAGAGAACAACTTAACACGCAGTGTTGGCTTGCATAAGATATTACCAAGCCCATAAACAAGATTCAGCAAAGCCAAAACATTGACTTACAATAGCATGTTAGCACAAGCAGCATGTACTTACAGTTGTTGGGATGAAGCTGTTATCTTCGACATTATTAATCCTTTAAGGAAAGTCTTGACAGCAGAACGGGGAAAATAATAAGTACGTTACACTGGCCAATAGTGAGTGTAGCATTAGCATGATTATCTCCTCCACATAGCAGCATTTAAGCTACACACTGCTAGCAGGCTAATTTAACTATCATGCTAACGTTATATAAACATTAGAGTCGATTCTATATCTAAAATTAAAGCTACGTTTGCAGACAAGCAGCAGGGCATTGCACACCTGAAAAGAGAGCAGCTTAATTGGACTCCCAAAGGGCGCACTTGATTTATGTTACAGCCACAGGAGTTTGTAACATGCAGAGGTGGAAGAAGGCCTCAGGTAGTAAGTGAAAGTCCTGCTTTCAACATTTTACTGAAATACTTAACAAACTCCCTGTGCTGAATGGCCAATTTCAGTATAGTATTATATCACTCCATTATAATTTTTAATGCAGTCATGTGAAGGCTTAAATCACTTTAACATTTAAATTGTGCAGCTGGTGGAGCTCCTTGTATTTACTGTATATAGCCTACTTGTTAGTTTCTTAATATATAACATGAATATGCAGAGAACAATGCATTACAATTTGTTGTTGATTTATATTCTGAATTATTTATCTAAATATGCAAAGTAACTATGTTGTCAAATACATGTAGAGCAGTTCAAATACAATATTGTTATATTTGACATTATTAGATATTCTTGCATACAAATCTGTATTTATTTATATTTTATTGAATCTTTTTCAGATATTGTCTGAAAACCCAGAGAACGTAAGTGTAGCTTTTTAAACGCTGCACATTAAGTAGCTTTAAATTGTGATGTACTGTAAATATTGTTACCAGCTTAAGAGTGGCTCCTTGAGGGTGTTTTACACTCCTTGGTGTCACTCATGCTAGGAGAAGTGCAAATTGACCTTGCATATCACTGTACGGGGTGTTGGGTTGCACTGCACACTGTCACTTGAGCATGTACAAACAGGCATGCATGGAATATGCAGAGGGAAACATGGGAAGGAAAACTACATGATGAAATCTCAGAAAAGGAACCCACCGATTTTCCATCTGGCAGTCTATGTAAACATGGACTACGTGTGTGTATCATATACATATTCAGGATATATAAGTTCATGTTTTGTGTCCTCTAATGGCTGCTTAAGGCCAGATTCTCATCAGCCAATAAGTAAACATTTGCTGGCATCATGCCACTGCATGAGTATGTGTGCAAGAGTGTGTATGTCTGAAGATATGCCATCACTCTTGCTGACGTAGGAAAGTAGATGTAGATTCAAAGTTTGTCTAGCCTCCCCTGACCTTTGACTTCTCATTCTGCCCTGCACAAAAGCATGTGAGGTTTTAATTACTTCCATAGCAGATATGCTGCTGTTACAGCAGGGAGACAAAAAAGGCTGGTCAATTAATAATATTTTTAACATTTTTAACGTCAAATTTATTTTTCAGTATACTTTCACTAAAACTGAAATAGGGGGCTTATTTTCCTGATTTAAGTTACCTCTCAACACATTTGTTTATTTACACACACACACACACACACACACACACACACACACACACACACACACACACACACAGTTGTCCCTGAAAAGCTGCAACGACATTGCCAGGCTCCCAGTTGCACTCTCCCTCCCCTCTACCAAAGTGTTGCTCCCCCCACCTCCTGGTGCAGAGGGTACATGTGAGGGTTACTGCAGCGGCAAGGAAGACTTGCAGTGCCAGCCAACACACACACACACACACACAAACACACACACACACACACACACACACACACACACACAGTGGCTTGTTTCCCTCTGGCATCCCACTGTGCCAGCTGCAGCCCGCTGCCCACCAGCACGATTCCCAAAAGGGCCATGCTTGGTTTGTGACTGTGTATTTGTGTTCATGTGTGTGTGTGCATGTATGTGTTTAAAGGGACAGAGGGCTTAGCCTAAAATCCTGTCACCCAGCTGCTTCCACTGTCAGATGGTCCCAAAGACCCACATCAACAGATGTACAGAGCAGCGACAGAGAGCACACAGAAAATCTCAGTCAGTCAGTGCACTGCAGTCTGCACTGTGTACAGAAAACCCAAACTGCAACCCTCTCTGCTTATACTGTAAGATAAATGAAGCAATCGTGTCCTCTACATTTTGGCTGGGGTTTTTTTGGTGGATGCTTTCAGCCATTTTGAGCTCGGTGCAGTAGTACTACGTGTTTACAAATGCTGAGATGTCCTTGGCTGTCGTAAGGAGCCACTTTTGGATTCTGGTGTCAGTTTACTGATGCAGTCTGGGATCAGAGGGGTGGTGGAGGAGGGTACTGATGCTGCATGAAGACACTTGGCATCTAACTTGTACCAAGCTATGGCAATAACAAAGGTTTGATAATGATTAGACAAATTAAGGATCGAGTACTACAATTATTCACTTGAGATTAGTTTCGTGATGGGTTAACTTAATGCTGTACAGATTGGAAAGTCCATTTTGGCAAATTTAGGGCCAGATAAATAAAACTTACTTGACTTGTCAAACAATTTACTTTCCAACTCTCCCAACTTAAAGTTTTTGGACTTTCCACAAGGAAACAACAGGAAACTCTTAATAGTGCATGATACACATATAAATAAAATACTGGAAGTATAATATATCAGCACAAATTCATTTGAATAAGGAGAAGCACAACACCTTTTAGTTGGGTTACTATACCCTTAAGGTTTGGCGGTGTAATCATAAGTTAAGAAAAGACTATTCAAATCTGAACATTCAACATTATTACTGCTTATAGTCAGGGACTACTCCTCAATCCTCAGTGAAAGTTGGTACCTATATAATAGAAAATACATCACAATAAAGACATTCGGAAACAAAACACAGTATTCTAACATCCAAGTAGTCAATGTTTCTTTCTAAGATCAAATGATGCTTGGACTGCAGTATCAGGCCCATTTCAAAGTATTATTACAGTCACCCACATATTAATATATCCGTAAACATTCATCATCTCCCTTCCGCTCTCCCCCAGTGACTACACCACTTCCTCAAAGCTGTGTAAGTAGATCCGGGCAAAGGAATGGTCCTATTAGCGCCAGCCAGTAGCACCCATGGGAGCCGGAAGGAAAATTGTCCCACCACTCCGCCCGGCACCATAACATTACTCATGAAACATTCACATCCTTATGTGGCCAGGATGATCACGCCAGCCTCCCATTGGTGGAGACCGGATCGGCCCAGAACAGGAGATGAGGTTCTATTGGTGTGGTGGGAGAGAGGAGAGGGATGGCGGGAGGCGGGTGAGGTTATCACATCGATCGATCCGTCCTCAGCCCACACAGACGAGGGCAAGGACTGCAGACTTTCTGAAGATTGTTATACTTGTGTGAGTTGCAACAGTTAGAGGTCGAGTTAGATCTTGATGTGAAAATATATACTACTTTTTTGAGAGATGACAAACACATAAGAAATGTAGATTAATAAGCTAAGCAGAGCTAAATTTACTTTTGCCACAGCAGCATTACATTACATTACATTGCATTTAGCTGGTGCTTTTATCCAAATCGACTTACAATAAGTGCATTCGACCAAGAAGATACAAACTTGAAGAAAACAGAATCATATAAGTACATCAGGTTTCATAGAGCCAAAACATTTCAAGTGCTACTCAACTGGCTTTAGATAAGCCAGTCCTTTGTTAGTATATAAGTGCTTTGTTGGTAATTTTATTGCTCGGAGTGGAGTCGAAAGAGATGAGTTTTTAGTCTGCGCCGGAAGATGTGTAGCTTTCTGCTGTCCTGATGTCAATGGGGAGCTCATTCCACCATTTTGGAGTCAGGATAGCAAACCGTCGTGTTTTTGCTGATGGGAACTTGGATCCCCCTCGCAGTGCGGGTGCAGCGAGCCGTTTGGCTGATGCACAGCGGAGTGCAGCCATAGAGAAATATTTGGTTGAATTTACCCGTTTAAATATGCTCGTCTAATATGTTCTCTATTGTGAAGTTTTTTTTATAGCATTTTCTGAACATTTGTCGTCCATGTTTAGACAGATATGATCTCATGTAGCATTTTCAATCAAGTTTTTCTAATTTATTATAATATTTCCAACAATCACTCTGCTTTTGATTCCGTTTTTGATCTCTATCAACTTCTTAAAGATTCCTTAACTGCTCAATGCTAGTTGCTGATTGTGTTAGCAGTGTGTGGTATTCTCTAAACCTTTGCCAAAACATCAACCTGGTGAAGTTTGAAATTAGGTTCATAAGAGTGGTTAGACTGAATCGAAACAGTACAAGAGACTTAAACATTATTTTGAGCTGCAGATAGTGAGGTTATAATTATCAGTGTTTTTCTAGCAAACTCAAATTTGACATTCATTTGATACATTTTTAGTAAAAACATAATTTACTCAAGCTTTAAGGCATGGTGACATGGCAGTAAACTGTCGCCAAAAGATGTTATATACACAATGTATGTGTTGTGTTTATTAACATTACCACCAAATAATGTTGGACTAAGCTACCGCTGATGAAAGTGATCCGATATGGTCCAAAGAGCCAGCATACGTAAGTGGAAACCAAATATAACAAGCGTGATAAAGATGTGTCAAAACTGCTTTAATAAATAACTGGGATGATTATTTAGAACGATGAAACATCCACTAAAAGAATGGAAACCTTTGTATAAAATTAACGTATGTCCCTTGTAGAATAAAATGTATACAATATGCATATTCAGCTTTTAACACCAGCAGTGATGCATCTTTAATTCTTTATTTTGCTGTGTCCCATTTACAGAAAATACGATGCCTTTTTGAGACAGTGACATGAAAAACGGGTCATTTTGAACTGAGTTGGTAACTTAAAAAAAAAAAACACACCTGCACGGTAGAAAACAAAAAACTGCAAATATTGTTCCCTTCATTAAAGCCGTGTAACCAAACATGAAGCTAATGCACGATTCAACAATTGAACTACTGACATCCACATGCATGACACTCAAAAGAGTCATGGTGGACCGCTTCATTTTTTTAACCTCCATCCATCAAGTGTTTTATTCCAGAAATCTCCATGATAGCAAAGCGACACAAGGAGAGCACTTTACTCAGGCGAATAGAACACGCCACTATACACCACACAACGTTTTAAAGAGTTACTTTCCTTAATATTGAAAACAAACCAACAACATAAAAAGATGACCATTGATACACAAATAATGCATTACATTAAGGCACCTGAAACAAAAGGGTTTGTGACGGGTTTAGAAACAGTTTGAGGACTTTTTAAGGCTATAAATATTGGCAGTTTTGCAACACTGCCTGCCTAAAACTCTCTGAATTTTCTATATAACAAAATCAGTGATACATCTTGTATTAGAAAAGGGAAAAAAATTACTAAAGTAAAAGTAATAATAGAATCAAACAAATAATTTAGAAGTAGACGCCTGCTCTGCTTTAAATGGGCAGAAAATCAACTTTCTGTCAATAAAAAGCAGTGATAACAGTTTTTTGCCCTTTAGGATACATTTTTGACTACCAGTTCAAATATGACTGGGTTAAAATTCTATTTTGCAATGCAATTATGAAATATTAGGAACCGGAATAATCATTTATACATCTTCCTGTTCCTAATAAAGGTTTCCTTCAATAGAGAAAGTTAAGTGCAAAACAATTAGAAAGACCATCATTTTTCTGTCCAACTGTCGACTAAGTTCAATCAAAAAAACGGAAGTTTGAGATTACGACCAAATCTAGTAATGATTACCAAATATATCCATGAAAAATCCGGTTTTTATTATCAAACATGAAATGGAAGTAGTAATCTTTTGGTAATTTATTGTTATGGTAAGTGTCTGATGTTGAAAAGCCTCACTGATTTGCTGTAACTTAAAAGACGTAGCAACAACTGTTGATGTGACGGTCAAAAACAAAAAAGGGGTCCTCATTGCTTACCATTTCTAAACCCTTCAGAAAGTCCTTCATAGGTGGTACCTCACTGTAAAGGTTCTTAACTGTGGGACTCTGGATATGAAGTGTTATAAAACGTGCCTATTTCGACTGGCATAAATAAAAGGAATGGCGTTGTAAAAAAAATAAAAATAATATTAATCATAATAATAACAATAATAATAATAATAAAAATGTGTGACTTGTCTTTAAGTTACTTATTTCAAATATACACAGCGACTCCTTTAGTATTTACACATATATACAGAGTATTCATTTCTGTTTTGATCAAATACCTCGAATGGCGTTGCTGTGAAATTGAACTCTCTAGATGTACACTTATATCCCTTTGAGATTTGAGAACATGGAGGTCAAACTGGGCAGCGCGACTCGGAGCCTCAACACGGCGGCTCTTGGAAAGGCACTTGCTACCAACTCAAATACTGCAAAAAATCCTCTAACAGAGCTTTCAGCCAAGACAACTGAGAAACAGGAGAACAAAAATGGAAGGCCACATAGTAGGCACTGGGGTTTCTGTCCCCTCTCCCCTCCAGGCCAAGTGTTTTGGTAAGGCTGGCGCATGACGGCCACAGGTGGATCGGCGGGCAAAGCCGGGAAGAGACAGAGCAAAGGAGGGTTTCTCTGTTACTGTGGCTGCAACAGTCCGTTTCCCTCAAAAACGTTGCTTTACTGTCCCTTTAAAGTGTATCTGCCCCACCACAGACACTGAACAGGAGCCCGCTGACAATTAAACAAAATCATTATCTGTAAACAAAAAAAAGTCTTTATACAGGTTTCTTTTTTTCTCCTTTCCGATGATTCATCGTTTCATAAATGGTATAACTCCATAAACAAAAAATGCAGAGAGCTTCTTTTGCCTCCTGAAAAAAGTGTTACATTTCAGCTCCTTCTGTACATAATCAAAGAAAAATAAATGAACAGAAGCAAATTAGGATGTTCACTGTGCTCTAGCCTCCTGAAGCAAAACAAATTTCAGGTAACAGTGAAAAAAACATGAAAACAAAGCAAAGAAAGACTTATAAAACACAAAGCCTTTTTTCTTTCAAAAAGAAGTCCGAAAATAAGAATAGCCGCTGCCTTGCTGCTTCTCTCGCTTCCACATCACGAGTCCTTTGTTTAAATGTCTAACACACAATGGTCTTTGAGGTCTTTTTGACCAGTCAAGACGGCACTGACATTTTTCCAGCGGTTGTCTTTGGGGCTGTAGCCTGGGGTCCGGTGGGGCGCTTTGAGGGATGAGCTGGAGCTGTGCATGGTACAGATCACTTCCCCACTGGACTGCGATGCAGTCTTAGAGTACTTATAAACTGGCTGCTTCCCCGCCTCTGCTCCACCACACTCCTCCTCGAGTTCCAGCTCGCCTTCCGTCTCTTCCTCCTCCTCCTCCCCCTCGTCACAGGTCCGATAGGAGGGGCCCATGAGCTTTTTGCGCTCCTGCTCGGCGTCCCTGTTGTTTTCCTTCAGCGCCTGCTGCTGCTGACGTCCAACAACAAGCCGAAGCGGCTGCCATTGGTTGTTCACGTTATCATCGGAGGCTGTGTTCCTCTCACGCTCTTTTCTCCGTTTGCGCGTCCACCAAACAGATACGATGATGCAGAAGAGGCAGAGCGAGCAGAAGATCCCACATAGAAGAGGCACCAGGTAATCTGTTGACATGAGGATGTACAAGGGATGAGTACATAGAATAGAAATCAGTAGAAAGTAGTGATAAAATACTGATGAGAAACTGATGGGACCCACAACAAACCCCTGTGGGACACCTTTGTTAATTATTACTCACCCACTAAGGGGGGCATGACTGGTGTTTCCACTTTGACCTCAATGACAGCCGACATTACGGTGCTGTTGTGCCGCTTGGACAACGTGCCCACTATAGCGCTGGCTGCCTCCCGGATAAGACTGTCGTCTGGAAGATCCTCTGGATGGAAAGACTGAAAAACCAAACCAGAGAACATTTAAGAACTGAGGACCTCAAACACTCAATCAAAATTGGGTTGTTTTGATATAATTGTACAAAGTAAAGAGTATAGTGGACAGTGGGTCATGCCAAGAAAGGCATAACATAAAAACTTGGATCATTTACTTACTATAGCCACCTCTACAGCATCCTGATTCGACTGAGAAAGGTCACACAGCAGGAGAAGGGAGTGGTCCTTTGCCAAACCTCGGGTATCAGGAAGATACCTTAGCTCATGGCATATGTTCTCCACTGTTGTTCCCTGCAAGTTCACATACATACTTTTAAGGAACAATACAAAATACACTGCTCCTTTAAAATGTAGCTTCAACAAGAAAATATTTTACATGAAGACATGACTCACTGTTGGTACTTTGTCTTTGTTGAAAATGAGTGTTATGCGGCCACAGCTGTTATCCAAGTGCCTGGTGTTTGGCTGGCACTTGGTGGTTGCTTTTGGAGGTGAGGCTCCTGCCATGGAGCAAAACCCCCACTGATGGCAAGGGGGGGAGAAGCAGGTGAGGTAGCTGTGCTCCAGACACTGGCGTCCAGCCGGGCAGGACTGATGTCTCTGATCTGAGCCTGAAGTCTGGAGCCGGCAGGGACGACGACCACACAGCACCTGGTGTCACACGCAATACATCTTCACATCCATGTAACCACACATTTATAATGGTTTCCTGCATGTTGAGTTTGAATGACAGCCAACAAATGTTAGGCATGATCTAATTTAAAGATATTACACTGTGGACTGTATTATTGTTGAACCCATTTTCTCAATAAATGTATTGATTATTTTTTCTTTGAATCTTTCAGAAAATAGTGAAAAAAAGTCCATCGCAATTAACAAGTTGTCAAAACAAAATACGTTTACTATAATTTAAGGCAAAGAATATCAGCAAAACCATTCAATATTTGTTATTTTGACTTAAACAAATGATGTATTGTGAGTTGAATTTTAAACTAATTGAGTCATTGTTTCGCCTTTTAACTCTTTTTTTCTCAGAGCATGATTGCTTGCTGTTGTTTGTGTTTGTAATTGAGATGTAGCAGATATTTGCTGGTGCTGTATTTTAGTAGGGATGTTATTTAAGTAGGGCTGGTTACCTTTGTACATTCCACTTTGCCATTGATGCAATGGCAGCTGTTGCAGTCCTCCTCCCAGTGACTGCCATGTGGAAACTGCAGCCCAGCATAGCGGCAAGTCTTCCCAACACCTATAACTGCAGACAGACAGGGACATGTTAAACTTCTGTAGCACTAATAAGCATATATTACAGATTAAGATCAAAGTAGGTACAATGGGTACAAATGTTGACTCAATAAATCATTTGATGGAGTGAATTATAACAGTAGATTAAAGATGTACGCTTACACTCTTGGCATCGGGTTCCTGTTCTACCGAGTGGACAGATGCAGCGGAAACCGTTGATCTCGTCCACACAGGAGGCACCGTAGGCACAGGGCGAAGACTGGCACTCGTTTATGTCTGTGAAGGTAAGAGGAGCATTACATTTAAGTTGGACACAAGGTACTGGATTCTAACATTTTAAAGACAAGTAAACGCCCGGTCAAACCAGAAAGAGGAATGGCTAAATTTGCCTCATGTCTTCGCATGTCTATGAACTTGGCAACGTAGGAATTTTCTTATAGGGCTTGTAAATGATCTGCTGTAGCTAACTAGAAAACCGCTAACATGCTAGCATTAGTCATTTATGGGGCCTCTTTCTATATTACTGAGTCATACAAAATTGTCAAGTTACAGTTAGCTCGTTAACTAAAGGGATTATAGGTTGACAAAATGTATGCAAACATATTTAAGCCACCACAACAACCACATTGACATTGTTTTCTGACGGAAGAGGTTAAAAATGGATGTTCCTCCATTTTTGATTTTGCCACTCGCTTTAAAAAGGTAAAAAATAACTTGCTAATACTAAACTGGGCAAATTGATGTGCCAGCAAATCCACAATACACTGTGTTTTAAAGGAAATGTACTGATGTTGTTGCATAACTTTGCATTTTAACCAAATAAACTACAATTCTGCATGCATGTTTAAGCCTCTTTCTAGCAATTATGTGAATCATCTCATGAACACTCATCAACGGGTCAAGACCATGACGTTTCAGTTTGTGCAAATTAAATCACAAAGCCAAATATTTAGAACATACAG
The DNA here is from genome assembly GCA_031216635.1 of Dissostichus eleginoides. Classification (NCBI taxonomy): domain Eukaryota; kingdom Metazoa; phylum Chordata; class Actinopteri; order Perciformes; family Nototheniidae; genus Dissostichus; species Dissostichus eleginoides. The sequence continues at coordinate 23,050,877 of CM062281.1, read as the reverse complement.
TAGTTTGTCTGAGACCGACTGAGTAAATTGTGTATGTTGGACTATGAACACATCTGCTATATAAGAAGCTCTTTGAACGACACATATCAATTGTCCCGTCCCATAGAAATCACTGGGAACCGCTGCCATTGTCACCCAGATTCCACATGAACACAGTCGGGATGAGGATTCTCAAATTTAAGCCTGACAGAAAAGGTGAACGCTATCCGGCCGAAACAAAGGAGCAGAGAAGAAGAATTTCAGGGTCACTGGGTAATTTGTCTTCCGTGTGTGTTTGTGTGACTGTGTGAGTATGGAGGAGGGACGGCCTCTGACCCCTGAGGCGTTAAAGGACCGAGAAAAAGGGAGAGGGCGGCGTCCTGGTCTTGCATTTAGGTGTCAATGTGTCCATCTCCTGCTGGTCTCCCCTTTTCCTTTCGGCCTTTCCTCTCTCCACCTATCCATCCTCCTAATCATACTCTGGCTGTTAGGGTCTTGTGCACTATACTTCTGCTGTTTTCCCGTTGCAGTACAAATAAAGGAATTCTGATTCAAACAGCATGTGAAGTGTTGGGAAAATACTGAACGTTCTCTTCCAATATCAGAGTAGCACATGATAACAAAGGCCCTACGTAGCTGTGTACGTAACAGGATGTATGATTACCTAGAAAAAGCATCAGGACTGTTTTAGGCATATGATAGCTATGTGATTAAACTGATGATTCAGCCTCTATGGAGAGAGACATATGACAAGCATGATAATTTCTGACGTGGGTCTTAGCTAATCTAAACTAAACATTGTGCACTGCTTTGAACCGGTATTCCTCCATCTTGTGACCGTGTAACTCCCTCTCTTGTATATCAGCATGTGAAGGACACTGTTCAGGAACTAGTTGTACCAAATGCTCTGTGTGTGATGACTACTTCCATTCTTGCAAGGATAATAAATACATGGATCCTGATTATTGAAGCTCAAGCCGGTGACGAGTGATATTTTTTCAACATGAAGTAACCTCATGTCTTTACTCACTGATTCTGCAGTCTGGTCCGGCGAACCCAGGAGCGCACTCACACCGAAACCAGTTGACTCCGTCCACACAAATACCGCCATTGTAACTGAAGAGAGGAAAGAAATGAAAAACGATTACTACAACAGTATTTTATTTCACTGTACAATATTTAAATGTGCATTCTGTTCTAGTCTATCTTATTTTATTTACATGAATATAGACTTCTCCATTTACTTGGTCACTTACAACATTCTCTGCATTATTTAGCTTATTGTACTTGTTTATTTTCTGACATGTATATAGTTTACTTCATCTGCATTACTTGCACATGCATTATTTTATTCTAGTCTATTCCACTCTGTTTCTTCTAACACTATTTTTACATTTTATTCATTTATGTCTTATTATGTTGCATTGTTGGAGGAGCCTGGGATTTAAGATTTTCATTGTCATATCTACACTTTAGCTACTGTGCACGTGACAAAAAAGCCTTTGAATCTTTGAGTACAGGAGCCACATCCTTTCCAGCTGCAACAAAGCACATATTTTCTGTGTGTGTGTGATGGTAGAGATGGGGGGGTCACAAGGCTCAATTCAACTCATCAATACAAGCCTCCACCTTTCAGATGCTAATTGGCGTGTCCAGCGACTCCCCTCCCCTCCTCTCATCATGCCTCTCCTTCCATTCCTCCTCAAAGCCCGACTCCCCCCCAGGTCGAACGGGAAGAATGGACACGTCCTCCCCCCAACCCCCCCTCGCCACTCCACCCCCCACCTGCATTCACCATGGGGTAGGTGGGACTGTTGTCCTCCTCCCTCAAAAAAAACCTCTCTCGCCACCTCTCTCTGTCCTATTGAATATCGAAGACCCCCCTCCTCCGAGAGATGCCCCTTTGAGGCTTGATTTAAGAACAACTTCCACTGCTGTTAGCGGCCCTTCACCCCTCCAGCCTGCAAGCTCTGTGTGAAGTGTGGAGATGAGGGAGAGAAAGGGGTGTGTAGGGTGGTGGGGGTTCATGATGTAGGAAACTGTACTCACCATGGATGAGGGTTGCAGTCGTTTATATCTGTTGAAGAGAACCACAAAGAGACACTTAGAGATAAGTTGTTACAGCGCCATATTTGTGTAATTTTTCCATTGCCTTTATAACATTTTTGGATATTATGCAAGATAAAATATCTACTATCAAGCATTTTTACTGCGTTTCAATTTGCAGTCTTAGATAATTAAGTTGCACATGATATTTAGCATGTTGCGCAAATAAAAAGAACTGGGCATCTAGGCCTTAAAAAGGCATCATAAGTACATTTATAGCTGTAAGTATGATGACTTTAATGTCAGTTTCCTGCAAATCCACAAAGAGAAACTCACTCTGGCCGCAGGTGGGGCCTTCCCAGCCCTCTTTGCAGATGCAGGTGAAAGTGTCTCCTCCTCCCACACAGGTCCCACTGTTGGAGCAAGGACTGGAGGCGCATGTGCTGTTCTTGGCTGTGGGAAGAGAGGAGGCATTAGTCAAGGATCACATATCCAAAATACAGAAATAGTATAAACGGTATGTTTGCACAATAAATACATTATTACAGTGTTAAACATGCATTAAAACATCTAACAGAAAATGCTTCCTGACCTCATCTAACCTGAAATGTTGCACTTAAACTCAAATGAAGGCATTTCAAATCTGTCTGAATCCATAATATTGCAAAGAAACAATCCTGTCATTAAAATTAGGCTTGTAAGGAGCAGCTGATAAACTGTATAGACATTACCTGGAGGAGCTGTATGTAGTGGTGCATGTGTGAGAGGGGCTTTACATTGAGTGCTTGACATCAACTCATTCTATATATGGTACAGTGACTACCAGTGGACAGCACTCAAAAACTAAATAAAAAGCTAAACTGTTACTGTGTTGTGTCCTTGAATATACTATCTGTACTAGTAGTTTAAGCAATCTATTAATATCTGATTTGAATAGGTTATGTAATAGAAGCAGTCCTCAGGCCTCACCTGTGTTGCAGGTGTTTCCTCCCCATCCAGGAGGGCAGGCACAGCGAAAGCGTCTACGTGGTCGTAGCAGGTTCCTCCGTTACTGCAGGTGGTCGCGTCACACTGGCTCTCACCTGGTCAGGAACAGAGAGAAACACTGAGGTCAGACACTTTGTATAACTATTCATAACATCAGTAAGGAAAGACACTTCTTATGCTTGTGTTGAGATACACTTATTACATTTAGTCAAGTACTGGCCTTAAGTACAACTTTGAAGAGCTAGTACTTAAGCTGAGCATTACAAATTCCATGCTACTCCACTACAATTCAGAAGAAAATAAATTCAGAAAGTCTACTACATTTATGTGTAACTTTACTCATTTTCACGATTCATATTTGTATATATATATATATATATATGGGGGCGTGTGGTGCAGTGGGTTGTGCGTAGGTTTGGATCAGGGGGTCACAGGTTCAAACCCCACTGCAGTCAGCATGTGTCCCTGGGAAAGACACTTCACCCCAAATTGCTCCTGTGGGGATTGCCCACAGTATTGAGTATGTAAGTCGCTTTGGATAAAAGCGTCTAACAAGTAACATGTAAAGTAATGTAATATTCAGATTAGTGATAAAAGAATAGAATAACAAATAATAAAACCCGACCGTATATGTAGTAAAAACATTTATCTCCTCCATTAACAACATTTTAATGCATCAAAAAGTCTAATCTATATTATTCTGAAAAGGGCCTTTGTGCAGTACTAAGGACTTTTGCTCAAGTAAAACATTGAATGCAGGACTTTTACTTGAGTTACACCAGTTATTCCTACGCTGTGGTAATAATACTTTCAGTTAAACAAAGATCTGAGTGCTCTGTCCACCTCTGTTCTTGAGATCAAATGTACTCATAACATACAAAGATGTGTAAGCATGGTGGCGTCTGTGCCTCAAAAGCCTACAGAACATAAACACACACATTAACACAGACTCGACATAACTCACGGGAATGGCAGGTCTTGCCCTTCCAGTTGTCGGCACACTCGCAGTAGAAGTCGTTCACCAGATCCACGCAGCGCCCGCCGTTCTTACACGGGTTGTGTCTGCACTCGTTGACATCTGGAGGAAGGAGGAAGGAATACATGATAATAAAAAAGCTTTATTTATATAGCACTTTTCATACAACACATGCAGCTCAGTGCTTTACAAAATGACACATCACAAGTTAAAAATGAACAACAAGAAATTCCCCTCAGATTACTTGTTAAGAACTTTACAGGTACATGCAGCAACATATAACATGTTATCAGCTTAATAGACACAAGGAGGTCAAATGTATGATAATACAAATAAAATAAATAACTGTCTCTCTGACAGATAAGTCAACTGAGTCGATGCAACAATATAAAACCCCATAAAACATAAATGAACATATAGGTACAACAGAAATACAAATAAAAAGATAATAGTAATAAAAATACCATTATTCTAATAAAGGTTAAACGATTAAGAAATAAAAAAGACCAACCTAAAAATAAATATTGCTATTGAAGCATGTTAGATTAATAAAATAAGATAACATCCTTTAAGACCTATTAAATAAATAAAAATATATAAAGGTAGGTAAATAATAAAGACTAAAATAACATTGAAAGCGGGGGGTTGCTAATCTAAAAAGACGTGTCTTTAGCTGGTGATGATGAGACCTTTACCAAACTTGTCTTCCATTTAGTGCAAATGAATACACAGAAGCTCTTCTGTAAACTATCTAAAATGCTGCATGGCTGAAGGTAGCTGCAGTGAGTTATGTTGCAGGCGATGAACTCACTGAGGTCACAGAGTCGACCCTCCCAACCATCGGGACAGACGCACTGAAACGAGTTCACTCCATCAATGCAGGTCCCTCCGTTCCCACAGGGGTTGCTGGTGCAGTCGTTGATATCTAAAAGAAGTCAAGGGGAAGGTTAGATGGATTCAACACTTTTGGAAGTAGTAAACATTTAGTATTTAGACTAGATTACTAGTAACACTTTCAAACCCTCCCTGTTTAGAATGTATACCTGGTTCATAAGCACTTCATAAATGTTCATTAAAGCTTATGCATCATGCCGTTTTTAATAGCTGTAAATCCTTATGGTATGGACAAAGCTTTGATATATTGTGTTCACATTTTAAATGATTTTATACAGGTTTCAACACTTTAAATACTTATTTCTGCTTATACCATTATTTAACATACATTTGAGTGTTTGACATAATATTTTGTTAGAAACTACCTATTATTAATTTTCAATGATGAAGTTAAAAACATGTTACCGTGTTCATTTTTCTATCAAATTTAAGTTGACACATTTTGTTTGTTAACCCTTAGTTGTGTTGGGTCTCCCGTGACCCGTTTCAAGTTACAATGATATAATAACTGCGCTCTAGTTTTTTGTATCGGAACAAGGCTTCATGATATCCTCCACAACAGCTATATAAACACTACAACACTGATTTTGACCATTTTAGCCAAGTCTGAAGGTCTCTTGAAAAAAAAGTGTATAATTTGGTGTTGGGGTCTGGGGAGACCCAGCTGAATTGTTGTGGGTCACTCGGGGTCAAATTTGGCCCAATCAAGATTCATCTTTGAGTTTAGCCACCCCTCCCCCACCCCCTTCATCAACTGTAACAATAATTTTAAACTTATTTTGGGGAGATTGTATTCTAATATTAGTCTATTATAGTCAGATAACGTATTGATCCACTGTCTTCACTATAGGAAATGTAATGAGTGAATTGAATCACATGTTTCACTTAAATATGTGGTGTAATGTTTTTTGGGGCCATAAAATAAAATGACAACAGGAGTGTACGGGTATGAATGCATCATAAGTTAGTTATGATGTAGTTAAAACAATATTGGATGATAATCATTATTTTTGAGTGTTTTGGACAGATAAATCATGGGTCAAAATTGACCCGCGAACACCATGAACGGTAACAGCTTTTGAACACAACACAAGGGTTAATCATTTAAGAAATCTTTGCAGGAAGAACTACATTTCTAGTTTCAGTTGTAGGCACGATAGTATACAAAAGAGGTAGAAATCTCAATGCAAGAGTCTCTACGTACTCTCATGGCAGTAGATGCCGCTGAAGCCCGGGTCACAGAAGCAGGAGAAGTTTCCGGTGGGCTGGCTGATGCATCGTCCTCTCGGCCCGCAGACGTTTGAGGAGATGTGACGCACTCCGGCTGAGTCGTTGGTCGCCACAGCAACAGTGCAGCTGTCAATCACTGAAGGATAAAAAGAAAAACAGTTAAAATGCATAACTTTTCTTTGAGTAGTTTGTTCAGTCCTGGTATATCTTTGCAGACAGTTCAGTCACCTTGACACGGGGCGGTCTGGCAGTTCTCCTTCAGACGCTCACAGGTTTTCCCCTCGAAGCCTTCGGGGCAGGCGCAGTAGAAGTCCTGCTCCATGCTGTGGCACTGGGCCTCGTTCTCACATGGGTTCGGATCACACGCATCTGAGGGGGTCCAGCCAGAGATCTGAGATATCAAGGGGAGAGAAAGATCATTACTTTACAATAAGGGGGACACAAAGAACAGACATTTCTTTAAAACAGCACAAACCAATATTTGATATGAACTCTTTATTAAATCCCTGTAGGTTCATCATCATGAGTGACACCGATCACCTAGTATTTAAGTGTGTTTTTATTTTGGTTAGAAGGCAGACAAAGTGAGAAAGTAACTGCCTCTTTATCTGTTTATTACTTTCACGAGTTGGTGGAGACATAAGCAGAGCCAAAACGAGTGTAAATATTGAGACTCAGATTCACCAGGTGTTCAGAAACACAACTCCAAATGACGCTAATGTTAATCCATGTCTAATGGGTGTGAATTAGCATATTTGTTCACCATAACATATCAATGTTGTGTCAAAACGTGTCAATAATCAATACATCTAGGCTTGATTTAGTATGATTAGGAAAGTAAGCCTTCCATTTTATATTTATTTCTATAAGAAAGTCGATCCAACCAATTGGACATTTAAAAAGTTGAACTCCATCCCTTCATTTCCAATTAGCAGTTCCTCTAGATTAGTACGTTAACTTGCCAAAGGCCACTCACTGAAATGGTTCTTAACTAATTATTAAAACAAGTGAAGATGCAAGTAAAGCCAAATGAGCAGATCTTAAGTCTGTGCAGGTGACGGCTTAGCTTGGCTCGAGCCTCCGCCGCTGTTCAGAACAAATGGAAAGTAAGTTGACGAGCAGAGTAAGCCTCAGAAACTGTCCCTAAGCTCATCAAGGGAATCTACGCTTTTGGTTTTACATCTGTGTGCCCCGCTAAATCTTGCAGGATTATTCTGAGACAGCAGCATGACAGAACAGAGAGAGCATGCATGAGAAAAAACAGCCCCATTATGAGCGCAAATATTGACTCTGGTCCAACATGGTGCAGAGCCGCAGTGAATACAATGTAGATAAATCATCCGTCATACCACCGTGATACAGAAACTAGAGGCGGCATTGACATATTTTCCCATTTCTACCTGCAGCAATACAGAGGTTGGAGTAAAAATCTCCCAGTTTATGTAAACAGAAGCCTACTGTGCATAAACTCTGTGTTGCACCCCTTCCCATTTAAGGTGCTGAACATAGAGTTAGAGTAGGGTGAGGTCTGCGGTCACACAGTTTATTTTACCTTAAGTGTCAGGGCCAGATACATTTTTTTTTTACTATTTGCCTGTGTGTGGTCAGGGGAGCGTGTCTGAGGGCAAGAGCGTCTATAAATCTTCAGCACATTAACGCGACTGTTTGGACTATTCACAGCACAAGGGACATTTCTCATTGCGGCAGACAGATCGAGGCTTTATTTATAGCAGAAAACCACCAGGCAACGTCATGAATTACTTGAGGTCAACTATAAATACATTCTGCAATAAAAAAAAACAGACTTTTGATGGTCGATAGCACAATTAAATTGGCCTTACTCTTCTTTTACAAAGCAAATGGTCCTGGATATTTGAAACAAAACGTGTAAATCCATAAGGAGATAACTAGAATACTGCTTATTTAAGAAAGCAGGAAAGGATAAACCCCCGACAAAACATAATAGGGCCCCTTTAACCCTCCTATTGTCTTCGTTTTCCCCCCCTTACTTTGGTGTTCACTGTCAAATTTGACCGGTCCTGTTTTAACTGCTATTACATTAACACAAAAACCATTAATCATCACCAAATTTCATTTAACACCCTTTCAAACTGTAAATATTGTATCAGACTACTGGTATACAGGAAAAACTGCAGTAAATATACAAAGAATAGACACTGAACATGTATTGCATGTGCCAGGTGTGATCCATGTGGGGGGATGGGCACATAAGAGCGGGAAATGTGTCATTGTTCTGTGTGTGTGTGTGTTTGTGTGTGCCAGGTGTGATTCACATGGGGGGATTGGGCACATAAGGGGGGGACACACATCTAGAGAGTGTGTGTGTGTGTGTGTGTGTGTGTGTGTGTGTGTGTGTGTGTGTGTGTGTGTGTGTGTGTGTGTGTGTGTGTGTGTGTGTGTGTGTGTGTGTTTTATCTGATCCGGATGGTTACTAATTCCTTTTCTTTATGGCGGTCCGGGAACACCATGGGTGTTACAAAGTTGACTAAATCATCCAAAATTCAATGAAAGTGGTGATCAGCAATTTGATATGTTCAAATGTCTACTGTGAAGGATATCATAAAGCCTTAATGCAATCGAATGTAAAACAAAAAGGTTATGATTGATGAAAGTAGTAAATCGCTCAGATTTGACCCAAGACAACAGGAGGGTTAAACATATATAATAAAGATAAAATGCATTACAAAGGATGTCACTTTCTTTGCAATGATGCAAACATTTTCTTATTTGCAGCACAGGACGAAAAATATACCAGTAGGCATTATTCATAAATCAAAGTATTATAGTTTTGATCCAACTAGGTCAACTTGAATGTTTGTACCAAATTTGAGCGTTTTTTTAAACTAAATGACTTCATCATTTCAACTTGTTGGTGGCGCAAAAAGAAAACACCAGGGCCAAAATCATTAGGATACATCATTTAGGGTTCATGACTATTGTGATACGCGAGTCTAAACCAAAGTTATTGAGCCACCAATGCTGCCATCCATAGAGCCACAATGACCAAATAATTACACTTTTTCGGGTAAACAAAGGAATAAATTCATCATCTGACCTTACATAATCAAGACAGTCTATCATCTACTAAGAGAATAAGGGTTCTCTTTCCTTGAACTCCTTGTCTCTTCTAAAGAAATTAGTCAGATTAGGAATGGGCAAAAACACAATCAAACTGTTCTGGACTTGAAAGGGGAAACTAAATCAGAACAACACGGCGCAGGAGGCGTTTGTAGTTTTGGCACTGCAGGGCAGGAATGTACACCGTGCCATAGCAGGCATCAGAGCTCTGTAGTATGCGGGCAGAAATCCAGCGGCGCCTCATTCAGAGAGGCTCATATTTATAGTAGAGATGCTAAAACAGGATTGGCTCCTGACCAGCAATGTCCTCCATTCAGGGCCCAGGAGATGCAGTGGAGTGTCAGTTTCCTCCCTGCTAACCTACATTAGCTTCCAACACACACTTCCATTATAGAAAGGCTGCAGCAAGGACACCGATATGTCGTGTCTGCATGAAACTTAATGATCAATTACTACAGAAGCTTGCAGTGAAACCTTGGCTTAGTTTATTTGGCTGGAAACATTACACAACTTTTTGTGTTGGTAGTTGGATTACATAACTGTGCTGTAAGGACTACTGCAGATGGAGTATTTGCACAGCACAACAAGCCACTTAACGTATGTTTTCTAAATCAAAATAGCCGTCAAGTATGTATTAGTATTATATTCTTTTTACCATATCATCTTGGATTGAATCATTTCCTTGGCATGTTTTGCCACAATCTGACTTTTGCCTATTGTATCCAAAGGGTAGGAAAAAGGTTGTTGCTGAGCAGTTCACAGAAAACAGAAATCCCAAGGGGCGAATCCTCGACTAAAGATAATGTTAAACAACAAACGCAATTTTGTCGACTACTTAATTTAATCAACAGATCTGTAAAACTGAATGTCTCCACAAAGAAGTCAACTTTAAATCTTTTGTTTACCAGAGATGTGCTCATACGTTTTTGGAAATAAGTCGTTCAGCATGAAAAATAGCATTTAAATCAACTAAAGAAAACTTAGTCGACTCAGAAGTAGACTAATCGATTAAGAGAGCTCTAGACCTCCCACCAGTATTGACCTGTACGCAATTTAGTTTGGATTGTAGACCTTTATCACAAAAATACTTTCCTCTCCAGACATGTAATGTGTCACTAATGAAGTCCTAAGGCTATTCAAAACAAAGGCTAACACTAGTGTATAATCCGTCACTGTATCCTCAATAATCCAATGTGACCTGTGTAACACGAGACCCACCTCACACAGCTGTCCAGCAAACTGCGGTGGGCACTGACACACGAAGCCGTCCAGCACGGCGTGGCACTGTCCTCCGTTCTGACACGGTCTGCCCTCACACTTGTTCCTCTGGATTTCACAGTGAGTGCCTACAAAGCCTGGAGGACACTGGCAGTGGTAACTCCTCTGGCCCTCCTACAGAAAACACAAAGAGAGATGAGTTAAAGGTCCCCTATTATACTGTATTTCATCAATACATTATAGGTCTCAGATATATACAAAACATGTCTCTGAAGTGTTTGGCTCCAAACACCAAACAGATCATTGCAGCATCCCATAATCCCCTCTGTTTCAGCCCTGTTTCCAAAGTGCTGATTCTCTGTCTGTTACTTTAGATGAAAATAAGGAGCCCCTCCCCACGCCCCTCTGAGAGATATTTGGTTAAAAAGAACACAATGGTGCTCTAGGAGGAGATTCAGGTGATAAGGTGGGGGGGGGGTTACCTTGGTTGGTGATTGGCTAATGGTTACACAAGACAAACAATCGTTATGACATCATAAAGTGGCCAAAATCTGATCAGCTCATTTTCAGACAGGTTTTTATATAAATGGATCAGGACAAAAAGAGAGAGAATCTTTTTTCCTGAAACTTTCAGAATCTCTTTACACAGAGGGGACACATGTTGATGTAGAAAAGACATGTGGATTTTGCACAATAGGTGACCTTTAAAGATGCAACGACAAACACAAGGTTGAGGAACGGAGGTGGAATACACATTTAATTAAAAAACATCCATACCTTGCATGTTGCTCCGTTCTGGCACTGACCATGGCAGCCGTTGATGTCTGAACAGGAGGCAAAAGTTACATTTCATTATAAAACATTAGGAATAACATGTTTTATTAACTTTTCTATCAACCTACAATGTGGGATGTGCACGGATTATCAGAATTTGGAAAAGAAATCACTAGTGAAGCCAAGAGAGTGCCAAAAAGACCTTGTATAGGTTGTAAATGGGCATGCATTGGATCCAGAAAGAGGGACTGGTCATGCATATTCGAATATGATTTGTTTGCCAAGACGGGAAAGCAAACGGGTTACCACATGTGGGAAAGGGAGTGACGCTAAGCTACACCTATGTTGTGAGTCCAGGAAGTGAGAGGTAGCCAGAAGAAGAGGACGCCAGTGGAAGGGCAGACATTTAAGAAGTGACTTTTAGACGAGGTAAATACTGACTGATGTCACAGTTTTGTCCGGACCATCCCCGAAAACAGTCGCAGTGATAGCCGCCAATCAAATTTTTGCAAGAGTAAGCTTTCACGCAGGGCTTTCCTGCACACTCATTTGCATCTGTGAAGGCAGGAAGTAAAGGGAGACCGAGTCCATCAATTGAAAACAAACCAAAAGGAGAGGTCAACGAGAAAGAAACGAGACCAGAAACCCAACCTTAGAAACCCTGACGGTGTCATCGGGGTTATTTGGTTAGTTAGGTCGGCTTGGAGACTGAAATATTCAACAGAAAGCTTTGTGTGGTAGAAGAGATGCTATTGGTTGCATACAGCTAAATGTAGGACCCTGTGTTGTTTAGCCTTTATTTGGGAGTAAATACTGAAACCTTTAAAAAAAAAATACAATTTAAAAAAAAGTAATAAAACACAATAATTTGGAAACAATTACAATAATAAAATAATAGTTATAGTCCCATAGTTTGCGAGTTTCATTGATAAACCACTTAATCGATAAAATGCAAAAATGGGACCCTCTCATGTCTAAATACTCAAAGATATATCATTTGCAACACCCAGAAACACACAGAAGTAGCACCTTTTCAAATATTTAAGTAGCTGAACACAGAATTTCTTGCAGCTTTGGGAAAAATGTCAGAGCTTCCTAAGGCATTAAAACAGAAGAAACGCGACGTGGTGTTGGACCTTTGTGTGTGTTATACCCCTCTTTTTCACTCCACAGTAATTGCTGCCTTTGTTTAATGTGAGCTTACCAATCCAATCCACTTTATTTATATAGCACATATTAAAAACTGAGGGTTTACCGAAGTGCTTCACAGCAAACATAACATTATAATAATAGATAAAAGGCACACATAAGAATAGATAAAAGGCACACAAAGGCTATGGACAGACAATAAAAGCATACACATCGATAAAACAGCTCAAACTGACTCGAAAGCGAGGGAAAAGAGGTGGGTCTTCAGGCGGGACTTAAAAGTTTGAAAGGTGGGCGACAATTTGACATGGGGGGGGCAGGTCGTTCCAGAGCCTGGGGGCTACCGCTGAGAAGGCTCGGTCTCCCCTGGTCTTTTTCCTTGTTTTAGGGACTACTAGCAGCAGCTGATCAGCCGACCTCAAAGCCCTTGAGGGGGTGTACAGCTTTAGGAGGTCGGAGATGTACTGAGGGGCCAGCCCATTAAGCGATTTAAAAAACAATGACATCTTAAAATGAACTCTAAAATGGACAGGAAGGGAGTGGAGGGAAGCCAATAAGAACAAATATAATTCTGTCTATAAATAAATCTATTAAATTGACCTATTAATTGAATTTGAATGAAACGTGTCCTGTTATGGAAGCTATCACATTAGACTGAAAATGAATTTAATTGGGACCCAATCAGTTTTTTTTTTTTTCTTGAAGTGTCCCAGACCTCCCGCAGAAAAGCTTCAAAGTCACAACAGCTGACACATTCATTTTTCATCTGTTAGAAATGAATATAATGAGAAAAATCTTCAGTTTCCCTCAAAACCTTCAAAGACATCAAAAGTGTTACAACAAAGAAAAGCAACGCTGCTCAAATATTCACAGGAATGGAGGGGGGGGGGGGGCAATCTGCAGGGAGTCCTGCTGTGCTCCCTCACACACCTGTCCTCTCTCTGAAACCCTAAACTCTCTATACACACACACACACACACACACACACACACACACACACACACACACACACACACACACACACACACACACACACACACACACACACACACACACACACACACACACACACACACACACACACACACACACACACACACACACCACACCACACACCACACCACACACACACACACACACACACACACACACACACACACACACCACACACACACACACACACACACACACACACACACACACACACACACACACACACACACACACACACACACACACACACACACACACACACACACACACACACACACACAACACACACACAATCACCAGGTAAGACAGGAGGCCAATGGCCGCCTGTAAGCTGAGATCTGAGCTGGTAAGATGACACTGAACTCTTGGGATCTCTTTCCTACCTTCATCCCCCCGACATACACACTCACACACACCCCAACTTGTTTACCAGTCGTAATCCATTTCCTGGCTTCACGCCGGTCACGTCCGCTTTCAGAGACAGGAGCGATATAAAAAACCGATGCCACCAGCAGCAGCAAACAAACAGCCGGATATAGACACACTAGTAGCTCATAAAGTCATTGAGAAAAAAGAGCTGTGCAGCTGCCCAGGATATCAACAGCGTGCAGCGAGGCTCAGGTTGCTGGTGGCCATTTTTAATTCTAAAACATATATCCTGAGCTCTGTGCCGAAGTCTCAGAGGTCATTTCATTTGTTTTACGGCACAAACAGGAAAGAAACGGCTACAAAAACACGTCTCCCTGTAGAAATGAAGAGTTTGTTTGCCAGAAAAGCTAAAACACAGGAAATCTTATACTTCTTTTTTGTGTGCTTCTCACCAGAGGCTGTTTGAAATACTGTGTGTTTACTGAAAGCATGAATCTCACCTATCTGGCAGGTCTTTCCCTCCCACTGTGGAGGGCACACACACTCAAAGCCGTCCTCCAGGTCGACACAGGTTCCTCCCTGAGCACATGGACTGGACGCACACTCGTCCAAATCTGAGAAGAAAACACGCTTAAACTCACGGTCTGCTTACTTCTATCTACATGCAACATTCAAAAAAAGTGTTGGAGTTGAGTTAGACTTTAGGCACGTTTAAGAACATAGTGAAAAAGGACATGGAGAGGTGAAGAGGGTTGTGTTAAGAGAGCCTTGATATATTGAGAAGTTAACCTTCAGTTAGTAGGAGTGAGTGTTTGGAAAACAAGTTACAGACGTGTCTGGGAGTAAAAGATGTAACTGCAAGGATCAGCATTCAAAAAAGTGGAGATAATTTAAATGTACAGCAGTTACTCACTGTTGGCACAGGTCAGACCCTCCCAGCCTGGTGGACAGTGGCACTCGAACCCTGAAGGAACCTCGTGGCATGAACCGCCGTTAGTGCAAGGATTGGAAACACAGGCGTGCTCAGCTGGAGGGTTTCAAACAGAACACAATTAACATTTCCTTAAAGATTCAGAGATTTCAAGGCATTTTCTTCACTTAGTCCCAGTACATATTAGAAATATTGTTTAAAATGTTTCCAATGCTAAACTCAAATGTTAAAGCTGGCATGTAAGCTAGCATGTTTCACTAGTATCTATATATGAGTGCTTGAGTAATTGATGGGGTTGTAACTATGGATTGTTTTCATTCATCATCAAATAAACAGCACAATTCCACAGAGCACAAGATGACATCTTAAAATTGTTTTATTTAACTAACAGTCCTCAACCCTATATGGCAAAAATGCAGCAAATATTCACATTTGAGAAGCACTGTTTTGGATGTTCTTGCTGTATGAATCGCCTAATAAAAAGGACTTCCTTATCTTACTGAGCTTGTACCACAATTGGAACAAAGCGGAAGATGAAATATTGTACATGACAGAAGAACAAGCCTGATTGAACAAAAACAGTGTGTTAATGTCCTTTTTCAAAGACAGCAGCAGCGTGGTTTCTCTCTCACCGATCTGACAGGTCTTGCCGGAGTATCCCTGAGGACAGGAGCAGTGGAACTCGTCTGGTTCTGTGTTCATGCAGGTTCCTCCGTTCACACAAGGATGGTGCCGACCGCAGTAATTCAGATCTGGAGGAAGACGCACACAGACACATTTGAGCATTTCTGAAGTGCAAAAAGATTATTCTGCAGGAAGGACTGACTGATGTTTCCTGGCACTGAAAACTGAGCCTCGTTACCATGCTGTACCAAGAGCAAATGCTACAGTCTCTAGTTGAGTAATGATAATTCATTTAATCTGAAGATTTACTTTAGTCAAATGTCAAGTTTTTTAATGTGTTTTTTTGGGGGGATGACATAGACGTCATAAATCTCATTAAAATATTTAAATGTTGAAAATAAGGGATTTTATACACCCCCCATATACGTTTGTTCCACGTTTTTATTTGAGGAGTGTTATAGCCTCCTCATGGCGCCACACCTTCAGACTGTGTTAATTGGATCGACCCTGTGAGATCACTCTTTGTCTGTTTCACCATTTCATCCTATCGGAGTTCCCAGAAAGCTTGTCGGGATCTTCACTCGGTTCAGACCACCAGCTGTCAGCTCTGACAGGAAGCTCCGAGTGTTTTCACACACACTCTGCTGCACAGCATCACGATGGAGCCGTTACAGTATTTACAGATTATAAAGCCTCCTAGATGTACCTTTATGGTTATTTTTTACATGTGCAGAAGAAACTCAACAAGCCCCCCATCTGATCCCTGCACACTGCCTCAGGCTAAAAGGCCAGGTCAGCCTAAAGCTGGTGAATAAGAGAGCAGGATCTGTCTCCACCGGGGATCTTAGGACCATTCTCATCCCCCGAAGAGCCCTCAGTGACGAAGGGATTCGGGGATCGAGTGTCCGTGCTGCTGCTCGGATCACACGGCAGTAAAACTATCTAGCTGAGAGAGAATTCAGAGCTCATATGTAGGTATGTTAAGGTGCCTTTAAATGCAGTTTTTTAAAGTTTGGTCCATTCACAACTCCTAATATACAGAACAAAAATATCACCATCATTCCTTCGCCCTCTTGATGGAACCACATCATACTCTGGCATTGACAATATTACGTTTTGTTATTGATTTAATATTTTTCTATTACAGTGACAGTTATTTTCTCTCCATTTGTTGGCCCAAAAAAAAAAAAAGGGCTTTTAGTATAATTCCTATTATTAAATCTGCCAAAAAGTGACCAAAGTCTTTGTAACTGAAACATTGTTCGATTTATAAGATGTCAAAACTGTGTCTGAAGGGACATTTTGAAGCCCAAAAATAAAGAAAATCTGTTTATTATTTCATAAAACAAAGAAAAGCATCAAATCGTCTTCAATGTAAACCTCCAACTAGGTTTAGATAATACTAGCAATAAATCAAGATATCAATATAGTTGCCAAATATTATAATCAGGTAATTATGTATAAGATTAATCGACTGATTGTTTCAGCTCTAATAATAGTTTAAAATAACCTTCCGTTTGACGGGAAGCTCAGGTTAAATGTTGGAAAATGTTAACAAATATGCCTTCACTGTACTTTAAAGAGCCAGAAAAGACACTTAAATTCCAGCTGCAAATGACTGAGCAGCATTATTTTTACAGTTTTCTACATGCTCATATGTTGCTCCTTCAAAAGTATTTTCTGTTGCACCTCTGCTCCGAGTAGCTCGCTCGTTTCTTACTCATCACACCCAGGCAGCTGTAGCTGGAGGGGACGTGCAGGATGAGAGCTGTGTGTGGGAGAAAGTAAAGAAAACATGGACTTTTCCATACCTTTATCGCACAGCAGGCCGCCCCAGTTCCTCTCACAGCTGCACTGCCACGGGATGTTGCAGGTCCCGTGAACGCACCCCGGGTACAGCACACATTCATCACAGAACTGCCCCTGCCAGCCGTAGTTACACCTGTCAAACACACACGCATAAATCACTCCACTCATCTAATCCCATTTCCTGCTCTCTGAGGAATCCCTTCCTTTTCTTTCATTGGCTGTTGAAAGACGTTTATTTTTCTTGGTTATAGATCAAAACAGTGTTGGTATTATAAATGTGATAATATTTCGCAAAAGACAAAGTGTTGAAAGGTCCCTATTGAACAAGCTTTAAATGAGACATCACAGCTTTTCAACTGTAGGATATACTCAAATGCATCTGATACCAATCTTAGGTAAAGATATAGCACTTCAAAAAGATGACAAATAAATATAAAAATGATTATTTTATATCATATCTTTTTATCTTGTACTTGGGGGAAACAAAAATCAAGTTGTTTTGTATGTTGTGGACATTTCCCACTTCTTGTGAGGATATATCCAAAAGAAAGTCAATGAAACCTGATGAAAACACATGATTTGTTACTCACTTAAACATTAAGGATAAGCAGACCATCCTGACTTAAAAAAGGTCTTTATCACTGTCTTTAAGACCAGTGACAGGCTGCCCCAAAAAGCCAAGTGTCCTCTAAACCAAAGCCATAGCTGAAATTGTTTATGCATCATTATAACAACATCATTACAAAGTCTGTAGGAAGAGGCCGACTCAGGATTCAAATCACTGAGCAGCTAAATGCACAAAAGAGTCAAAGACAGTGAACTTGTGTTTGCTTGAAGCAGTCGCGTGCAACCTGCCCACAGTGGAAACACCTAATATTGTATCTGCTCTTGTGTCAACCTATCCCACGGCCTTCTGCCAACTAATCTTAGTGGAGGGTGACATTCCAGGGCAGGAGGGTTAAGAATACTTCCAGCAGCTCCTGTGCTCGGGTTAGAGTCTGCAGCTACGAGGGTGGCACGGCCGTACTGAGAGCAAGCTGGAGACAACTGTGTGTATCCACAGTGTGTGTGTGTGTGTACGATCCTGCAGCTTCTCGACAGCGCTTGTATATTCCAAGGCTTCTGTGTCGTCGAGCCAGCTGTCTCGTCAATTGACTGCTATTTTGAGTCTCCTGCAGACGGCACCGCTGTCTCTCTGAGAGACGAGGCCTTTCGGAAATCTCAGGCTGAGGGGGGGGGGGGGGGGGGGGGGTTGTGTACGGGCATTGGGGAATACTTGGCATGCTTCTCCCACTGTATATGATTAGCTTCAGAGGGTCTGACAGCAATGTGGCAATAACACTAACAGACCTCCGGCAAGGAGACTCCCTTACAGCTCTTTACGCTTGAAGGTATAAAAAAAGAGGTATTCTGTGGTTTAATTTTTGGCCACATTGATATCATCATTAGTCATGAAGCCCTCGCGGCGTAGGAGTGATGTTGACATTTTGGCATGTCAAAGTTTGCAAAGTGGGAAAAAAAAAAAAATTGTGTTACATTGCATAGCCAAGTGATTTTTGTGAAAAGGCAAGCCTCTGACGGATATGTCAGAACAAGCCTAATGGGTGCTAATAAAAAGCCTCAGGGCAGCGGCGTAACAACAGGCACGTACCAGCAAACAAAGCAAAGCCCAAAAAACTGTGATGAAATAGAGGCAATCAAAGGAGACAGCGAGGGATTGCATACCAGCTTTCTGCGTGACCTGAGGCTTCATTACATTCGTGCCACTGCAGGAAGAGTCTTTACTGCCGCTCTTCTATTCATGTCACTTTCCTGTTGACTGGGACTTGACATTTGGGAAGAATAAGCTGCTTCCCCCTGTTGTCTGTCTGTAAGCATCGAGGCAGACATACAGAAATTCGAAGCGGTTTCCTAAAACTGGTCATCCCCCTGTCATTCCTCGGCTCCGAGCCAAAGCCGTTTCCTAATAAAGGAAGAAGTGTCTCTTTCCATCTGGCAGGTGGGAGGAGGGGGTTTACAAATGACGACGGGATGCACCACATCCTGGAAACGTGGACCTATGGGGCCAGTCTACGTCACTTTATCGAACTGTCATTTCCACTTTCAGAAATGTACATAACACGGTGGGATATTCACTTCCCTTCCTTCAAGAAAGGACTGCAATGCGGATGGGGAGGGGATATGACAATTCCCAGCACGTTTACCAGTGGTCAAATTCACACACCGACGAGTTCCCTTTCTTCTGTCCGAGCAGCAGAGAGCTGATGAGATGCTTGGTATTCTGCGAAGGATTTCAGGTGGCTAAAAATACAAGAAGGCGGGCACGGCTTTGCCCTTTTCTTTTGAACCGAGGTGAAGATGCCCACAAGGGAAGAGAAAGGCTGACACATTAGAAACACAGGCTACAACAAGTGAAGGCGCCTCCGTTTGGCATCTAAAATCCAGAATTCTTGCTGTATTTCACACATTTAGCATGGGTTTGAAGAAGAACAAAGCAAAGAAATCAAACTGCATTGTGAACATCAGAAAGAAATAAAAATCCTGAAGATGAAAGGTCACATTTCTGTGTATGAATCCCGCTAATCTTACTTGCATTCCCCTGGGACGGAGCAGCTGCCATGTAACAGGTCGCAGCCTTGCTTGCAGATTGCTGAGAAAAAAAACAAGAAGACAGAGAGAAACAATTCAAAAGGTGCCGTTTGAACTCCATTGGAGACATTTTCACAGTAAATCACATTATTATTATTATCTTTGAAAGAAGGGCCAGAGAGAGGTGGGGGGATAAGAATGGAGGCGACGACATGGAAAGGTGGGCGGAGGAGAAGCTTGTTTGTTTGCCGTCGCTCTAACGAGTGCAACAAGACGTGAGAATTCGTGGCACCCTGAGCGAGGAAGGGACAACTTTACAGCCTGCATGTACAACTCTTCCCCCTCTTAAAAACAACCCAGCCCCGCTTTCTCCCCTCCTCCTTTCACCCTTCGTCTACTAAGGTCAGTTAGATGATTTATTGAGGCCCCCCACTCTCTCTAGCACCACCCACAAGCAAGACACTAGTGCTGCTAGTGTGACGATTTTAAATATTGCATTTCAACCATGAGTTTTGAAAATTGTACTTGCAAAATGACTTGAAAATATATTATGTTCATTTTAAAATTGTATTTTTGTGCAAGAAATGTAGTCAAATAAGTGCATCCATAAGAACATACATAACATTCATCTGTTCGCAACTTATATATATATATCAATATTCCAATTACTTGTATATAGACTATTCTGCACTATTTCTATTATATTCTATTTTATTCTATTTTCTTGCACTATTATCTGTTTTATTGTGTTGCACTGTTGGAGGAGCCTGTGACCTAAGATTTTCATTGTCATAACTACACTGTAGCTATGCACACATGACAATAAAAGCCTCAAATCCTCTCACCTGTCCTGCAGTCTGAGCCCATCCAGCCGTCGAGGCACAGCTGGGCTCCTGACGGCTCGCAGCGGTAGTGTCCAAAGTAGTCGTCCCGAGGAACACACAGCTTGTTGCACTTGTTGCTGTAGTAGTTTTCGTCGCAGCGCACTCGGATGCGGTAGACGATGCGAGCCACGGGTCCGTCGTGCAGGATGGTCTGCCAGGGGTCTCCGGGGTTGATCATACCGGTGTGGATGCTACGCTCGATCAGCAGCTCCTCATCAACTGAAACAAAGAGATGATGAAGGCAAATCAGTCACGCCAAAGTTGGGAATGTATGTGTTCTCATTTGACCACAAAACAAAGAAGATAAACATTTTAAAACACCCCCTACTCTCCTTACAAAATCACCTGCAACCGAAGAAGACTGAAGAAAAAAAATACCAGGATAAATGTTACAGAAAGGACTTAGGAGCATAGGTACCATCAAGACTAATTCCTATCAAACAACTAGGGATTTACTGCTGTGGCTCAGGAGGTAGACCAATCAGAAGGTCGGTGGTTCAGTCCCGAGTCAACATGTCGATGGGTCCTTTGGCAAGATCCTTAACCCCAAATTGGTCCCGATGGCCAAAAGGTGTGTGAATGGTTTAATGGCGACTTGTATATGGAAAAGCTCTTTGAAGTGTTGTATAACCTGAAAAAGCGAAAAATAAGTGTATGTCGATTTACTATTTGACCAATTGTTTCCCTAAGGATTTGGAAGAGACCAAAACAAATGCAGCTTATAAAAAAGGGAAGAAATATTGGATGTCGCGAAGTGGACAAAAACACGACTCTAATTGATGGCTAATTTAATTTTGTAGCTGCTGGATGTGCAAGGAAACCACTATTCAATATCAACTTAAAAGCTGATGATAATTCAAGTGTTGAGTTGCTCACAAAAGGGCCAGAAAAAAGTGCTTAAGCTGTCAATGATGGAATACATTCATCAGAAGATTATATAGACTACGATCTGTATGTGTTAGCATCTCAGCAATAAGACAATCAGGAGAAAATCTCACTGCAAGTCAACATCGAGCTTAACGCAAAAAGCCTTCATAACTGTGTTTCAGTCTGTCTTCCCAACAGGAGGAAAGCAAACACTCAAACAGAACTAAGAAGGCCCCCATCTGTCATTGCATTTAGTAAAAAATAGTTATTTGAAACACAGAAAACTGACAATGATGTGGAATCTCCCTTATTCGGATGTAAAGTCACCCCCTCACAAGAAGAGTGGATTGGTATTCAGCAGAGGGAGGCTTTGATATCACATTATGTGCCTGTGTGGAAAGTACCCACTGAATTTTAAGTACGCAATTGAAATTCATTGTCTGCAAATTGATCTATTTTCTGGTGAAGGCGCACAACAGCGGTGCCTCTGAGCTGTTTGTATGTGCACCGTCATGTCGGGAGGTTGCTACCATTTAGCCTCCAGCGCGCCAACGCTCCCATTAAACATTGTTTAACTCCGAGGGGCTCCGGCTCGCAGAAAGAAAGCAATCTTTATCACAGTGGGATCGAAGCTGGCAAACAATCTCTGTGGAAATAGGGGGTCTGCGATTTCCTTTTTTTTTTTTGTTCACTATGGCTTTGGACTGCAATGCACCATAGACATTTTGAAGCAGGAACACACACACATGCACCTTCCTCTGCTGAGGGACTGACACAATGTCAGACAGAATTAAGCAACAATAACAGAAATAACCCCCGGCAGTTGTCAGATAGAGAACAATGGGCTCCGGGCCCACAGTCCACTCGGTGTCTAAACACTGAGCCCGGCCGCCCAGTCCACTCCACTTCCTGCTCGATAAACACAAGGAAAACAGCCGGCTGCCTTTCCTGAGAACACAAGGGGTAACGGAGGGGTGGGGGGGAGAGGCGCACTGGAGGACGTGACGCCGGAGGAGAGGAATCTCACTGACAACACGCTGATGGGCTCTTACGTAGGACAAGACATCAAGCCGGTGCTGACTCAGGCTAACGAAACACGTTTCAGTGTCCCACAGATACACACCGTCATGAATTTCAACATTTCACTTTGTTGCAAATGTCTCTTTTTGCGGGCATCACTGAAGGGTTTCTCACCAATTCCCATACTTTTTACTTGGGAGGGGATGGCGAGAAGGGGGATCAGAGAAAGATTGCATGCCCAAAATGTACCTTTACATGCTTGTAACAAAAATGAAAGCAGAGGCAACAATAAAAACATTTCCATATAGATACAGATGTGCCAAGTGGTCACAAAACTACCCGATACAACTCCATGTCTACCAGCTGCAGTTCAGGATGATCAGAGAACTAACCTGCCTTTAGATGGACGCTTATCTTAAATAAAAGTATTTGGTGGTTCTATTGTAGAAACCGCCTTTGTAAATGGTTGGTTCCAAATGGTTCATCAATATGTGGTTGGATGTGAGCCTGCAGATTCCTGTGTTGTCTGGGTTTGTCTAAAGGAAATAGGTGGAGATCCAGTTCTCAGTGCTAATAGGAAGTAAACTAAAAACCAAATTAGTGTTGTTGTCTGCATAATAGAAACAAGGCCATGCGTAATGTGACTGCTGGGAGTCTTAAAATGTCACAACAGTCAAGCTTTTCACGCGATCAAACGCCAGCTCTGTCAACAAGTAGCAGTTAAAACAAAACCTATTCTACTATCACGCACTGACTCCCTAAAAATGGGTTGTAGCTTCCCTGAAAGTGTTAAATATGGTACAGTATTCCTTTAGAGACACCCAATAAATAACAATTAAGGTCTATCATGTTATATCTTGAGTGTGTGTATTAAACAAATGCTAAAAAAATGACCTAAACCAAGTATTTGCTTTGATACCAAGGGACAATTAGGTGGCTTTCCTACACGTCTTTGTAACAAATTCGTCTTTGATCACAAACTGTGAAACTCAAGCTCTGATTTCTCAAATGAAATGTTTGTGAAGTGATGCATGTGCCATGACATTACATATTAAACTGTGAAAACAAATCAAAAATAACATAATGAGTGTGACCTGCAGGACAAAGGCTACAATCGCTCCTGCGACTCGCTGCGACCCTGCAGACGTTTCCCACTTCAAGCAGACGCCCCTTGTGATCTCTCAGTGAGGTTGAAAGGAGCATTTGTTCCAGACGTTTGTGTTTCTTGAACCCATGACATTAAGGTTAAAGTCAGCTGATGTCTGTGACCTGACAGCAGCCTCAGTGCGGCTTTTAAACAGCATCCAACACAGAAACAATCAAACCTGGGTGAGCCTAAAAAAAGATCACATAATTCTTACTTTGATATAAAAGCAAGGAACGCGTTTCCTTTATAATCTTATGCCAGTGAATTGAATCAAACAGGCATTTATTTTGCTACCTTAAAGCAATTTGGCTGAGACTGAAGTGCGAGTGGCTGGCAGAAAATCAATTGGACGGCTTCTCAAGCAACATTAAGGCCTTACATCCATCACAAACATCTGAGCTAATTACTGTAAATCTACACAATTACATGAGGCTCGGCGACTACACAAGGAATGTCTAATCAAAGTGCTATGATGTCAAATCTATTTCTTCTCCATTGTCTGCGTCCGCGAGTGGAAGTGTGTTTGAAGTTGTGGACAAAACAGGATGTAATGACGTCATATAAATAAAATAGCAGCATGTTTAGACTAGAAAAGGACAGTATGGAATATAAATACATTCATGTACATATTTCAATGTACAGAACGCTTGAGACCCGTGAAAAATGTCAGCGCGTCCACGGATCAAAGCTACATCCATACACACAGACATTTCAGTCCTCAATGGGTCCTCTTCCTCCCAGACTGGGCTACTTCTCAGACGGGAAAAAGGGGTTATACAGGAGTCCACCCAGCGGACATAACTGAAGGAAAACAGGATACAGCTGGAGCGCTACAGCCAACACAGCCGAGGAGAACCAAGACGTGAAGTCTATATGAAGCGTCTTGAAGGGCTACAGTATACGGTTCAACATGTTTTCACCTGCTACCTACAGGCTTAAAGCAAACACTTCATTTACAACATGAATACACATTGTGTGATTTAAAGAAGTGAACAGGAAGTTTCATATGCTCATTATTTGGAGTTTTACTTTAACCTAATTTTTGAAGGCGGGGTTGTAGCTAGGGATGGGTATCGTTTGAAATGTATCGATTCCGATTCTGCTTATCGATTCCGGTTCTTATCGATTCCCCGTTTCGATTCCAAAATTGTAAAAGAAAGAGGTCAAACGTTTAGATAACAAAAATATCTTTATTCTTTTAAGCTTTAACTGACATTTTTACAAATAAAAAATATACATGCAATACAAATGTATTGCACAATAGCTGTGCTTTATTTTAACTGAGCAATGCCTGTGGCAAGCTATTAACAGCCATTACACTGTGCCTTGTCTTTTTCTTTTTTAGTGTAGTGGAGCCTCACTTTAGAGCGTTTACCGCGATCCATCTTTGGTGTTATGAAGTGACTGAGCTCATGAACTGTCTACGGGAGGGCGGGGGAAGCCTCGCTGCGGGGCAACTGTGGACCTCTGTCGCCTGTCAGCGCAACTTACATGATGCCGTATAAAAAAAATTAAGGGCGGTGCCGGCCGTCAACGTACCGAGCCGGCCGTCAAAGCCCGCTGACGACCGGCCGTACTCTGATTCTCCAGAACACACAGATGGCCAGTCCGCCCTTACCCTGTATTCCACCGGGTCACCGCGGCGCAGACGGACCCGGTGGAATAAGGGGTCTACCGCGTTTAGGAACCGTTAAGCAAACCGAAATTGTGTATTTTGTATGGGTACCTGGTACCCGGCATCTTCTTATCGGTTCTCATCTGGAACCGAGTTTCGGTTCCCAACCCTAGTTGTAGCTCACATTTAAGATTATTTTCAATTCGTCTAAAGATTATTGACTGCTATGTCAATGGAAACATCGGAGGATAAAGAAAGAAACATCTCTTATAATGCTCCAAAGACTAGCTAACATATTCAATGTGTTATGTCTGACCAGCAGTCAAAGAAACAAACATTTTCAGATACCTTCATATGCAGATATAAGGAAAGCATTAAATATTCTCATCCTAGCGGAAGCCATTATTGATGTTTTGAGGGCATTTTTGCTTGAAATTATCGATTAAAATCTTAAAAAACAACCATCATATAGTCAATGCTGCTTAACATATTTCAAACGATGGCATGCCCGCAAAAGTCCTTTTAGAAATCTTACTTAAAATCCTTTAAAACCATATCCATTTATTTCTCTGTTTCTCAGCAACAGCAGTTCGAGGTGTGCGAAGTTTAGACTTACTGTTGCGTGTGCTGTTGTCCCAGTCCCAGGCTGCTACGATCACCGTGTACGTCCGCTGGAGAGGAAGGAAGAAGAAGAAGTGAGTCAGGTGAACATCTTGACGAAAAAGCATCAGTTTTTTACTTCATATCCCCAACAATAGAGCAAGAGCTAATTTCTGTGCACGTACTGAGAGATCAGACTGATGTCCTTTTGGAGTAGCAATGCCTCAAGTTGCATCTAGAGCAAATGCATGGTACAAATAATATTATAAAACCTGCTGTATTATCAAATATTCTCTAATTGAAGTCTCCTTTTCTTTCAATGAGCACTAGAATTAGTCAAAGCCCACTTAAAGTCTGACATTTTAAACATGATCATTTTAGTATTTAATTATAATATGTTTTTGTAAATACTAGAATAATCCCATGACATCAAATTAGGCATGAAATCTCTAAATTAATCATTGCTTATGACACGATGTCTCGTCTACTCTTCACAGTAAAAAGGGAACATTTAGAACAGCATTTGTTATGTTGTTCCCAAATGGACTAATAGTAAACATGACCTTTTATCACCTCTTATAAAGAGAGAATAATGTGGATGATCTTTTTGGCGATAGTCACACAACTCTTCTACAAGCTTCAGCTCACATGCACACAAACACGATGCATAATCGATTTCACTGCTACTACAGAGTCTCGTATGAAACTTGGCCCCGTTACTCCGAGGTGCGCTTGAGTTACACCGTCAATGAAACCCAATGATACAAAGATAAGAGAGCAACATACGGTAAGTACGACTGTGGGAAGAAGCCAAGAGAAGCTGCAAGAGTGAGATGTGGAGAGGACATAAGAGAACGGCAAACTGCCTGCAAACTTTCCCCTAGGTCAGAATGCAGTGTGGTGGAGCTGCAAAAACCCTGGAAACAAATGCTATAATGTGTCATTGAGTTCAACGGACATCAATGCAGACACAATCTGCCAAAACAAGTAGTAGCAAAGAGTTACGTGAGAAGAGTGATGCAACTCTGTATGGATAGCTTAGCTTAGCATGAAGCCAATTAACAAAGATAATTGGCAGCTAGTTTTTTACTTCTATACTTTTTTCATGTCAACATTTCAAACACCAATATATACAGTATAATGTACTGGTAGTTTTGTATGATAATATTTGGTTTTGTGTATGTATTTCACATCTAATTGTATTTGTATATAAGCCATAAAGGTTATACCACACCCTAACACATACTTTTTTTCATGTGGTTGGTATTTGTGTGAAACAAATACACACATTAATAGCTTTTTGTATGCATTACAATTATTTAATTGGAACAAAAACTGAAGTATAAAAACAACAAGTTTTCTGAAATTCCACCAGGACTGTTTTTTAAAAAAAGAAGCAGGTCACCATGTTTTTAGGAAAAATAAAGCCTCAGCAGGTTTGATGTACATTAAGAAGGTCACTTTGCCAATATTCGCTGTCTGAGATGAACTCTGCCTGGCTTTGTCCTTGATTGTCAGACAGAGACGTAAATCAGCAGCTAAGGGGATTATCACTATAACAGTTGACCAGTAAAACAGTAGTGGGGCAATGATGAAAGCCTTTTACTCTGTAATGAAATGAATTAGTTTATTAATCAATTAGTGGATAATCAGAAATGGTATGAACAAGAAGGCTGATCCATTGCATAATGAAGCAGAAATGTCAATTAGGTGGATTTTATATAGTTTTATGGAATCTGTTTGGTTTTAATTGTTTGTTGAGATGTTAGCTTGAGCTCTTGTAAAATAGGATAGCTACTAATCATTATTGTCTGACTTATTGGACTATTTGATTAATAAACAAACATACAGATTATAAATGTGTGACCCAAGTTTGATCTGGGACACCATTTACTAATGCACGCATCACAGTGCCTCAAAATACAACAGTTTTGATTTATTTAGCAATATAACAAATATGTGAAAGATTTGTTCATTTGAAATATTCCATGTTGTCAATGTAGGTAAACACTTTAACTGATATTTGATGGTTGTTTGGAGGGATTGTTCCGACTAATTCTTTGCAATGACGTAGCAAAAAACATGAGCCGACACTGGTTTGAGAAAACATGAACACACACAGATGGAAACCAAACAAGCTAACCAGCATCAGAAGAGTAATCTAGCTGGTGTGCTGCAGGGCACACTGCTAGGCAACCAGCTGACCTAAATAACAGTCATTACGTCACCACCAGTGACAGTTGTAGTAGCCACAGTGTGACTGCTGTGACCTCTACTGTAATGTCATTGATGGGACGTTGGCCTGGGGGGGGGGGGGTACAAAAAAAAAGCATAAGGCAAGTATTTGAGGGACTTCAATGCTTCAATGAAGCGGGGAAGAGAAATCCCAGGGAGGGGGATTGGATGTGTGTGTCAGTCTGTGTTGTTGATCTGGGGGACCAACAAGCTGGTAGGCTGGTTGCTGCTGGGCTGTGGGATTAAGAAGGCTTGTCTGGCTGTGGGTGGTGGCGGGAGGAAGGGGAGGGGAGTGTTATTGTGGAAGACCATGGGTGACAAGAGAAGGGAATAGAAGATGACAGGAGAGGGGTGAGCTAAAGGGCTTGGGTCGGACCTTGGACAACGGAGGGGGGTACAACTGCATGAGACTGTAGTTACTGGAGAGACACAAGAGGCCACAACTAGGCCTTGGTTTGGGGAGGTGGGTGTGGACGAAAGGGCTATGGAAGAAAGAAGTGAGTCTGGGGGTTTGGCGACACTCGTGCCGCAGTTTCTGGAAGCTCTGCCAACCCGTCCGACCGCAGACGCACAACAGATGCAGCCTCAAAGATGGATTATTTGACATGAACGTGGATCATCCCACGACATGTAGCTCGGCTTCTGACCTTTCCACCCAATCCCCCTCCCCCCACCACAATAGGGTGGGCGAGCTGCCCCAGTCTGAGCATGTGGGTGGGTGTGTGCATATGCCAATGCATACAAGAGGGACTTTGAGTGGCAATGAATGAATTAGTGGCAGGAGATCTTCGGATGATGCCTGTATGGGACGACTGTGCAAGTTTTGCAGACAAACCTCGTCACAAAGCAGAATCAAAAGATCAAGGGAAGAACAGGTGGCCATATTGTGACCTCCAGCACCTAAAACCCTGCTCCCTTGCATGCCTACGTGTTGTAATTGTTTGGGTAAGTAGTTCCCAGAGTGGGTGCATGTTGGGTTGAGCAAAGCCACGGACTAGTCTGGTTTCCCACAGACCATCCCACTCTGTGATTAGCTGGATTAAGTGACAGCTGCCCAAATGGTTGGAACAAGATAGATGGATGGGCAGGGGGATAAAGGGGAGGTGTGGGGGAGGGAAGGGGGAAAGGCTTCTGAACAAAGGCCCTTGTCCCAACATCATAACTCACCCCCATCCCAATCAAAACCATTGTCCACGAAGAGACACAGTCAGCACGAGGACAATTAGTGTCAGCATGTGTGCTGCTGAGCCTGGGCAGTCAGTCGCAGGGGCAAAGTCAAAAAAGCTTCCAGTGGATCTCGCATGAGTCTTAATGTTATTACCAATTACAAAATATCAGAGGTATAGCTTGATTTCATTACCAGCACTTTTTGATATACTCAAAAAACATGCGTCAGCTACATTTGACAGAGTGAACGACTTTATCCCAGACCACGAAGAATCCTCGGTCAGTCAAATCTCCAAAACCCAACCAGGCCCATCCCCTAATGGATAAGAGGATTTACTCACAGAAATCCTAGTTTTCAAGTCAAGAAGGGGGGCATGGTTAAAAAAAAGAAGATGTTTATTTGTCTTGTTCTCAGTGAATTTGTATCAAATGATGTAACCATCAAGTGCCTCTTTGCATCACTAAGCACAAAATGGACCAAACGTCAGTGATGGATTAAATTCAGGTATTCAAGGCTTGTCTTGGGAGAGCCACAGGTGTAGGTTCCCACGCCAGATCAGGGGTGAATTTGTAAGTGGAAGGTGGCCATTGAAATACATTTTAAAAAGGGACAGGGAACAGGGAGAGGTAGCAGTGGGAAGTGGAAGCCGGGGCAGGTTGGGGTCACTAAGCATGGGATCTGCACGCTTCTTTTTCAAAAGAGGGGTCAGCTCTCTGCATGTGGGGCGATGTGCATGTTTGCATTCGAAGAATACTAAGAATGTGAGATCCAGGCCTGGTGTGTAATCCCATGGGAGATCCCAGTCTGCCGACAATTGGTATCAATGGAAGGCTGCTTTGTAGATCTGTGGTTTGATTGACTTATTTCTGCCTCTTAGGGAAAGTGGGGACCTCAAATGTTGATTATTTCTAGTTCTGTTCTTTAGGCAACTATAAGAATCACTGATGTTTACTCACAATAAAAACACACCAAGGTTGAGTTATTTCTGCACCCATGTCATGGATAGGTGACCTGAATGTTCACCTCCCTGTAACATCTCCTGATTTATTGCCTTCTGATGGGACATGAGGTCATCACGATTCATCCCGTGGCCAGTAATCGCTGCATGTAATCTTCATTAATCTGTGATGTCAATCCCAGCTTTTGGTTTTTACTCGAGCTGAGTCTACACTATTCCAGTAAGGGCAATCGAGCTGCGCCATCTCTGCGCACAACACCATGCGATGCACCTTCTACCTTCTTCAGACACTCATCTTTGGAATTACTGGTAAAAATATAGAAAAGTAACAGTGGTACTCAACCACAAATGAGCAGTAATTAGGAATTATAGAATGAATGCCATCCCATAAAATAATCCTAATCTATTCTGAAAAGTCAGTTGCATCTTTGATTCTTATTAGCAGTAAGACTTACGGGAAGCGAAACAATTTGGTATAATTAACTCCCAATGATACCGAGGGTAATTAAAGAATTGGACAACAAAACAGGCTGAATGTCACAAAGTCTAGACACCCTCTGTGATTTCAAATGGGAGGGGGGATTGTTTGGGGGCTGGGGTAGCAGCGTCTTCCAATCAAGGGTGAAAAGTAGAAAAAGTAGATGTGTGCTGAACCATTTCACATCACTTCTCCCTGGAGGGTGGACCCAAATGCAAATCTCTCTCAGTCTAGCTCCTCAATCTGTTCAGAGGCAAGGATCAAAGACCTCCAGCGGCAAAATCCTTGCAAATGTGAGGATGGTGTTGGCAGGCAGAGGAGTATAAGTTGGAAAGGTTTTGACCCTTTTTGTCATCTATACTAAACATATCTGTATCTTG
Source organism: Dissostichus eleginoides (assembly GCA_031216635.1). Lineage (NCBI taxonomy): Eukaryota > Metazoa > Chordata > Actinopteri > Perciformes > Nototheniidae > Dissostichus > Dissostichus eleginoides. The sequence goes on along the minus strand of CM062281.1, from coordinate 23,019,858 downwards.
CATGTTCCAGGATAATATATTAACAAAATTGGAGCACAACAAATTTGAATTTTGCACAGGAACACATCTTTAAATTGTTTTGACAAAAAGCATCCAAAAATGGGGTGAGTCATTAGTCGAGTGACTGATTGTGTAACTCTACACTCAAGACTATTAAATCCAGGGTGCTTCCACCAAACAAACAAGAACATTCTGTATTTTACTTTATGTGCTCAACTAAATCCATCCCATTGTCTTCACCACGTTCCAGCGCATCAAACCTCAATCAAAACATTATGCAAGCCAACAGCACTTGGTTTTAAATACTTCTACGTGACAAAATATGTAGACAAACCAGATTCAATATCCGGTTCTGTGACAAGCTCATCTGACCAATACCTTAAGACAATATTCATAAACACTATTATAACTATAGCATGGTCCATTCAGTCCTATCATTGCTGGGTGGAGAGGTGGAGAGTTTTAAGTTCTGCACACAAGTTTCTTGCCAGAGTCGTGGGCCAAGAGATGCAAGGCATTTGGCTGGCTAGTGTACACCGGCTGTGCACACACATACACACACACACACACGGCCCATTGAGCATGCTGCTACTATGCCAACAGGGTCATTACCCATGCACTTCCAATACAACAAACCCCTCCCCTCCTGGTGCTAATTACCCAGCTTGATCCAAGAGTATGCAACACGTCAAACAAACAGCAACACATGTGCATTAGCATATATGATATCATAGGCAAACAATAGAAATGCACAAGTGAAGAATTTCAGTAATTAACTGTTAGACACAGAGTCAAAAACAAACAGGGTTAACTCCTGTTTGAACTTTTAAAGGATGCACAAACTGAGCTGAATGTCTGATATGCTTCAAAATGGAAATGTCAGTACAATAGAATTCAATGGAACAAAGGGCCTTGATTCATGCCTAAGAGATGTGGTCAAATTCTTAGTTTATTAGCAATATACAAATGTGTTAAACAATCGATAGGTTCATTGAATTGACACATCTGTTTCTGCAAAAAGAATCATGCAAATCTTTTCAGTGTCTCTGAAATAAGACATTCAGCAAGAAAAAAGGATTTAGAAAAATGACTATTCAATAAAAGGAAATCTTAGTTTACTCTGACCGAACGACCAATTAATTGACTAAGAAAGTCTTAACACACAACTCTTACTGCTCTGTAGGGAAAGCCACCTTGCAGAGCTACAAGTGTGACAACAGACAACAGCAAAACGAGTGAGAAGTGTTTTGACCACATTTCTAGAGCCACAATGTAGTAATACTTTCATTTCTATCTATTTTTAAGTAAATGTAATTATTTTTTAGAGAGACTGAGCAAGACCACGGCTAAAGTAACCTTGAACCAGTCTTATTATATAGTACAATTATTTAGCAACCAACCGCTGAGTCGACGATATGCTTCCCGTTTACACTGGGCATGCCCCATTCATGACATTAAGGTCATGTGATACAAGTTTTCAGGTTAGTATGGACGGAAATCATCAGTGAGTAAATTGCAGTTTTTAAAACAAATAGGTGTGGAAGTAGCCTCGGAGCTCCTACAGCAGGGGTGTCAAACTCAAATACACAGTGGGCCAAAATAAAAAAATGGGCACTCGTCGAGGGCCGGACTGGTTCAATGTTTATTGCAGAACTTATTGAAATGAACTTATTGCACATATTAAACCTGGAACTAACCCAGCTTAAATTATTGCATATAAAAACAACATTAAACATTAAATAATCAGTTGCATTCATTTCTTATGGCTCTATCTGCAGCTTTTCCAGAGTCATTTCTTATGATTACATTTTTCCACAGGCCAACAACAGCTCAAAAAAACTATTTCCCTCAAAGAAAAATCCAAACATGCCCTGTTGACGCAAGAGAAAAAGTGCAGAAGGAAACATCCATTGAAACTCAGTTTGCTGCTCTGTGATGCTAGTTCAAGCCAGATACTTGGCATCTCATCTTGGGTGCAAGTTCATCAATGTTTGGGGTCAGGCTCTGAGCTGAGGAGATCCTCAGGATTGAGTGAAGGAGTGCGTGCAATATACCGGAGGGCCAGATCTAATAGTAATTAAAAATTATCCTGCGGGCCGAAATTAAAATCCACCAAGGGCCTGATTTGGCCCCCGGGCCTTGAGTTTGACACACGTGTCCTACAGCAACAGACATGCTTCAGAAACATTAACAGACTTATTCCTGATCCAAAGCAACAGGGAGCCTGACGGAGAGCAACACAGCACCGCCTCCAGCCGAGAGCCATTATCATTTCAAACAGGTTCACCAGTACAGTGACAATTTAACTGCCCATGTAACGACATGCTTTAATTACCCCCACAAGGAGCCTCTGGCACCTGCACACCATTCGTTTAACAAGAGGCAGGGGACGCAGCGGGCAACAGCAACACGCAACCACCGTGTGTTCATACAATATAATCAATACAGACAAAATACACATTATTACTAGCAAATGTGTTCTGCAGAAACACCTCAGCAGCCAGCATGCAATACTTTGAGTTACGTTATCAGAGTCACAACTGATGTTTCAAGTCATGCAAAAAATATAAAAATAAGTCAGATGTAAGGAAATAGTTTGAAGAGTGGACATGATAAGGCGTTGTGTTTTCATCGTTATTGTCACAAGCCACCCCCACCAATCCACAGCATTTGGAATCAAAAGGATGTTGTAGTGGCTTCCAGTCCTCTCAGCATTGATAAGAGAAGATTCGAGTCAATATGATTTAGTCACAATTAACGTAGTGACAATTTATCACTGGTAACAAGCCTCCTCTACAGCAGAAGCAGCCTTTCTCAATGTAAATCTGTACAAAAAAAGCTTTCACTTAAAGGGTTATGTAATTGTCAGATTTATACTATGCGTGCGTTTCCAGTAGGACATGCTTTATGTGTAAAGAACACATTATCTCTCATATTGACTGTTTCAACCTAGCTATATTTACAATCTATGGTGCACCTTTGAAAAAGTAGTTCTTATACAATGGGTGCAAATACTCTGATCTTTGATGAAAATGCATGAGAGGAAAGGGGAGCAAAATCTGAATGGCATGTTTCTAACCCAGTCAGGGTGTTATTTTATTTGGTGGTAGGTAGGTTTTTGAAATACACAAATGTATGCTTGAAGCACTGAAAAGTAAGTCCTCTTACAGATTGCCTCTTAAACATACACACCTAAACATTTCAACCACTACCAAAGTTATTTGTTACTTGGTATTCTTATTGATTGTTTTGGACTAATAGAAGTCTGAATATGTTTTACATTTGAGAAAACTGAAAAACATCATATGAAGTTTTCCAGTTTAAAAAAGGACAAACATTGTGATTTCAGCCCCGACTCAATCCCAGTCAAAAGACCTCATATTGGCACATTGAACAGCCTTAGCTATATGTACAGTAGCTGATTTAAAAAACATGAATTTAGCCTTGGATACTGCAGATATAAACATGCAGTAGAGCTTTCTGAAGTGTCACATGAGCTTGGACCCAGGAGAGCACCCTAAGGAATACCTGCACCATCACAACAAAAGGACTCACGCAACCCAACATCCCATCGTTATAATGTTTGAAAGCGGTGCTATCCTTCCCTTCTTTCACCTGGTCGTATTGTGGGCTTGACTGCAAAGGATGTGGCACTATGGTTAAATAATGGGAACATTTACAGGAAACCAGCTCCAACTAGGTCCATCTTGCATCATCTGTACACAGGGTCCTCGTGAAAAAACATTTACATAACCAATTTGAAGGCTGGTTAACACAGTCAAACAGTGCAGTGGTTTGCTTAAACTTGCAATGAGGCCCCAGCATGAAGTTGAAGAGTGTATTCATACATTCTCGTTGCAGGATATGTTTAAACAATTTTGAATACCGAAGCTCTTAACAAGCTAAAGCCAACATACATGATCTATGGCATACTCATGATGGCTCCACTTACAATTTGACCCCACACACTTATCTCCTTCATCACCACCTTTCAGCCACATATCAGCATGACTTAAAGTATGAAAGCTAACAAGAAAGTCTGTTTCTGCAGAGGAGATTTTATAACTTTAGGACAACTGTTGATAAAAATAAACTTCTGGATGTAGCTTTTCAAGATAACTGGGTAAGGAGGGCAGCACCAGAGGGACATTTGTGCATTTTGGCTCATGCAGAAATATGTCAAAAATGAGTGTAAAGCCAATGAAAACAGCTAAAAACATCACAAAAAAAGAATCAAAATAAAGTGGAAAAGGCTCTTAGCATTGAATGAGAAACTTCCTCCACACAACAGCTAAATTCCAAATTTGCCATGTCCTAGTTTGAACTCGATGTGTATGTTCAACATAATGGAGCAAGTTAAAAAAATCATCATCCCCCCCGAGGCACCGAGAAGGAACACAACTTCTAATTATTGGAGCCTTAAAGCAGCTACTTCCCACTCGTACATGCTGTACCTTTGGTGAAATCACAGAATGAACAAAACAAAGTGTTCTCAGAGGAAATCCTCGCCGCCTCCTTCGCGACACCATAACACACACACACACACACACACACAGATCCATTTAATATCGAGAATGTAGTCGGAGTCAGGTGGCGCTGACAAGAGTTCAGTCCACACGGGTTTCCACAGGGCAGCTGTCCAGATCACACAGTCAATACTACACTGCATCTTTGTTGATGAGCACAGCAACAACACAGATGTCTGTCAGGCGTGCAGGCTCTGACAACAGGCATCGGTACGCTAGATTTTTATGACACAAAATGTGCCATGTCTAAGGAGGAAGGCCTGCTGGGAAGGAGTCAAGAGTAGGAGTGATAGTGGTTTTCTTTTTACTCCTTTATAGGTGCAAATGAATAGTTGAAGCAGCAGCTAAGAGACTTATATTTACATTTGTAATGCTTGCAAGAAAGAGCATAAGACACCATTTGGAATAAATCCTCTGCTCTTTTCTGGCTGTGCATACTGATTCTCTGACCCTTTACATAGTTTCACATAATGCAACAGAACTGCCTGTTAGGACTAAATGTAATTTCAAATAAATTAGGTTAAATACAGTGAGGTTGAGCTACCTTGATCTTTTTCAATTGTAAGTTATACCCTGATGTGTGTAGAAAGCCAAAAATGTAATCAAAAGCACTACAAATAAAACACTACAAGTAGTTCCAATATGGCATCACTCAAATAATAGTTTCTTTTTGAAACTTTGACCCATCAGTATACCCCAAAATACTGTCTAACACCAGATGCATGATTATTGGTGAAAGAAAACAGATTTCTGTAAGACATTTTTTTATAAAATGGAAGTGTACTATTGGGAAAAGTAGACACATATTTCATTAAGTCTTTGTGACTTAAGTATCATTTTTTCTGTATCCAAGCCATCACATTAATGTCACTTATAAGTGGACTACACGTTTAAATCATCCAGTTAGTGAGGATACATTCTGTTAATTCTGTCAATATTTGTCTGTGGTGCTCCACCCAAGTTCATAAAGTTCCAGGTTTGAACACACAAAGGTTAAATGGTAGCAAACAGACTCTGAAGCAAAGAAGAATCATCTTTAGTTCACTATTTCTTCTGGTCATGTCAAACAAAGATGCAAACCTTTTGCCAAAGGCCACCAGAAACAACACCAAAATGTAGGGCTTAAATTGATATTAGTCTACCTTGTTTATTTTTTACTACAGGGTATTAAATCCAAGCTCAAAACACACACAAGGGGGAGGCACCACACTAAGGCTTATTAACTTGTTAGCCATGCCCAAGGTAAGGCTGATGTCGTGATTGCACTGAATGCTCCAGATAGACACTTTGGTCGGCATTACTAAAGACACTTTCACTGCACAAAATGTTGCATAAAGAAAAGGGGAATGCTATGTTTGCACACAAGTTTAACAGCTGCTTGTCAGGAGAACATAAAAAGAGTTCATTCAATGCACACATGTTGCTAATTGCTATTATTGTTGTCTTCTTAACAAGTAAAAAGCTGGGCTGAAGAAAACAGCACTCAGGACACGCCGTCGTTTCACCTTGGGAGTTCAGATAATTGCATAATCAATACGGAGCGGAGCTGAATCACAGGTGAGACCCCTGTGAGTGGTTTTCCACGCAGCAGCCCTGGGACCAGCAGGCGGACGAGGAGGGAGGGAGTGGCAGAGAGGAAAGATAATTGTTTACAAGAGGCCTATGTAGCCGTCTCCTAGCAACAGCTCTGACAAGCTCCGCATCAGGTGTGGCTAACCACGGCAGCCTGCGTTAGCTTATGGGTCTGTGTGTGGGTGTGTGTGTGTGTGTATCCAAAATAAAGCTGACTGCGGTCTCAGGCAGAGGAGAGAGTCAAAGTGCCTGAATAAGATCCCATATTAAAGACAATCACAAAGGGGGCATTCACCTAAGAAAGCTAGCTTAACCACCAACAGTGTTGCTGGTTACTGTTTGCATTTCTTTCAAAATTGACAAACGATTTGGGTTTTATACTGGCATATGCATTTATGAACACGAATCCCAAACATAAAATAAATATTATGAACATAGAGTTCTGTGCAGCCTATTATGTGCTGGTATAAAATGTGTTTGCACCCCAAAACATGTCAGTATTTATGACAAAAAAATTACATAAACGTAAATCTATCGGAACACAATAAGCCAAACACCTTAGGGAGTCAAAACCTTGAATAACTTATAACACGTAAGACAACTACGAGAGACGTGCAGGACAAGGCTTGACAGTAGCACAAGATATAAATAAAAAAAAGTATAACAGCACCACTGTGTGCATTTGGAGAACACTTGGGCCGAGCAGCAAGCCAAGAACATGTAAATACTTTGGGTTTGTTCCAAGAAAAACAATCTTAGCAGGTCTGTGCAGATCAACCCGTTGTTAAAATGCGAATGAGATTGTCTATACCTCCCACTTTTTTTTTAGAAATGATCAGCCTCTTGAGACTGACAGCACGCCACACAAGGGAGTGCACGAGCAACAGACCAAACAAAGCAACTCGGTACACATACTTCATCTGTTCATCACAGACACTCTCAAGAGGCTGGGTGTCGTTTTTACAGAAGTTTAAAAATGTTCTTGACTGTCTATTTGAAATAACACTTCAACACTTAATTCAGAACTACCCTAGCTTCTTAATGAGGTTGCAGGTCAGCTACATGCATCTATTTACTAGCTGAGGGAGGTCTGATACACATCCAGGTTCAGAGCAGATACAGTTACAGGACGGCTCAAACGGACGTCCGGCTAATGTAGCTGGGGGGCAAGGAGGGGGAGAGAGAGGCAAAGAAATTCCACCGGCAATTTCATTAGTGATCAAATGGAAGTAAGACGTGGTGTCTCTCTCCCTCCAGCTCTCTCCTGAAGTGCTCACACAGCATGGGTCATCAACATGGAAACTCAATCAGAAAGGCCAAAGAGCTAGAGGATGATCCACATGCTACAGTGCTGACTCATAAAATAAAAGCTTAAATATTTTAGGAAATACACTTTACATGTCATATTAATATAGTTTTGTGTACATAAACTGCAGAGATGGACACAGGAAGTGATTATCCTAGCTTAGCATAAAGACAGGAAATGGAGGGAAACAGCTAGCATGGTTTTATAAAGTAAAAAAATACAACTATAAAACTCGATAAACACATTATACTTTGTCTGTTTATTCTAAAAACTATTTGTGGTTTTAGGAAATGAAAAGCCAGGCGCAGCAACTGCCAGGAGTCATGTTGTCACGGCAATGTTGCCAGGCAACAAGTGCAAGTTTCATTACTCAGCAAAATTTAAAAACCACAAATTATTATTTTTATATTTATGTGGAGAGAGAACAAACAAGCACATACATTTTTATTTGGGAGCTTAGAAAAAGGTGCTTATGGGCTTCTCAGCCTCAGCTGTAGTGTAAAATTAGCATGCTAACATGCTACAGCAAGATGGGGAACATGCTAAACGTCATTATGTTAGCAATGTCTTTGTGAGCATGTTAGCATTTAGTTAAAAGCACCACTGTGTCAATGTTTAGCATCACTGCTAGGCTAGGCTAACTATATTCTCCTTCTGGTCTGTAAGCTACTTAAAAATGAAAGTTTTGCGATACAAACTTCATAAAAAAACTCTAAAAGTTCAATTACATTATTTTAAGTCCATAGAATTGCCACATGACATGAGTCTTTCCTATAAAACGTCCTCAGCTTCAAAACTTTTGCTTATATTATCAATGATACCTATATAAAAAAATCAGAAGAGAAAGGAGAAGCAATGTGCATTTACTGTAAATGCAAGCCTGTGGGGAATCACTGAGTGTAGGATGAGCTCAGAGGTGGCAGCAGCATCAATAGTCAGTCTCTTTACTGGCATGCTGGCAGGACGAGACAGAGCTGGAGAATCACTGGAAGACTTCCAAGGAATGGATAAGCATCGTGCAATCCGAGTAAAATCTGCCATTAGCGACTGCATCACAATGGTGTGGTGATAAGTTGGCCAATAAGACAAGAGCCTATTATGTCTCCATGCGTTAAAAGAGGAAGAAGGAACATTTCCTAGAGATACAGGATGATTTTCACTGTGTTGCATGAGACTCCACTGAAAGATAAAAAGGGCTCTTTGAGAATTTTAAAAGTGCCTATTTAGACAATTAAGGGCATCAAAGGGTATTGTCACAACTCAGAATATAAAGGTCCATTTGAAATGTACTGATTTGTAAGAAAGATATTCAAACCATGCAACTTGATTCTATCCACATAGATTTTAAGGAGTTATAAAATATGTAATATTTCTGAATTTGGAGCCAACAGTTCAAAGAAACCTGCACTTTTCATATTTCATTTGCTAGATCTCCGGGTGACAGCAGAGTCCACCCCTCATTGGTTCCTATCGGGGCTTGAAGTTGGCATTTGTCCCGATGACACAGCCAATAGTACACTACATCTTTGTTTCTACAGTCAGAAGAGCGACAACGCCAGAGCAAGTGACCCTGCAGAGTTGCTGGCACTGGAATAGTGCACGTTATCAGCCAGGGCCACTTAACAGAAAGACAACACACCAGAATAGCCCTCTTCACCTCTGCCTCCAGGTGTCAGTCAATGAGTCCAATAAAGGAATAGCACTGCTTCTTGTTCTGTGTGATGCAGGCATGTAAGATATATTAACATATAGCTGTGTGGCACCTTGCTTTGCCTTGGGGGTAAATGCCGCCCATAACCCACCTTCCCTCCTGATGGTCTATTAAGTATATGGCTTTTACTGTGTGAAATCACACCTTTGCCATTTTCCCCTGAAGCTTAAAAACGTTAACAAAGGCGGCTGTTAATTCACTAAAAGGGGGACCGCCTCTGCTATAAACAGCTGCGGGAAACCCTGAAATCATTAAATACACAAAGACCAACCCTGGATCAAACGTGTGATGCCTTCAACACAAAAGACGACAAAAACCAGCCGAGCTGTCAGGAGAAAGTGCTGCTGATTATTTGGAACTACCAATTATGGAAATCAAGTGTAAGGGATTTTTCTTTTAAAAAAGGGCTGCATGCAACTGATGATGTGTTTTTTAGATTAATTAATTGGTTTGTTTTATCTAACCTATCATCAAATACCCAAGAGATATTCAGTCCATATCACAGTCAACAGAAAATATTCACTTTTTTCGTATTAAACAATCTAAGATAGCGCTGAAGAAAGCAATATTTTACCATTAGTTATTCTGCTAATAATTGATGAAACATTTCGTCAATAACCAACATTTCCTAAAGCCAACCGTGTTTTATTTCCATTACAGTCTAGTTCCTTTGACCTCCATTGCATTATAAACCTGAACAAAAACAGGAAGCAACACAACAATAGCTTTATTCCTAAAAGCACTACTTTATAGCGTCACATTGTCCAAAACAATCAACAATATTTCCCCTCAAACTCGATGGTATCAAGAACTAGGTGATAAAAAACTTGGAGTGCTTCCCTCTTAACCAAACAGCTAAAGGTGTGTTCAGCGCTCTGGGACATCAGAAGCACACCTTAGTCGTGTTCCTAATCCATCAACTATCACTCATCTGCAGTCAGTGCAGCTTAATTGCCCTGGAGGGGCCACCAGGGGCCACCTGGCACCCACAGCAGGAGAGGAAGCTGTGGGGTGCAGAGGGGGGACGAGAGGTGTCAAAACCATCCAGCAGAAAGCACAAAACCACTGCCCAGAGGCATTGAAAAATAATTCACACTCATTCATCATTATAATAATAATAATAATAATAATAATAATAATAATAATAATAATAATAATAGGGAATTAATTGGGGCATCCATCCATTACATACAACCGAGCTGCACCTGCAAACACAGTACATGCCATTTTCCTGCGTCACACCTGACTCCAGGGGTGATTCCATAGTTTATGTAGCCTTTGCTTTAAAGTAACAGTTAGATATCTTATGGAAGTCTAAACACAAACCAATTCTACCTTAAATTAACTTCTACTTTCCCTGAGGTTTCCCACAATCATCATACAAAAGTCGCAGGATTAACCATGTGGATCCACCCGAAAAGTCCTAATAAATCAAATTCCGCTTGATGGATTGCCAGATGATAAGATTGAAGCACCCTCGTCAATCAGCAAAATGTCAAGTTTCTGGAGGCAGCCTTGCCATAACCGTTTCTCCATGTAAGAGAGGTCCCCCTCCAGGGTCTACATATCAAAGCATTTCCCCCAGTCTAATTACCCTATCATGGGCTTGGCAGGTGCAAGCCGGTGGATTGGAACAAAGCCAACCCTCATATATCAGGGCAACTTTAAAAGATGACCCAGATGACACTGTGAACCACTGTAGCTGTAATAGGATCCTCCAGAAGCATGCCCCCGTTTAACTGTGATGTGTGTCAATTCTCATAAGAACAGGATGCTGCAAATGACACTCTATATGGTCTGTCTTTCATTCACATGTGAATCAATGGGTACAAAATCATTAAGGATTATTGGTCAATTTGCCATCAATGTGATACATTAAGCTGTAGTTATTTGGATAAATGTGTAACTTTTAACAGGATCTTTCTGTGAAGCCTCCCACTGAAGAGCTAGAGAGTGTTCTGCACTAGAAGATGGTTGAAATTACAGATGAAAGGACTGGTCGACTAATAAGTAAGTCCCCTTTTAAGAACAGTCTTAAATTCAATGGTTGCAGGTTATGAAATGTCAGAATTTACTACTTTTCTTGGTTTAACATGATATTAAATGTAATTATTTTGAGGGTTTTGGACTGCTCGTCTAACAAAAGAAGATTGTGATGGGTATTTCTCACTGTTTCTGATATTTTATAGACCAAATAATGAATGTACCCTAGTTTGCAATGACAGGAAACAAACTCTGAATGGGAACTTGATATCAGTGCTGCTGTGATCAACTAAATGAATTCTGAATGGCAGAGTGGCTCCAATCCATTTTAACATGATTGTTTGACGTTCACAAGGCTTGTGTACAAACATATACAACAAATAAACACTAAATTGCCCACGTTTTAAACGGTGAAGACAGGAACATCTCAAGGAAACACTTAATTGCAGCAAGAAAACAGAACTCACCGGCCAGGCGAACTGGAAAGGGATCAAAATCTTGCCTCCTTCGTCGATCTTATTCGGATTATTCTTCGCTCCCTTAAAAGAAAACATATTTCCACCGAGAACTTGCGTAGATCCAGCTCCGAACGTGCACGAGCTGGTGGTGGTGACCTCCATCTGGTACTCCTTCAGGCAGATCTTGAAGTAAGTGTCGCACTCGTCTCGGGTGCAGCGCAGGTCCATGGAGCTCCTGGAGCCGTCGCAGCACTCCCCGTCCGCCAACTCGCCGTTTACATTCTCCACGGAGATCAGCTGCAGCTCGAAATAGCCGGTTGACTGGGACACCTAGAAACAACATTTTTAAAAAGACCACATTTAAATATAGGCCTATATATTCGCATGCTACACGGCATGAATCGCTCAAATTGGTGCGTAAAATTGGGAGAAGTACCAAACAAGTGCCTGACTGGGAAATTAAAATCGTTAAACCAAATTGGGTTTAATATTCCAAAATAATGTGTTGCATCATGAAGGGAGCACGTGAACAGCCTATGTTTTCATGCTGGAGATTTAGACAATCACGTTACTCTGACGGGGGAAAATTAACCGCTGCAGCAGCCAATTGATGCCATGCAACTTACAACTTATTGGTTCAGGCCTAATTCTCCTAAAAAAAAAAAAAATAAATAAATAAACGCACAAGGCTCTTAGGAATATAAACCAAAATGGAGAGGAGCCTGTATCAATTCCTCAGAGTTCAATCTTGTCATGGTAACATGATCACATGCTGCACAACTGACTGCTACGTAATTCAATTATCGATTAATGTGATGCGAATATGCAACACCGGAGAGCAAATACATCTGCCCACGCCCACCAACTTTTGACATTTGTAATTTTAAAAATATTTTATTCGTGAGGTAGCACGAAAAAAATATTTTTGAATTAAAACAAGAGCCTCCTTACCTCCGTCCATAACGTCAACAGCAGGCACACTATCGGGAAGCAATTCCTAATCCTTGTGCGATTCCACATGCCTCCGATTAATTAGAGTTACATAGGGGGGGAGAAGCGAGAAGAAAAGACAAAAAGCCGCGGACCCGGCGACTAGTTCCTCCTCTCCTGACATGCAAAAATGAAATATTCACATGCGTGTTTTCTCCACCGTGTACGTCCAAATTTCACCGAGGCATTCCATGCGTGAGTGTTCTCGCAGGCGGATTGCAGTGATGGTCCATGTACAGGAGTGTTCCACCGTCAAATCTCTCCACACAGCAACTGAGAGGTTTCGTAGCCACAGCCTGAGGAGAGGATGTCTGCTTTGATTGGCAGCTCCACAAACCACTTACAAATTGGCCTGCGGGCAGTCTCTGAGCCAACCGGATTAAGGGGCGGACAATAGTATAATAACCCCCACCAACCCTCCTCCATCTCCACCACCTCCCCCTCTTCCTCCCTCCCAAAACTTGAATTATGCTGGGTTTGTATTGAGCTTCATTTGGACAAACCGCATTACAGCATGCGAACAAAGCAGGGGTCGACTTTGATTAAAAGCACCCGAAAATATATTATGATGAGCAGGGCTATTATTTCAAATTAGGAACTCATCTTGAATTTAATTAAGAGACCAGACAATTAAAAATGTGCTTTTATAAAAAAAAATATCAGGCTTCATTTTCACACAATTATTTAGAGTATAATTTATTACCAAACTTTCATAAAAGCCCCACATAAGACTGAATGTTTTAGGTCAATGTGGACTGAAATCTGGTGACTGACACGTGATTTGATTATGATAATTTGATTACAGCTAACATTAAATTAACAGTTTACACGGAACATTGGTTCTGAAGGCCTCTTAGTGTGTTTTTTATTTTAAACCTCGCATCAAAATGGGTTTTTCCACTTGATCTAATTGTATTTAATCATAATAATGCTCCATAAACAACATTTACGTTAGACTAATGTATAATTTTCTTTGATTCGAGAGATTTATATCAATTTATTCAACCCTCTTGCCAAAAACATGTTTGCAGTGCACCCATCTGTTTCTGCAGTATTCATGGCTGCTGAAAGTCTAACTGCACCTAAAACACATCACTCCTCCAGTAACGAGACTAGGAGCTTCTCCTCAATTCAACCCCACACATTTCAGCAGTTTAGAGCGCCCTCTACTGTCAAACATTAGAAAAGTAGACACACAAAGATTGGATATGCAAGGATGTCTTACAATTGGAATTTCTTGGATATTGAATGTATCTTGATAGGCAGCAAATGCAACAACAAATATAGTGTGTGTTTTGCCCTTTCTTTAAATTAAATGCTTATTTTATCCTGCTACCATCTGCTGCTGCATCATATTGCAAATTCACAATGCAGATCATACACCATACATATGCCCTTCTTCCTCCTATACACACAGATGTAATCATTTCCGCACATGCTTTTCCTAGTTTACAATATTTCTATTGCCTGCATTGTGGTCAAGTGATCAGATTCTTTTTCACAGATGTTAAATGTGTCTTAAACGTATACAAACTTTATTTTCTGCCTCCTTTACCTGGCCCGTTACTCTCTTGGTCTTCACATTTTAAACCCTTAAAGTGCCAAATTAGAAATAGGTGCCATAACTTTGTATATAGGTGGACTAGGACTCATATTTGAAAGTGCATTACCCTTGTATCTAAAGTTAATCTGCAGACATTTGTATTGCTTCCTTAGCAGAAGCCTGACTCTTCCAAAGGACTAACATGTGCTCACTGACCCCATAAGCTCCTGTGACCTGTTGTTTATCAGTTTTGTCTCTATAAATAAAGCTTTTGTTTGAAGTTTTAAGAAATGCAATCAATTCAATATGATGATGAAGAGTTGAATGAGAGGCCCGTAAACTCTGGCTGGTGACAGTAAGTCCAAGTCTGTCCCCAAACTGGATGTTCTCTTTAATGTCACCACTCAGGTGTCAGTGACATGCAACATGCCACCACTAAAATCCCCTCACTTAGTTTCTCACAAGACAAGCAAGAGAGAGAAGCTGCCAATCACAGTGTGTCTGACAGCACCCCCCCTCTCCTGCCCTCCATGTCTCTGTCTCCTTCTCATCAGGCGACTGCCAGCCCAGCAGATAGGCCTTAAAGGAGGCAGCCGATAGCCCGAGCTGCTGCAGACGCTTTGACTGGAATATTTCACACGCTGTCACAAGTACATGTGAGTGCCTTAAGTTGGATCACACCTAGTAGAGGGCCTCGGGTGGTGAAGGAGCAGTGTGTGTGTCTCTTTAAGTGTCTAACAAGTTGGGTTTTTTTAAGCTGCTATATGGGGTGGCTGTAGAGATGGTAATGTTGGTCAGTCAGATCATGAAATGTTTCAACAACTACTGGATGGATGGCTAAGAAATGTGTACAAACATGAGTGTTTCCTATAAGGATAAGTCCAACCAACTTAAGTAACCTTACAACGTTTTATCTAGCACCATTTGCAATTTAGTGTTTCTGGTTTTGAGTAAAATACATAGATATACTCATGGTTTCAATAGGATTAACATATTTTATGGAAATATGTAACATTAGATTGTCTGTGTCTTATACATTCAAATGTTAGCTTGCAAACCATAGACTGTGTATATATATAAAGTTGCAAACACACTACACTAAGCTGGTGAACATTAAGCATTACACCTGCTAGCATGTTAGCATTGTCCATGAGCCTGTTAGCATTTAGCACTGAGTGTAGCCTCAGTGACATGCTGGCTTAGACTAAGCCGTAAATATAGGCCGGGTTCTAACTAATATTTTCTGCTGAACTATATTTAAAGTATATTTTTATTGTTCATGGCCAAATAGTTAAAAACTGTCAGTGCGTATGTCATAACAGTTTTCATGTTAAGGTGGAAATGCCTCTGTGAAAGCATTTAGACCTTAATCATTCACTAATATGAGCCTCAGCATTGAAACCGTGACTAATGAAATTTGCTAAGCTTCTCCCTAAGCCTCAGAGACTCACCAGAGGAACCTCCCTACATTTTGCATTTAAAATGAAACTACAAAAAGCCTAAAAAGCAATAGAAAATATGGAAAATAATAACAAAAGATTTAAGATATGATTTTAAACAATTGTTAGAAGCTGTGATTCTATCATAAAACGCTGATATGAATCCAACATAGCGCCAAACTATAGTATCACTGAATACTAATACCCACCAAAGGGCCTCGGGGGGTGTGTGCCTACCTTGTCTTCCTGTTTGCATACATGTGTGTGAGGCACAGAGAGAGAGGTGTGTGTGTGTGTGTGTGTGTGTGTGTGTGTGTGTGTGTGTGTGTGTGTGTGTGTGTGTGTGTGTGTGTGTGTGTGTGTGTGTGTGTGTGTGTGTGTGTGTGTGTGTGTGTGTGTGTGTGTGTGTGCAGGAGGAGAAGGGATTATGAGTGGGAGCGCTGTGGGGGGTTTGCCAGCCTCCAGGGGGGAGGTGAAGTGGATTTCTTCTCTCATCCATTTTTCATGGCTTTTCTCCTTTCAGATCTCCGGTCTCTGTACATACGGCTGACGGGTCGATTCTCTTTTATCTTTAAGCATCTTTTGGGGACTCAGTGAGCGTCTGGTGGCGTTTGAGGAGGGGGTTGATGGTGGTGGGATGGGTCAAGGTTGAGACATGCTGTTTTTCCTCAAACTCTAATGACTATCTCACCACAGTGGCTGCTAAAATTCTGCTAATTTGCTGATTTATTCTGGGTTTTAATTGATCATTTCAGTATTTTTCCTTCTAATGTTTTAGTCAAAAGATACTCAATTAAATGAATTTAATGAAGACAGTGAGGATCTTGATGTTTTCTACGCTGCAGAAGGATGAATTGATGTGGTTATCTCATAGGAATATAATGGAAGTCAGTCCATATAAACAGTGCTGTTTAATAGCAGTTTATTTCCCTTGTGGATTAATTCAAACACATATGTCTTTTAAAAGGGGTTTTGAATAATTAATGACCTCTTTTTGTGACCCAGAGGGTTCATCATGATTGACCGAACTGCCCTCCACCCTTCCCCTTGAAGCAGCTTTTAACTTGCACGAATAATTACCATCATTTTATAGTGGTTATTAAATGCAAAGGTTCAACAGAGATATCTAATAAAAGTCATAATGCAAAATACTGGAATAATATCGCTGCTATGACGTCTTTTTAGCCTCCAGGAAAATGTCAACCATTCCACGTTCAAGTGATTTTAAACAAAGCAATATAAGCTAAAACAGAATATTAGATGTTTTCTATTCTTTGCTTCATGGTTTGGATCGGTGGACAACTAATTGGTGGATTAAAGTTATCATCTGTATTGAGTTGGACAGGTGCTCACTCCCACTGATAATGACTCCTTCTGTGTTTAATCGTAATTATAATTTTATTTTGGGGAAAGCTTTCAACCATGATGCTTTGCACCGTTTCCCTTTTGACCTGCAATTCCATCAATATGTCCTTAACCTAACCAAAACTAACCCCATCTGTCATCTAGCTAATTTATAGAACATATATTATAGACATAACGTGTATGTCTTCATAAGTGACATTCTGAACAAGGTCAATGAGGTTTATCATGAATCAGAAATCCTGTTCTGTTGCATTGTCAACCTATAAAGGGGACATTAATGAATATTAGTTTAATGGTACCCTATTCTCTTTTTTTGTTGCATTTTTTGTCTTGAAAATGTAACCAAGGACGTCATCGTTTGTTTTCTAACTTTAAACAAATCAAGATGTTAGACACCAGTAGTGCAGGTAAGATAATACTTCCCCCTTACATGCTCACACCTTATATCATTACTGTTGTAGAGAGGAGTTAAGAATGGGGAAACTACATTATGCACTTCACAAAGGCTGGCACCGAGGCTGGCAGAGGAATGTAGCTTTTCCAGCAGACTGTAGGACGGTTGGCAAATGTAAGCGAGTCTTAAACATTATTAATATACCCTGTAAGCAGCACAATAATGCATAAGTCAAAATGTAAAGTGCCTGGCAGCGGAAGAAAGGAATGAAATGTAAGAGATGACAAAAATATTGAACAGTTTGAACAAGCAATAACATTTTACTGGCTTACATGTGATTATATACCAAATATAGTTAGCTTATCTCATTGTTAGCTTAAAGGAGAAGCTAGCACAACCTAGCTGATTAGCTTCTCATTTTAAAGCTAACTAACAATTTTGAAAAGATAGCTAACTTGCTAACCCTTATAGGTAGTGACGACACACAGGAACAACCTAGAGTAACCAAGATGGAACATTCTAACTCACCTGAATGGTTCATTCCTCGTGAAAAACATAATGTCAGGTGACTGTGTAAAGTAACAAAAATGCAAGGTTAAATCCAGCAAAGAAAACTATCATTAGCCCAAGTTATCTTTTTGCCTGTGTCGAGATTTTATGCTAATGATAATTTTTGTGAAATATGTTTACAATGTCCCTTGTAGAATGTCTGTAGTACTTCATTACCTCTGCCAATGTTTCTGGATAGGTTTGTCTATTGTCTGTCTGTCAACAGAATTACAGAAAAAATGCAGGCCAACATTTCTTGAAACTTGATGGAAGAATATTCGGGAAAATGGGTTACCGACTGGAAAAATGCGTATGAACTCCCCCTCAAGTCTGTAAAAAAAAAAAAGTTGATACACATTTAATGGTTCACTTCTTCACATAAACCAGTTGTCATGATTTAACCTATCTTCTTCTACAAATACACAACAACACAGATGATAACAGTGGATTATTAATTACAAACAACAGATTTACCAGCTGGTTTTTGAATAAGGTTATCAATCTTCACTGTAAATAAGGTCTCAGTATTTCAGCGATTTAAGGTAACCCAGTTTGTTTTCCTTTAGTTCCCATGGTTGACTGAGCCATCAAGTGTGTTTAAAGGGCATTTCCGCTGCGATAAGATGAGGCATGTACTGTACCTCTATCATACCCTTATGTTCTGCTCTGCTGAGAGTACTGAATGCATTCATGTTTTCTCAGAAAGAGAGCTCAGATTTCATGCCAGTCTTTATGACAGGTGACTGTGTCCAGCAAAGAGGAAAAGTGACAGACATTTCCCAACTAACTGGAAATGCATAGTTGGGTTTCATAACAGTGGGCGAACAGGGAAACGGTTTACCCATAAAACATGTTTTTGTGAAACACAGTTACATTGTTAACCAGTCGGGCAAGTTGATGACATTTCACACTGTACTGTATGTCTTGATTTTCCTGTTAATGCTTAGGAAATGATTTCTATATTAGCAGTCCACATTTAACCTTTTAAGATAATTGACAATTAAATAAACTTGGGTAGGGTTACGTTGTCTTTTTGTGATGGCCTGGCACCACTAAATACTCCACTGCTTATGTTCTGTCATTACAAATAACGTCTCTTGATCCTAAATGATAGCTTCTTTTTGCTTCCCTTTCTCCGCTATCACTTACCTATAAGAGATGAGATATGATGCTCAGCAGATTACCTAAATGCTGCCTGCCATGCTCCCTACTATGAATCACTAAGTCTAAAGAGGATATTTGGTATGTTGTTCAGAGTTATTTCTTGTCAGTGTTAACATGGTGATAAGACTCCTTCTACATATGGAGATAGCTAACCTAGCTTTAACCCTCCGATTCTTCCCAGCTTGCACAGCACGGACGTCGTAAATATACCTCACTGATAAGGACTCCCAATGTGCAGCAAGAACTTTATGGCCAGCTTGATTTCAGCCCTTTTAAACAGAAACAGGTTGTGGATACTCACCTGGTTCCTGTCAAGGACTGGTCATCCGTTTGAACCCTCTGCTTCTCCTCAAAGCATAACGTCATGTTAATCCAAGGTTATGACCTGATTGCTCAGAAGTTAGGAGCAGAAGAAGAAGAGCAGCACATCTTGCAGTTGAAGCACAGGTTTGGTAAAAAAAAGTAGATAAGAAGCCATGGATAATTTGATCTGGTCAGGAAATTAAATTGTGATCATTCTTAAGGCAGTGGAGCCTATTAAAGGGCAACAGGATCAATTTAAATGGTCATGAAATTACTAAAAAAAGGCTTGGAAATCAGAAAACAAACCCACTTTTTAAAAACAAGTGCGTTCAAGCGCTCAAGTTCTAGCATCAAATTAAAATCACTCATCATGCAGAATGGCAAAATGTATAACAAATAATATCATACAATAAATTATGAATTAATGTGTACATCTTTGTCATGTTGCAGCTGGCAATTGAGGGCCTTAATCCACAATTATATAGCATATTTTTTAAATGTATTCATTTTTCTATCCATAATATTATTCTGCGAAGTAACTGATGTTGGGAAATCAATGTTATGGAGTAAAAAAAATACAATATTTTACAAAAAAATGTAGTATTTCATTGTATTATTTTACAAAAGTACAGCACCTGAGTAAATGTACGTCCCACTACTTGTAACCGGTGTATCACAAATACAAATATTTCCCCTCAAGCGAGTGTATTGCAAGTATAAAAGGTAGACAACTATAGTTCATGAACACGACTAATGTCTACAGAAGATGTATTAGAGTTGTTAAGATAGAGAGATTGATAAAGGTTAGAAAGCAAGCCTCCTGCACATATGGTGAAGATCTCATTTGCATACAGATGGTTAGTGCGTCGGCGTGTGTTGGAATCACTCGGGTGTTGTGCACATCAGTGAGTCCTCTGACTGCAGCGCTGCATCTTGTCTTCCCTTCAAAGGGCAGGTTTTTGCTCCCACCTGTGAATAGAGTGCATTCAGAGAGAGAGGGGTGGGAGTCCATCTGCTGTCGAGCCACACACACACACAGAGACACACACACACACACACACAGACACACACACACATCCAGATGGTCTCTGGAGAACAGTGGCGTCCCATGTGTCCAGTTACAACATGAAAGCAACAGGGAAGCAGTTTAAGCACCCATCCCAATCACCCTTTTAAAGACGGGGAGGATGCTTTCATAATTGTTGTCATACACACAGTGTCTGTAGAAAGGAGATCAAAACACTTGTGTGCAATTTGGCGATAACAATAGCTTTGGGTAAACCTGGAAGAAGCTGGTGTGTCTTTTCTAAGTTTAGAAATACACTTTAAAGCACCTGTAAAGTAAATGTTCACAATAGTTTAAAGGGAGTTCAAATCTTCTGAAGTGGGGTTGTATCCATAGTCAGAAGCATATATAAAGCAATGTACTGCTGAGGACAGGGCAGCAGCAAAAGATATTTCAGGGACCATAAAAAAACGACTACTTAAAAAAATCAATACTAGTTTATGTACGCTGTATTTAGAATCATTTGACTGCTTTACCATCCTGTCAGACAGCACTCTCCAAAGGGGAACTGAAGCCATTATATAACTATTTTTAAAGCCATGGATAAAACAGTAATTTTACCTTGCAGTACATTGGAGTCAATAGTCTTCCGCTAATCAAACGTACAACTCCACTTCAACAAATCTTAACTATCTTTAATCTGTACACAAAGAGAGATGTTTGGTTTAGGATTGTATAACAGACAAGAGATTTACGGATTAAACAAACATGTTACAGTGTGTCTATGAGTCAGCTTTAGAGATACACTTTGGTCTGAGCCAAGATAGCTGTTTCCACCTGCTTCCAGTCTTTGTGCTAAGCTAAGCTAATTATCTCTCACACTACATTAAAGGAACAGATGTGAGTGGCATTGATCTTCTCCATAGCTCTCAGAATCAGAATATGTTCTAAAATGTTGAGCTCTTGCTTAAAAACAAACAAAAACATTAACCCAGAATCCCTAAATGATGTTTACGTTAAACCTAAAAAAGAAAGCTCTAATAGTCGTGTAAAAATCAAACTAAACGTGGATTGCTGGAGAGGAATGAAGCACAGCTGGGTATCCTGTGTGATAACCCTAACCCTAACATGTTTTGAGCCGATAATTTGCATTTAACTCGACAAAAATATTATCTCAGCATAAAGCCACCTTCTGACTCATGCTTTAAAACCACTCCGCAGATAAGAAGAGGGTCAAACACTCCTCTATCAGTCTTTATGTTATCAAGGTCGAAAGCTAAGCATAAAAGTGAAATAAAAACCTGTCAAGTATCTATTCTAATGTTTCTATAGCGTGCTTCTTTGAAGAGTGACATTAGCATAAAAAGTGGTTTGATACTGAAGAGGAGGTAGTATTTAAGCGTGACCTGTTGCCATTTTGTTCCCAAGCAACATGCTTTCACTGTAACATGTGCAGTGTTGGCATTTGGAAAAAAAGGATATAGAGTGGAAGTGATGCAGAAAGTCACGCTGAGATGGAGTTGAAATAAAAATGTGACTGTTGAAAAGAAAACGATGAATAGTCATAATTGTTCTCTTTGTAAGAATGACTACAAGATGTTCTTCCTGTTTCCTTACATACGCCTGCTAGATAAAATCATCGCTTCAGTACAAAAGCTTTTATTCTCTCTCTGGTTTAATGAAAGTGCCCCGCTTTAATTTCTGGGAAACCATATCTCAAGATGCCCATCAAGATCAGGGCGGCGGAGTTTACACTTGCTTCGGCTTATCTCTAATCAGGATGTGTTTCTCAAAGAGATATGATGTGAATTAACGTGCTGCTGACAGATTCATGTAAGCAGCAGGTTAAGCGCTTTGAATCCCTGAATACTTGCTGATCTCTTTCAGTTTCCTGTGGAAGTCAAGTAAATTGTTTCACAGCTTTTTGCAGACATAACTAAAAGTCCCTCTTCGGTTAATTATTACATTACATGTCACTTGTTAGACGCTTTTATCCAAAGCGACTTACATACTCAATACTGTGGACAATCCCCACAGGAGCAATTTGGGGTGAAGTGACTTGCCCAGGGACACAACGACATGCTGGCTGCAGTGGGGTTTGAACCTGTGCTCCACTGATCCAAAACCAACGCACTAGGCCACTGCACCACATGTTATCTTCATAGGTTAATGGTTTATATAACACTCTGTAATGTTGTAAGCAGATATAAGGGCAAGGTTTTTTGCATTTAGTGTTTTTGTCAGTGATTATAACTTATTAAGATCTTCTTTTTATAACATAACTTTAAATGCATTACTTTCTGTATAAAATACCAGAATACAGACATCTACATGTTGTCCATTTTCAGAAAAACTGATATAATAACAGTGTTTTATGTGCTTACAACTTCATAATAGTCTGTAATAAACCAATTAATTAATACAGATCTACTGTTTGTAAATGCTAGATAGATGGATTTAAAGTAGAGTGTTGCCAGATTTAAAGGGAAATGTGCAAGACTTTAAAAGACACATTTAATTATTTACAATGAAAAATATATTTGCAATTCAATTTTAAGTTCAATTGAGTAAGGAAAAATGAAAGCAGCCTTTTTAATTATTCTGCAATTATTGAATAGCATACCACTATAATCCAGTGATTGTGTATCTCTTACAAATAAGCAAAATAAATTATTAAATCATTTTCCAACAAAATAATTAACATTTTGGGCATCAAACCCATTTTATTTAACTTAATGCAGTTTAATCCAACACAGTTAGTGCACATGCAAAGTATCATATTTAAATATATATACTGTATGTTTGTACCAAGTGTCATGTTTAAAAGTTTTTAATATTTCAACATTTAGGTAATAAATTAACAAAATTGAAACTTTACTGAAAACACTGCCCACAATGAGTATACACTCTTAATAAAGCATAAAATACATGATACATTTGTATAACTTCCATGTTTGTACTTATTTTTCAGAAAATATTTTCTTCAAAAACACAAAATCAGTGAAAGACATCCAAAAATAAAATCACAATTGGACACATTTTTTTACGTCTTTACCATGAGAAAAATCTAAATACTTCCTTCACTTAAAGGTATTATGTGTAGGATTTTCCCTGAATATTACACTACCTAACAGAATAACATGTGCTACACGTTATAGTCAATTATAACAGCTTAAGGGCAGCAAATGTGATTACTTTTAGCCTGTTGCTTCTGAATATTTAGCTACCAGTCCGCCATTAAAGAAGCTAAAACTTCATATAAAATCAAAAGTGCCTTTTAAACAAACAAAGGAATATTGAGTAAATCACCAGAGGTCATTTTAAACTGCAACATCCATCGCCCAAGTTATTAATTTAACAGTAATAAGAGAATACTACACATAGCACCTTTAAAAGCATGTTGATGATTGACTGTTGCTCAGCTCTTGATCATTCAAAATACAGTAAGAAATTGTCAAACAGTACACAAACCATTAACATAAGAAAAACAAATTAAACAAACGATCACAGTTGAAGAAGCAACTACAGCATAGCCATGGGGGTACATCTATAAAAAATCTGATACCGATTAATTACGTTTTCTGTGAGTGTTGACATCACTGACATGTTGCTGAGAATTTGATATGTCGGCGCCGTAAGAAGCGAGCGAACGAACACAAAGTATTTTCGTTATGTGCCTGAGTGATGGAGGTAGAAATATCCAATGCTGGGCTAATGGATAATATCCAGCATAGGCAAGAATGAATTATACAACCATTTACTTACCTCATATATTAAGTTTATTTGTATGTAATAGAAGAAGCATATGGCTTACCAGTGGCACAGTCTGCAACCTCACTCTGGTCTGTCAAAAGTGCTTTTACTTTCGCCTAAGAGGTGAAGGTAACGCTTGTCATGGTGGGGAAATATAAATAATTCACCATTTCTCAAAACATGCTTATTTGCTGTCTTGCCAAGAGTTAGATGAGAAGAGTAATACCACTCTCATGGCTGTATAAGTAAATATAAAGCTACAGCAAAGGCTAGCTAGCTTAGCTTAGCACAGAAACTGAAAAGAGGGGGGCAAAGTTAGCAGAAGCTAAAAGCTAACGCTAACTATTTGCCTCCTCCAAAGAGGGTTTCTGCCATTTTGTATGTTAGTGGAATAACAGAAAAAGTAGAGTTTGTACTTGTTTTACTTTTTATAGTAACTTTTCACTTATGGAAACAGTAATTTTGTTGTTATTTATAAAGCTAAAGAATTGTAAATAGGCAGATTTTCTTACTATATGATGGAGCTAGGCTAGCTGGTTCCAGCCTTTTTGCTAATCTAAGCAGTCAGCAGCTCACTTTCAGTTCATGATTACTGTTCGATTAAAAGATTGACTCCACTCTCATGGCTCTACAAATAAAGATACAAAAAGTAGCCAGTTATCTTAGTTAAGCACAAAGACTGGAAACAGGGGGAAACAGTTAGCCAAAGCTAAAGCTACTAATGAACTCTGCCAAAGATCGGTTTGTTGATTTGTTGCCAGCAGATTTACAGAAAAAAATAGTCTTTGAACTTTTTTGGACTTTAAAAGTCTGGTAAAAGTGGTTACTTTTGATGTATCAAGGCTAGCTATTTCCAGTGTTTATGCTAAGTTAAGTTAGCTAGCAGCTAGCTGTAACATTTTCTCATCTACTTCTCAGCGAATAAGCATATTTTCTAAAAGGTGGAACTTTTTCTTCAAGTCTCCAAACACTGCCCATCACCAGTGTTACCGACTTTATCATGGCTTTAGAATAAAGTCAACACTATGAGGGTGCAGCTTGGCTTTAAACTTAAATGTTAACATTTTAAGCAGAAAAACACACAACTTTTTAAACCTAATGACATTATAAAAACATAGCCTGTCACATCTAAATAGCTTATAAAACTAATAAAAAATAGTTGAGTATAAAATAGACTGCAGGTCTGATAACAGATCAACTTGTGAGTTTTGACTACACAAGCAGAACAAAATATAATACAGGCCTTGTATAAATTAAGATTTCCATTGTATAGTTATCTGCCTATAGTAGCAGGCTGAACCTGAAGCTACTGAAGCTTGTCTTTCTTTTGGAAACCAACATCTTTGCTGAAGTCGTTATTAAAAAGGGGTTGGACTTGATCCCTCCTACTTGCGGCTACTATTTATTTTTGTGGATTTCCTTGGTGATGTTCACTTAACTTTTTGACAATAGCTGGAGGAAAGTTGTGGAGGAACTAGTACTGGTGTTGGCTTTCTGGCTGATGCTGCCATTAGTAACATGCCTACTGAAAAGGCAAAGACAAGCCTTTCTGTTCTTGCTTTGACTTTCCTCAAAACAAAAACAATTTCAGCCGTGAGAGAAGTCACATCTCCACATTTGACAGGCACATAAAGTTACAGACTGGCCTTAACAGTTTAAATGGCTTTGTTTGTCACATTTTACATTAAGCCAAATCAGAAGCAGTTGGCCTCATTTCAGCAAACTGAGATTTTCATTTACACAGAGTGATATTTATGCTGGAATGATTATGGCAAACCCTATTAAAATGTGGGTCACAGATCATTATCTAATGAGTCATTTCAAGACAGAAAGCGACAATGTTATTATTTTTCATGGGTTTATCTCGTACTAGAAGAAAAGACAAGATGACGGAAAATTGTGAGCACCATTGGGAATCTTTAAGTGAATTTCTCCATTAAGATTAGAACGTATTCAACTTAAGACTAAATAAAGAATCACATGTAGAGGAGATAAGAAGGGAAAGGGGTCTCATGAGAATAAGGTGCCAAATAAATATATTTGACTAAATCTAAAACAAATAATGTAATGTATATAAGGTACTTATTTACTACACGGATAAACAAGTTGTCCAGGAGACATTTAAGTGCTTTCCAAAAATGTTTGAACTTATTTAAGTAGTTTTACGTGTCTGAATTTTCAAATCCAAATTCAAAGACTAATAAGGAAAACACAAAGGGAATCTGATTAATTTGGGGATCCTTTGAGAGATTGTAAATTAATTTTGCAAACAAAAATTCATCTTCCCTTTTCCGAAGAAAATCACCACATACAAAAGAATTCAAGCAGTTCCAGCAAACTACAATCCTACATCAAGTAATGATCTCCAATGGACAGAAAGACATGAAGCTAAATGAATTAGGGGGAAGTTAATATGGCTTAAGGGTTCTGCATATATTCCAACTCAGCTTGAGTCGGAATCATTATTTAGATATTTGTGTGATTTAAACTTTCTTGACTTTGTTAGTTTTGCTGATAAAACCAATGCATTGAGATAAGCAGCAACAACTAATCGTGAATTTTACGCCTTAAACTGATTTTAGATTTAGTAGAGAGAACACCTTACAGTGAAAATAAATGCCCCCAAAAACAGAAGGATTTATGGGTAAAAGTAGAAAAATGTTTGCATTTGATTGTCAGCTGTATTTCAGGCTCAAAAAGCCCATAATAATTAAATGAAAATACATCAACAGTATGTGAGATTATGGAAACTAGATTCTTTTGTTGTTATAAAACATGTTTGATTTCATTTGGTTTTCCCTCAAACATGTTCAAGGTGTTATTACTCTAATAAGTTATAACCCTAACAAACAGCACTTTATCTTATTTTGTAGTCAACAAACCGCCATGTTAGTCAGGTAACTAAAGGTAGAATTCACTTACTACATTCTGTCAACAATTGCTGTGCGACTTCCAAACTTTGCAGGTAAACCAAGAACACTTGGTCATTTACTATGTAACTATTGCAATGTGTAAATAATGAGATGTGTATCTGTTAAAGTATGTGATCGTTTTCTAAAAACAGAAGTGTATTTGCATATATTTCAGAAACCTATAAGGTGGGGGAATTTCTTCCTTTTCTACATATTTTTAATAAATGAAGTACCAGCCCTTTTTGAATGAAGAAAAATACTAACATATGGTAAGAACTT
Organism: Dissostichus eleginoides; assembly: GCA_031216635.1. Classification (NCBI taxonomy): domain Eukaryota; kingdom Metazoa; phylum Chordata; class Actinopteri; order Perciformes; family Nototheniidae; genus Dissostichus; species Dissostichus eleginoides. The sequence continues at coordinate 22,992,605 of CM062281.1, read as the reverse complement.
TGTTGCCTTTTAAGCTGTAAGTGACTTTGAAATATAATAACATGCTGGTCATAATCACATCCAGAGATCCACCCTGAATATGACCAAATGTTTGACTACTGGTCCTGAGATTTTGGAAAACTGCTGTTGAGATTCACTCTGAGTTTGTGAGTTAATGACCATCCAATAATTAAGACCTCTTAGATGAATCATGACCAAAGGCAGATTTCTAGGTGGTTTACGTCCTTTCAAATATGCTCCTACATTAATGTTTGAAATGTACCTTATTATGCTGGGAATACAATGAACTCTCTAGAAATGACTTTGATTGTAAAGAAAGATTTGATTTAGCTTTGATACAGTGTTTTCCTTACTGTATGTCCAGTGTGTCTTTGTCTCGGAAAAAATATGCATCAGTGTTCTTGAACTAAACAAAAACATTGCAGCATTGTGCTTTAGAAACATGATACTGAAGTTCAGTGCAGGGCTAGGTCGGTGTATGCTTTTTCTGTGACGTGAAACAAAACATCACAATTTCTTCTTCGCTTTGAAGAAAAAGCAGGCTGCTTATACTTTATACTGTCCACTGGTTTGATGTCATGAAGATTGATTTTAGTGCCACTAAGTGATTGTTTAGCCCGGGGTACTTTCTAAGTATTGCTTAAAGGCTGTGAATCAGAGAAATTATTTGAGGCATGCTTGAACAACTGGTGGTTAAAACGCACCGAAACACCTCAATCGTTACAAGGCCCCACCATTGACTAGCATAGTTTTTGCATTACTGGATCATGGATTAAAGGAATACTCCACTGTTTTGTTTTTACCTTATATCAATACTATTAATACTTCAAGTAGATAAGCCATTGTTCATATGACATATTGGATCCAAAATTCCTCTGGCACACTTTGCATCAACTCCAATGCTAATATTAGCATGCTAAAATGTTAGTTAACCAGGTGGTTGATTAGCCTCACAGAGTTTGCAATGATTGCTGGGTGTTGTAGGAATGCTGGAAACAAGTTGGAGTTTGAAGCTTAATGGTAAATGGCTTTTTGTCAGCATATATCAAATATTACAAATATTTGTTTTTATTTCTAAATGCAGCGAACATTCACGAGCTTACACTAAAAGCAGTAGAGTATTCCTTTAATCAAGGGCAGGCAAATTAAATCAGTGATATGCAGCCATTATAACAAATGGCACAGTAAATTAAATGATACAAAAAAATTCATAAAGAAGACAAAAATGTGCCAGTGACAACCAGCTATGGCAAATTTGTTTTTAGGAAAAATATTAAGACAACAAAAAAAGGTAAACAGGACAAAACTTGAAGAAACTTGTTGGCAACAAGACAAGGGGCCCACCTTTCATCATGTACCAATAAGCAAAAAGGCAATACAGGATGAAGAGCGATGAGGGGAAGAGTGGATGTGCTGGGCCTGTGTTTTGATTTAATTTGGAAAGAACGGTATAAAGAAGGTTGCTTAATACTAGTTACACATTGGTGGAGATCTTGTACTTGGGAGACATGTTATTATGGAACCAGATGAAACTAAAAATGACGCCCATGGTTTTAGGTATACGCTCGTCGTAGGCAAACGTCATGGCCTCGTGCAGCGGGACTTTGACCACCTCGATTAGCTCTCCCTCGCCTGGCTCACCTCCCCCTGCGCTCACACAGTTGTCGTCGGACACTTCGGCGTAAAACATGGTCTGCTTGGCGCCCGTCACACCTACACCTGACCTGTGGGGGGATAAGGGAAAAAATTAATTAAAGGTCATCTATTATGCAAAATCCACTTGTTCATGTCTCTTCTACATCAACATGTGTCCCCTCTGTGTAAAGAGATTCTGAAAGTTTCAGGAAAAAAAGATTCGCTCACTTTTTGTCCTGATCCATTTATATAAAAACCTGTCTGAAAATGAGCTGATCAGATTTTGGCCACTTTATGATGTCATAACAATTTTTTGGCTTGTGTAACCATTAGCCAATCACCAACCAAGGTAACCCCCCCCCCACCTTATCACCTGAATCTCCTCCTAGAGCACCATTGTGTTCTTTTTAACCAAATATCTCTCAGATATTTGGAGGGGCTCCTTATTTTCATCTAAAGTAACAGACAGAGAATCAGCACTTTGAAACAGGGCTGAAACAGAGGGGATTATGGGATGCTGCAATGATCTGTTTGGTGTTTGGAGCCAAACACTTCAGAGACATGTTTTGTATATATCTGAGACCTATTGTATATTGATGAAAAACAGTATAATAGGGGACCTTTAATATCTACGTATGTATGCAATAGTTCCCCACATTTTTGCACAGGGGCGGATATTGTTTGAATAGTTTAATACTGGGTCAAATAAAAATTTAAATTCCAATGACAAAGGCAATAACGTATTTTGGGAGATTTTTAAACCATTTTCCGACAAATCTTGTTTTCTAATTTTTTTACCAAATTCATCAGGGTGTCAAGTTGTCTCTTCCTTAAAGTTGGTTTATGCGGGGATTTCCGTTTTGTAATCTCCAAATTCCATATGAAAGCACAGTCTTTGAATGCTGGTAATAAGTAACATAAATAGATACTGTAGTACTTAAACCAAGCTGACCCCGGGCTGCCTACTATTAGAGCAGAACTTCACCACACCAGGCGCTTCTGTCATGAAGACCCTCATAGGGGTCCTGAGGGTTAAGATGATACCCATCTAGTTAATGGAAGCAGCCCACACATAACAACGCTCATAGACGACACCAACACAGCCAGAGGAGGTGTTCGAGTCAAATCAAAAGCACAGTTATGGCAGCCGTCAGGTAAAGCTGTCCAGCTGCTGCTGTTAGAGAGGGACGCTTCGTCACCTTGAACTTCTGTGTGAAGATATAGCGAGCTAATAAAATGTTAATAGAGATGAATGATTATTTTATGCTCACTTTCATAACATCAGCACTTGCCGTTTCTCTTCTTCAATCCCATCTCATTATGGACATTTCTCAAAAATTCTTAACAATTATTTGGCTTCTTTAATCTTGATGCATTTCCATCACTTTAATTATTTCAAACTGGATTGATAAAAATTCATTCTTTCTTTGAGGTGCATCATATTATGTGGACTTTCATTCGTATTTAAAGTGATACGTTACCAACGTTTTAATAACTCAAACTCCTGGATATTGAGAGGTAAGTGATGTAAAAGAGGAGGTCTGGAACCAGGCTTCATCCTGAGAAAAGTGTTTAAAAGTGGAGAAGTGGATGATACTAATATACTTAGTTTCTTGTTTTTCAACGCCTACAGGCTGATGAGTTTGAGGTTTTGAATGGAAAATTCCTCTTTCAAAGACATTTAAGTATTCATTTAAAACAAGTTCTCCAACAGTAAGTCAAACTAACCAAACAGAGATTCAAATGTGGGTTACTTCTGATAGCTCCAGGATGTTGAGAAATTATCCATTAAAATTATACAAAATAGGACAACAGGTTAATAATAGTTAAGGGACAAGAAATCCAGTGGGACTGACGAAAGCAGATGTTAAAAGACGATGAATGTCTTGTGTTGGGAAAGGACAGACACTAGGTCATTCTTCAAGGGGCCCTTTCATGCTAATGTTCAGGTTCATATCAGTATTTAGTGCCTCTACTGTGACATGTTTACTTGCTTTAATGTTCAAAAAGCTCTTTATTTTTCTCATACTGCCTGTGCTGCAGCACCTCTTTTCACCCTCTGTCTGAAACCAAAGCCTCTGATTGGTTAGCTGGCCGGCTCTGTTGTAATTGGTCAACCGCTTAGAGATGACCCCTTACCCTATCACGTACACTTTGTTGTAACGCTAGCCAATAGAAGCGTGAGTCTTACATACTGATGTCATTATGTAACAGAAGTAAACAAAGGAGTCCAATGGAGGCGTTTCAGGCAGGGGGGGAGTGTGTTGGAGAGAAACACACATGGGCGCTTTCACACCGGAGTACTTTTCCCAGGAATAGTTCCGATAGTTCCTGGGATTTTGCGTTCACACCAAAAAGATCTGGAACTAGTACTTTTTTTTGCGAACCGTTTCACCCCTTTTAAGTCCCTGCTAGAGAGCAGGTACTTTCCTGGGGAGAAAAAGGTTCCAATTTCTGATTGCTGGGCGAATTGCAAACCACGCCCCGTGAAACTCTGAAAAGTTTTTGTGAAGCCGCCATTTTATTTGCTCGCATTAATATTATTAGCATTAGCATTAGCCCAGCGCACCAACGCAGAGAGACTAACTTATGGCAACACAAAATAAAACATGGGAGCGGTGGAGATGAGGAGGTGAAGGCGCTTCTGGCGATTTACTCGGAAGGCTTCAGTAGAAGCTGCTGGGAGTCCCAGCAGCTTCTACTTCAGGTGGCAGTATACGCCGTGAAGTTGTTTGCAGCCTGCCAGTAAACCCAAAGCAGAAGAAGAAGAAAAAGTGACGTCAGCGGCTCCCTCAGGGACTTATTCCGGTGTGAACGCGATCTACTAGATAGTTCCGGAACTAAAGATTTCCGGGGAACTAAGTTCCGGGAACTATTCCTGGGAAAAGTACTTGGTGTGAAAGCGCCTATTGGGTACACACAAATGTTGAGTCAACAAAAAATCACACAGCACAGCTCACACACCATAAAACAAGTAGAAGTAAAAACAATAGACAATTTAAAAGCAGTAAAAGCAAAATCTAAAAGATGTCAATACGCTAAGGAGAAGAGGTGGGTTTTAAGAAGCGATTTAAAAGCAGCCAGCTAACCTGTAAGATGTAATCCTCTTCAGTTTAGCGACAGGCACATCGTAGCCGCACTCCTCCAGCACCTCCTGCCGGGCGATCTCCTCCAGAGAAAGGTTGGGTTTGTCCACCAGGCCGGCGCAGAGCTCATAGGTGACCCCCGCTGCGGCCGGGGGCCACGGGGAGGAGGAGCTCTCCCCCTCCGCCGCCGACTGGCCCTCCTGAGGTTCAGCTGCGGGGGCTGCGACTTCGGAGGCGCCCTCTTCAGGTTTTTCAGCAGACTGAGGCGGCTGCTTCTTGTTCCTTTCCCACTCACACATGAATACAGCTAGTGGAGAAAAGACAGAAAACGTTATTATTCCTGAGATTATCCTATAATAAGAGTACATTCTTTTGTGCACTTTCCTCAGTTTTCCACAGGCATTTTGTTTAATGAGGTCAACTTCTTTGTCTAATAATTAAGTATTGAGAATATATCAGTGTTATCTCTTTTTAGGCAATACAGATACTTTACGGTTATTGAATTACTACCAGCTACACAAATTGATTTGCCAGATCTTTGATTTTTATTGCTGTGATTAAAATATTTTTGGTTTTCAACTGTTGGTCATTTCATAGAATATCATTAATTGATAACATGGAAAAATATTTGACAAATAGTTGTAACGGCTGTTATTTGTAGCCAAACCGAATGCATGCTAATCATTGAAAGCTTCCCTGTACTGGTACAAATCTTTAATTTAATATCAAGAGGGAAATAAATGCTCATGTAATACAATATTCAGATATAATCATCCAGATATCAAATCAGTTTTATAGTGAAGACTAAGCATGTATTGTCCGATACCAATAAGCTAAGCAAGCCTTATGTGATACACTCACTGTTAAAGAAACAAATGTTATTTTAAGTTGTAGCCAAACTCTGATTTCTTTCAGATAAAGGACTGCCCCAACAGAAAATGAGAGAGGAGAGGAAAAAAAGATATCAATGCCCAGACTTCCTTGTATTTAGCACACTGCTATGTGGAGCAGTCCCTGGCGACTTCTAACAAAGGAGGTTAGGCTGCTTTGTAACACGGTCTCTTGTGGTCTATTTCTGAGTCTGCATTGTTACTGTAATGAACTGCTTTTTTAGTGAAAGTGCCCACAGGAAATACAACAATATAGATGTGTTTCACAAGATGAAAATGAACATTTCAGAGTACAGTTAGTCTCCAGATTTGTACGGGGAAGTCTTACCCGGACGGAACTGCTTGACGAGGACAAAACAGTGTGAGCTGGTGTTGAAGATCAGCACTGATACACTGCAGGAAAAGAGAGAGAAGGTCAAGTTTGAGATAAAAGCTGAAACATTTTTTTCATATTGAATCCTTTTGCATACATTTTTTATGACTGGTGGTGGTGATCTTCTCCACAAATAGGACAACTTGGCTACAGGAGAGCAGTGGATCATTGCTGGATCAGCTTTTCGAAAACCAAAAGTAATCAAAGAAGAAGGAAGTGTTTTACATGGATTACAGGTTTAAAAAAAGTGTCCAGAGAACATCCAGAAATCTGGGATCATAGATCTGAAACAGAATCTTCTTTTTTTTTTAAACAAAATCGGGTAAACACTCAAATCACCTTTGGGAAACAAAGAGGGCAAGCCACTTTTAAGTCAAATTATAAGGAATTTAAATATAAGTTAAAGTTCCCATCCAATCAGATTAGCATGTACTGCCTTTATCATCTTTCTATTTAAGCAATAGCTCACGACAGGCCGTGGTATATGGTCATTATATCACAGCTAAGGGGCGTGGTTCGGCCCGACGCGAACATTATTATTATTGCAGCACATTATCCCTTACATGTTTCCATCTTAAGCTTTGTTAGTTAGGACGTAATGTAACAGTTGTAGCTTTATCTCAGACGCGGAGGAAAGTAACTACAATTCTACCCGTGGTATACACTCATTATATCACGGCTAAGAACCAATCAGATTGCTTGATTTGTCCGTTTTATAATGGACAATATATCCCGCCAGGTTATGATATAACATTGGTCTACATACAAAGCCCTTTTCACACGTTGGCAGGTGCACAGATTTTCCTCAGTGGCACAGGTTTTGGGCTGAATGTGGGCTGTCCAACCCAGATCATTTGGGTTTAAAATCTGGTTAACATATAGGTTAACTACCTTAATTAAAAGCACGACTAGTGTACCACTACAGCAGTGTGTGACACATGTCAAAACACCCATGCCTGTATGTTGTTATAAATCCGCATCCAGTATCAAAATACACCACTATTAGGGCTGCACGATATATAGTGTCGTAACGATAATCGCCGCGATATTCACATCGCAGGACGTGCGATTTCTTTTTTTTAGGACGTTCGATATTAAGTAGACAAATGAACTCAAACACGTCATGTTACAATTCTTTTGCTGCTTGCTACAAAAGGAAAACTCGCGTGGCTCTCATGTCAGGGGTACTTGAGTGAGTGACATGCAGGCTCTGCATGCACAGCAAACCACCAATCACAATCATTCTTGATCAGGTCACAGCAGGATAACCGAGCTAGCTCAGCTTGATGCTCTGATAACTTAAGATCCAGAAGTCCGTGACTAAAATCCTTCATCCGGTTAAATATTGTTAAAAAAATACCGATCGTATAGCATTAAAGTTCAAGAAAGGATGGTTTGCGGACAAAAAAAACGGTATTTTCTTCAATTCCTGTATTTTTTCATATCGCAATATATATCGCAGAGGAAGAAAATATCGCAATGTCAGTTTTTTCCAATATAGTGCAGCCCTAACCACTATACTATTTCCCAGTGACGCTCCACAATAGTAGCTATTTTATCACTCTATACCGACAAATGTACCTTGACATCCTCTGTCTGTATGTCATGTCCAGTAAGATGTGGAGTTGCCCTGAAACTAAAGCTCTTTGGCTTGTTACTATTATTTAAGTAAGGCATTACATTATGTGACAGCTAAAATCGCTTTAAAAACTAATTTGAAACCTGTCAATGCCTAAATGTACTGAGTTCCCAAAATGAAGCTATAATCCAAACATTTTGATAAATAAACACTGTTCTAAATTAAGAGCACGATTCCAAATTTAAACGAACAACTCAACAAGCAGGAAGTGGAGATAAAATAAGAAGGAAGGTCAGTGTGATATGCTTCACCACTGGCACCCAATGAATTGTATACACACAGGGGTTCACTGCCGTGTGTGTGAGTGTGTGTAAGTGTGTGTGAGCAGGACTGTGGCTGCCAGTGGAGACTTGAGGCCTGGGGTCGGTGTTGGGAAAGCGGATGTGTCTGAGGCGCAGGAAGCCCTGCCCTGTGTTTCCCAGGGTGAGTGGGAACCAGGACGTAGCTATTACGACTCGTTTCTAGCTACAGTGCCTTGGCTGATATATGATTTAATATCCGTTTGCAATACAGATATTTAAAGTCCATTATCAACAATACAGTATGTAAGAATGTCAGCTGACCTGGGCGTTGAGCAGTTTAAAGCTTAGAGGCCCATGAGTCCATACGGCTGCATTCAGACTGAAAGCCTATTGCTAGATTGGGATGTATTCTGAATTACAAATGGGAAACAATTCTGACTTGGGCCACCTTTGCTAGCAGTCTGGCTGGAGGACATACAGCTACATAGGCCAGAGAAAACACAACTGGTCACAGAGCCATAAACAAGCAAATTAGCTACCACTTTACTTGAAGGTAAAACACAGATAATCCCTCACTGCATGGAAAAATGGAAGTCTGGAAGACAGTTTGTAAACTAGGATAAAGTTTGAGAATGTTTGCATAATAACTTCACCTTTTAACTTCCAATATATACCAACAAATCTGAGCAATGATATAACAGTAGCAGTCTTCGTCACAGCCTACACCTGTAAAACAAAGTCTTACAGGGCCTATCACCACCGCAGAGTACAGGTATGGATGATATGAAGTGGTGTATTTGGGCTTAAAGTAGGACACACAGGCCTGAGGCATGGAGCTGAGGCAGGCATTGGTCTTGTAGCGCTGTTCCACACCATTACAGCTGTTCTACAGCTTCCCGCCGAAGAAAAATCCTCTAATGGTTAAACCGAGAAGCTAAACAGACGCTTAGGACTTTTCATGCACCGTTAGGCTTTCTCTGCGGGGCTTCTGGCTGTACCGCGGGAAAACTGGTTTATAGCAGACATACGAGGACTAAGGTGGCTATGCTTATGGCATCAAGAAGCTATCATAAGATCCTCGTTGTACAAGGAAGACATGAGTTACATGCTAAATAAAGAATATTCTGTATTAGCTCGCTGGGATACAAAAAATTATTCAAAGTCAAAGAAAAAAAAGAATGGGAAAAAGACACGACTGTAACAAGAGCTCATGCTAATTATTATGCCCAGGGTCTCTTAAAATGTGCGCACTGACAAAAAAACTAGGGGTAAATGTGACTTCAAGTGATAAACAAGAAACAAACACTCCCATAAACACATAGGTGTAAAAAAGCAAAGCAATGGGAGCCCACCCAGCCTCCATGGGTTTTTAAAGGTTTTGGAGACAGCTTACGACCATTTCTCATCGGGTTAGAAAAGTACGCCAATTAGCAAACAGACAAAGACCGCCTCTTCATTAGTCATCTCATATGTTGTTATACCATATGACTTATGTGGGAAGCAACAAAATGTATACATACACAACAAACTATTACAAAAAAAATGCTATTGTCTATTTTGTACATGCCAATAGAAATGATGTGCGTGTTTATTGAACTATAGAACGGGGAAGTAAGATCTGATCATTGTTGTCACTCAGACACATCTGTGCACAACATGCCAGGTGTGAACTGACATATTTACAGCCGTCAACTTGCGATCGCATCACAAAAGATGCACGATAATGGCAGGTATGAACAAGTGCTATGGTTTTTGCCAATGATGCAGTTCTGTTGGCTTCATTATGCGGTGACATCCAGTGCACACGAGGGGATTGAAGGTCAGGAACTCCCAGTTGGAGGGACACTAGATGGATTAACAATGGATTTACCCATTTCCTGTTCACTTGGGTTTAAGGTATCTCAAGGTGAGTGGAAGATTTGGTTTGAGATCGATTTGTTGATCCGTGTGGCGTCTGTGGTCAAGCCAGCAGGGTCATGGTGAAAAGGAGGTCTGAAGGTGAAGCTTTACCCTTCATTTAAACATGCTTTTAATGAGGTCAGTGGAACAAAAACCAGATAAGTGGATGGAAATGGACAGATAGTCTAAGATAGCTGCCACCATCTGAATGCCCACTGAGAGACTAACATCTTTGAGGAATAATAAAGTGTAGGAACCCTCATTTAACCCCGTTCAGTGTTACTTATTCCACTCACTAAAGAGTAGACATCACAAGTCATAGTGAAGGTACATATTAACTATAAGGAGTTTTCATTTATAGGGTATCTGTTTCAAAACATACAAAATAAATTGATCACAAGAAATGATCTCTGGAAACATTTCAGCAACAAGAACTCTCTTCCTTTAAACATTCCCTAAATTGGATATTTTAGAGTACGTTACCCACAAATCTGTCTTCCACATTTCTTGCCAGTTCCGCCAAAATGTGTCAAGAAGTGTCCCGATGAGATGTTATGCACACTTACACAAAAAGGCAAAACAACCCTGGATCCTTACAAAAAGAAAAAAAAAGGCGGAATAACGGTTTAACAGAATTTCCACCTGGGGGAAAGCTGGACGTTCCCATGGGCTTTTATCTTTAGGAAGTACAGGGTTTCAGGTTTACTGCTTTGGTCTCAGTGGGACTATTTTTCACAGGGACCTCTCTTTGGGGTCAGTAGAAGAGGAAAGAGGGGCTTAAATGACCTGAGACCTACCCCAGGGCATTATGGTACCCTGGGCAGAGGGGAGTAGGAATATGGGTTTTAACACAAATGTGTGATATTTCTCTTACAGTGCCCCCCGTGAAGCCAGAGACATTTACAGCCACCGCCAAGTAAAATAACAGGGCGCCAGTTCCCGAAGACAAGGTCTGTTTTGGTTTGAAAGTCCCAGTATTTGGCATCTTAAAGAGGTGATCGAGAAAGGTGCAAATACCATGAGTGATAGGTGCTTATGGCTACAGGTGAAAGGACACAATTTATTTGTTTTTCTGTGCCTATACACAATCAAAGTGCACAAGAAAGTCCATCCAAAATAATAATGATTGTATATTTTGCATATTTTTCCATTTATTTTAGAGAGACACCACTTCTCTTGAGACAGTTGAATCAAAACAAATATCCTGAAGATAACAAGGGCAAAGATTTGAGTGAAGATATAAGATTTAGAGATAGTATGGGTTAAGATAAATGCAATATTCGACAGTGAAAACAATTAATCTTTGTTTGCTGAACTCTGAGATCTATATTAGATTTAAATCATTTTAGCAACAAGATTAAGATTAAACAATGTCTTTTTATGTTTCAAAGCAGTGTCACTAGAAGATGTTCTTTGAAGTCTTGGCTTAGTCTTAGACCTATTCTACAATCATATTTCTTACACATTGTGAGTAAGCACACAAAAGAAGGGCGAGGGACTTCTCCATTAGATCCAACATTAGAGAACAAAATGTGTTTACCTGTCATGGGTTCTCATGAAGTCCCAGGATTTCTTTGTGCCATTCTGTGAAGGAAAAAGACAAAAGAATCAGCAAACACAACTTTAATAAAACAAATTGGTTTTAAAATGTAGTAAAACAACACAAAGAGTCTGTAAACAGTGTGTATTCTGTGTACCACAGCTTCTCCCTCTCTGTTGTAGGTGACTTGTATAGCAGGATGTCAAATCACCACTTATTTTATTAAATATTTTTACTGTAGAGGTATTGAAATATCACAAACCACACCCAGCAAAAACATTTGCAGTGCAAATCAAAAGAAAGTGGTGCAGAAGTTGTTGAGCTGTATTACTTAAGCAAAACCATGTGAAATGAAGGTGCTACCTTTATTGGTTTTAATTGTTACTTTAATAATATGTCCATCATTGCCATAACTTTGCACAAGACATGTTTGTTGTTCTACCCAAATATCAAATATACAGTTGATACCACTGTTGCTATCTCGTTCAATACACAGTTTACAGCAAGCACTGGCAAAAATATGCATTTCAGAATGTAATCTTGGGGTTAAAATGTCACGAGCCATCCTGTGAATTAGAACTCAAAAAAATGTATTTTTATGTATTTGTTGTGTCGTACATGTCCTGATATTTATTGACCAGCCCCCATTGATTACTGTGGGTCTTAAGGGCTCAAACAGTGACTGCTTCTGCATCCACACTCAGAAAAGGATCCACAGTCCACACTCCGGGAGGGATTCCTTATGACAAACTCCTAAAACATGTCTTGTAGTTATTAAACCTTAATTCAAATGACAGAGGTTGTTGTAGCCAAGTATTCATATGCCCTGTGGTCACATGATCCCGTCAACAGGACCTCAGCTGCACGCTCCTTCAGTGACGTTACGGCAGCACAATTACAATCAACCCTGTGGAGGTAGGTGTGTGGTACGAACAACTCTGGCATACTGAGACGTTAAATATGTGGGCAGTGACAGACACATTGTCTGAATGTTGGCTAGTCACGTCTCAGTACGCGTTAAGGGACAAAGAGGTAACAATCCTGATAGTCCAGTTCATTTTGACGTTACTTTCGTTCATGCAAATGAACGAGGAAGGTGTCTTCAGGTCAGGGTGTGAGACTGGAAGGGAAGTGAAGATATATGTAATTCATCACTTCTTTTCATTTCACTTTTACTGTGAAGTCAACACTGATATATAAGAGCCCGTCTGTGGCCCAGTCTGAACGAAAGACTGACCGCCTACTCGTTTTTAGTTAAAGGAGAGGTGTCATGCTTTTCTGGTTATTACCCGTCACCTTGTGTGTTATGTAGGTTTTTATGCATGTAAACGGTCTGCAGAGTCACAAACCCTCAAAGTACACCCTGTAGCGAGTAAAACTCTAACATAGAAAATTCCTCCCCAAAACGCCTCGTTGGAGATTTCTCAGTTTCTTTCTTTGCTCCACGGATGGGTCTGTTTGGTTCCGGGTACGAGCTGACGTCAGCTCGTACCCGGAACCAAATGGACCAATCCGTGGAGCCGTTACGTTACGTCCGCGGAGCCGTTACGTTAAGCCTCTGCTGATTGGTCCAAATTGACCAATCCACAGACTTCCTCACACACACACACTCAGTGCTGGCAGCTCTGCTGATTTCTCATCCCTGGCTGCAGGCTGATAACAGACAGTTGGGATCGCGGCGAAATTCTCTCTGCAGACCCATTCTCACAGCGTTTATCAATACTAATCAATCAGTTTATCAATATCAATTACTCAATATCAAGCCACACTTATTGTTTTTACTTCGGCTGTGAGTTTGTGTGTGCTCAGGATGAGTTTGGCTGTGTTTCTCTGTGTATCGCTAAACAAGGAAACCACACCTCCACGGAGCTCAGCGCGATTCACAACGTCCCGACCAATCAGAGCACACTGTGCTCACAGGGAGGGGGGGGGCAAGAGCTGCAACGAGCCGTTTAGTGGAGAGACTGAATACACATACTTTACAGAGATGCTGTATGCGAAACCAATGTGAGTTTGGAAAAATGCACAGTATAAATCTATTTTAGTATACCTCAACAATGGAATTATGATCAGTGGAAATGGCCATGACATGGGCCCTTTAATAAAATATTACAAAATAAACATTGTCCATTTTACGAGGCAGAGATGTAAATCAAGCAGAAGTCACAGTGACCGGGTCAGATAAAGAGCTGCAGGCGAAAGTCATCAATGCAAGTGTCGTCTTTAAACTATTCAATTTTTTTTTTTAGATGCGTGTATTAATCTGAAACATAAACGTATTCCCCTCTCCCGATGCATTCTTTATAGAGAAGGTAAAGTTGGCCTACATTTTTTATGCCTGAGGAAATATGGCTATGATTCACATTTAGGCTACACCTCCTCTCCACCCACAAGCTCTTTCAGATGCAGCGATGACAGCTTTACAAGAACAGGCGTACTCCAGCTGCCATAGGCTTGTGTGCGAGGTGGTGCTGCAGTTTGAGTACCACCCAAGAAATGGGAGGAGGTGAACTGGCAAACTAATTGCACTGATAGAATAAGACATAATAAAGCTACTGTTGTGGCAACAGGGGTTGAGTGAGAATGTGGGCAACTTTAAGATCTCTATTGTAAAGGGAATAGACTCCCACTCAATGCTTTCAATTGCAAATGACTGATTGGAGAGAGTATGGGCTTTCTCTGATTGTACTCACACAGAAATAGATTTAACAAGAGAATAGTTCTTCTTTCAGGGTATATGCAGGAATCCTGAAGTCAAATGTAATACCTTTTTTTTTTCGCCACTTTGAGTTTTAACCGGTTACATTGGCGACACACTTTACCTCACATTTACTATATACAGTATTGATTGTCCTTCCTCCTTATCTTCCAACCATTTGGACGCAAACTTGCATTTCCCCATAACGATGTTGTTTAACAACCGGCGTAAACGGACCTTCGCGCGCTATCAAGCAGTGAGCGCGCGATGTCCTGTTCAGATGACGTCAAATCCAACGGGATGCCATAAATAAACTACACAGAATCACACTACACACCTACGCAATGATTACACTCAGGCAGACTGTAGAATACAACCTCTTTGGACAATTGATATACTTATTGAAAACAAGCTACAAAATGTAATACCTTGGAAAATGCCGTTTAATACTTTTTAATAGCCTTAATTTTCGCTAAATTGATTTATCAACTTTTAATACTTTTTAAGACCCCGCGGACACCCTGTCTTTGCAGACCATTTACATGCACATTAACCAATATAATCCACTACAGTCAAGAGAAAACCCCATAAAGCATTACAGGGCTCCTTTAAATCAACAACACCCTAACCTGCACTGCATACAATTAAGCTACAGCGTCATACAGAAGGACACACTTTAACGCTGTTTTGCCCAATTCATCATCAAATCTTTTATTCATATCATTCAACCATTAAAACGTAATCATACATTGGGGCCCCTAAATCCTCTCGACTAACGGTCAAAGGGCCGCTGCTTGACCAAACAGGTCGCAGCCTCGGGGCCTCAATGTGAAGCCAAGCTAGCATAATGCTCTTCATGCATCATTAACTGTCATGTTGTGGTGGGAAATGAGAGCATGAAGCCAAAGTGTGTGTACATTTAGGTATGGTAATGCTATGGTGTCACCTTTAGCTACTGTAACAGATATTATGCCCGGACAATGTTAAAGGCTTACTGTATGTATGTTTCAATACTTGGTCAATAGGCTACAGAGAATCTACAAATAATGGGCATTATTTGTAGCCCACATATTTTTTTATGAACGTAGAAAACTCCAATTTACCAGTGCATGTACTGTGACACATCTATGTTACATTGATCCTGTTAAACATATTATTGCTGAAGTTTAAGCTTTTTTCTTATCGCTTACCAACTATTTTATGTAACTTATAACATACATCATAATTGACAAGTACTTAAAATGTTACTCTGACAATCATTGCAGAAACTAGTAGCAGACCATAAGAAAAAAAGTGAAAAATGATAAAAGATTTAAGTAAAAAAATATATAAAACGTTCAGTGATTTAAATCTGATGATCTGCGGCTTGTCACGGTCTTGCAAAAAATATATATTTATACCCTTCTTTTTTGGTAAATTGGCCATTACCCAACACTGTAGGCTCATGCTGCAGTAATGTACACACTTATCCATCATTGATACCAGTCATCTTTTATCGCGCCGTCAGCCATTAGTAATGTGTTGACATCATCAAAACGCCTGGCTGTGGAGTCATGTCATGAAAGATGCTCTGCCTGCGTCTATATTTTACTCTCACAAATCTGTCATGTCAACAGAGTGTGCCGAGTGTCTTACATGCCCTCATTCCCTGCTGAGGCCAAGCCAACCGCACCCCTCTTGCTTTTCCTTAATACAAGCAAAACTAGTAAAGGCATGTATGTGTGTGTGTGTGTGTGTGTGTGTGTGTGTGTGTGTGTGTGTGTGTGTGTGTGTGTGTGTGTGTGTGTGTGTGTGTGTGTGTGTGTGTGGTGAGATAAATCAGTTGTCATGACTAAGGCAGAGAGGCTCTCTCTTGTGGCTTTGTAGAGCGTGCTTTCTGAATAATTTACGGGCATTTTTCCTGTCAATTCACTTGACAGGATTTTGGAAGTGAACCAGCTGGCCCTGTGGTGCCAAAATAACAATGTCTTCCTCAACGTGGAGAAAACATAAAGAGATTGTCGTTGACTTCAGGAGAACCCACTACCAACCCCCCCTCTCCCTGACCATCAACGGCACTGCTGTGGAGCAGGTGAGCAGCACCAAATTCCTGGGTGTGACCATCCCTGATGACCTCACCTGGAAAAACAACACCACCGCACTAGCGAAGAAGGCCCAGCAGCGCCTGTACTTCATCATGCTGTCTTTCTACCGAGGCGCCACTGAGAGCATCCTCAGCAGCTGCATCACGCTGTGGTTTGGAAGCTGCACCGCCTCCAAGCGCAAGAGCCTGCAGCGCATTGTGAACTCTGCCCAGAGGATCATCGGTGCCTCACTCCCATCACTACAGGACATTTATAACACCTGCCTCACCCGCAAAGCACTCAGCATTGTGGGTGACTCCACCCACCCCTCCAACAGCCTCTCCAGCCTCCTGCCTTCAGGGAGAAGGTTCCGCAGCCTCAGCTCGAGCTCCACCAGGCTGAGGAACAGCTTCCTTCACCAGGCGGGCAGGATGCTGAACTCTCTCCCCTCCCTCCCTCCCTCCCCGCCTCTGACATCTCTCCCCTGACGTCTCCACCCTGCCTCCCACCTTTCCCCCCTGCCCCAAATGGACCTGCACTTTAACCCCCCTCCACACACACATCCTTCCCTCATCCAGCACCAGTCACTTTTCTACCCATCTCCGCTGCTACTGCACTGAAACTGTACTTTAAACATAATTTTCTCATTTGCACTAATGTCAATTCATGTTCTGTGGATTGTTTTTTTTATTTTTATTAACTAGTACTTATTACTTTTACGTCTTATACCCCGTTTATCTAGGCCCTTTTTGTATCTTGTTGTATGGATATATGTCACACTGTGGGACTGCGAGAAACGGTATTTCAAGATTTCTGTATGTATAACACATGTAGAAATGTTGACAATAAAGCTGACTTTGACTTTGATACAGGTACAATGTGTGGTAGAAGATATTGCTGCAAACTTTCTGTGTATTCATTATACTTTTCACTGAAGCTACCATAACTAGGATACTTTTGGAACATACACTAATAATAACAAAACCGCGTTTATTGATGGGACATTACATTCCTTCTTTTGTTGACATTCTTGAAGTAATTGTTTTAATTAATGTTTAGTTAACAAAAGGTGCTTTGTGGACGAGACATCAACACTGCACGAATATTCATTAAAGAGAAAATAAACATATGGTTTGTGGTTCTGAAATGTTAGAGGCAATCATGTGGAAAACTATTAGTAAGAACACATCAACATTAACCATAACATTCAAAAGCCTGTTCAGTCTTGCCTGACCCACAGTGAGTGATGGTGACAGTCTGTGCTTTAGAGGTATTTACTGACCATAAAAATCTATGCAGCATCACCTCAGAGGATCCTCACAATAAAGATTCATGTTTCAACAAAACCCTCCAACTCTGGGCAAAAGCAGGTGATTCTGAATGGGAGGTTACCCGTGGCTACAAGCCAATTATCAGGTTCATATTTGTATGATGTGCCTCTACTGTGACATGTTTTAATGTTCAGTAAGGTCTTTGTCTCATACTGCCTGTGCTGCAGTACGTGTACTGAAACCTACTACAGGTAGGGCTGCACGATTTGGGGAAATAATCTAATTGCGATTTTTCTGACAGATATTGCGATTCGATTTGCGATATTTGTTTTTAAGCGACCCAACGGAAGTTTATTGTAAAATGCGGCCATATCTCCGGCTAGGAAGGTCGTATCAACGTGCTCCCGTCTCTAGCACCCCCGCAGCCCGAGCTACGAGTGAAAGAACTAAACTTACATGAAACTTCCGTTGGGTTGCTTTGAAGTCAAGCTTCAGTTTAAGATTCACCCTGTGATAGAAACATGTGATGGAGCATTACTAACCTGACTCAGATGGTTTCTTTCACCAAACCATCTAGGAAAGCTCCATTGGAAGCCATTTGGAAAAGTATTTCAAAAATACTTGGCAGGTGATTGGATCAATCTGTCAATCACCTACTATCATGGGCCACTTCTGATTGGTTAACAATGGCTGGTACATGTGGAGCACAGCACCTCTGATTGGTGTGGATGACTGACACACAAGAAGAAAACAATTTGATTTGATAATCACATCATTTCAAATCGCGATTTCGATTTAAAATCGATTAATCGTTCAGCCCTACTACAGGTAAGACAATAGTGATCCTATATTGTCGAAGCAAACGAGCGTTACTTGGATTATTATCCTGAATGTAACTGAAATAAATCACATCGCTGTAATGCGGTAAGTAGTGCCTCACTGCCCAGCATTGGCTGTAACCTGATTAATGGTTTGATATATTGATATTTAAAGTTAGTGGTAGACTGAAACAGAAAGTTGTCTGATCTTAGCTTCATTTACTCTGTTCCGGCTGGAGTCAAAAGCTCTGTTTTCCTTTTCCAAACAAAAAAACAAACAAGCTTGATGGGGATGGAAAGGCAAAAATTAGATAAACGATCACAAGAGGACAGGAAGAGGAAACAGGAACTGGTGTGCCTTCCTTAAGGAGTGAAAAGCTACTGATAAAAAATAATTTCCAAAAGGTTTATCTATTCAGAAAAGAGGGTTCATCATCCGACATCATTCCAGGAACAGGGATACATGTCAGCGCAATAATTTCCCAACAGACAGTTGTGAAAATGTGGTTTTGGTTTGGAATAACAATACCACAAATATGAGAAAGAGACAGAACGAAAGATTAACAACCACCTTGATTACAGTCTAGTTTGTTTACAATATGATATTATATAACCATTGGTTTGAAAAATGTCAACACCAAAAATATGAATTTATATCTATTGACAACACACTGTACGAGTAATACCACACACACACATATTCCCTCTCTAGTGTCCCGTCACCACTCACAGATGGTGGGGTTCCCCTCATTACTCGGGCCACTTGCTGAGAGAGGGGGGGGGGCTTGAATGGCCCAGGGGAGACGGAGAATCATGGCCGACATGGATTACGACAGAGAGATTAGCCCGTGGGGAGAGAGAGGGGGACAGAGAGAGAGAGAGAGAGAGAGAGAGAGAAGGGAAGCAGGAACACAGGACCTTGAAATTAATGTGGTCCCTCTGGCTTTGGGCATCAGAAATGACAGACTCCTGTGTGAATGGCCATTGTACGGTCTTTTAGGTGCTTAAAGTCTAATAACCATCACACCCACACACACATACACCTCTATACACTATCAAGCTGGCAGCTGCAGCAGAAAGGGGGGGAAAAAAATCAACTACCGTCCTCAAATACAATAGCACTCTTTGAATCTCAACATGTGCTCTCCAGTTTTTTCTGGTTATAGCTTCAGTCTCTGTCTTCTCTCCAGCCTGAACAAAGGCAGCAGGACTATCACACACACATTACAAAACACTGAACTGATGATCAGCAGGGTTTGAAAATGACACAAAGCATCCGCACCTGCACAAACCAATCGACCAGTAAGGACAACATTGCAGATGCAGCATTAAAACATCCTGATAAGTTGTTTCAGTGCCAAACCCAGTGTCAAGGACACACTCCTCCTGAAGTACACACACCCATGTGACTGTGTCCTCGAGGGAAATCCACAGAAAGCATGTAGAACTCAAATCACATCAACTCAGTTTACATGTTACTGTCCCTCCAATGCAACCTGACGCAGCGCTTTAAAGCATTGACCACAGCCTTTAGTTTTAACCTCCGTTTGCTCAAATTGGCAGTCAGTAGCATTCGTGTGAGATCAAATCCCAGCATGCATTAATTCCTCAGTCCTCACGTGTTAGGGCTGGCAGAGTTTCTGAAGCAATTAATTCATCAACAACAATTTAGAAAATTGGTGTATGACAGAAGTAATTTGCAAAGGAACAACACTAAGAGTCTAAAGTCATGCTAGCTGCTCTGTTACGGCCCGTCCACACGGCAGCGTGCGTTTAAGCTTCAACGCTTCTGCCCATTCACTTTGAATGGGGTGACGTCACGCTTTGCCGAACTGCATTGTGGTTCCGTCGCTTCGCTTCAAAAGTAGAGCAATGTTCTACTTTTGAAGCTTCGACGGAAGCGTCAGCCAATCGAATCATATGCCAGTACAAGCTCTAGCCAATCAAACCGCGTGCTTGTGTGTCCGGGGCGGGAGATTCATGTGATTGGTTGTTGGTCGAGCTTCAGACACGTCCGCCGGCAAGCTTCAACGCACGCTGCCGTGTGGACGTACCGTAAAGCTGCACTAAGACACAGTGGTGCTTCAAACTAAATGCTATCATGCTAACACGATGATGTATGGCATGTTCAAAGTATATGGAGATCTCTGTCTTAGTTTAAGCATGCTAACATTTGTTATTTTGGGCTAAACAAAGTACAGCTGTGATTTTGCTGGTATATGGTCATAAATCCAAGTATTGGACGAAATAAAAAGTTGACCTGATGATGGTCTGAGATAAATAGTTAGGGTTAGAGATTACCAAAGCCAATAGTTGAGACATTGTACACATAACAAAAAATATACTTATTCTGTCCTTGGAAACATAAGTAATGAGGATTCTTAGCCATGTAACACTGCATGCCTGTTTCTCTTATTTATATAACTGTGAATTGAATATTTTTGCAATCAGAATTTTGCAGCGTGCACACATTGTTTGGTTGTGTGAGTCACAGGCAAAACAAGAGGGGGAGCTTTTGTTTTGGATTTGTGTAGGATTTTATTCAGTGGTTCACATCGCTGAGAAACTTCTACTTCATCACAGAGTTTGTGAAATATGGGTGAGTTAACAGACTACAGACTAGGCTAAGTAAGGAATAAGTAAACCATCCAACCATCAGCTGTTACTGAAGATACACGCCGTCAGAAACTCTCAAACCACACTGACAATACAGTCATTAAGTCATGATGTTTATCAGTAGATATAATCCCTTTATGAACCGTTTCTGTCTTAAACGGCCAATAATCTGATTTACAGGTAATAAATGATCGTAAAGGAGTTATTGCCTTGCCCCAAATTGACATTTTAAAACTGCAAACAATCCTTTACGGACACACTCTTACCCATTTTGCTGCCATTATTGAAGCTTGCCTAAACCGTGTGAGAAAATGTGTGTTTTAAGCCCATAATAGATCTCATATTCATTGAAGGAGTACTGGGGCCACTAGCTGTAAGCAATACAAGATAAATAATTCCAGATGAATAATTCAAGTCATTATAAGGAATAAATGGAAGGTAATTATCCTGCTCCAAGTAGCAACCCGCGATTCATCGTGAGCATGAGAGGACGGAGATAAGAGGGGTTTCCCAGAGTCAACGAGGGACAATCAGCTGCTTTGTAGAGCGGCGAGGGAGAGGAGACAAAACACCCGTAAACACTGATGATGAAGAGAGCCTCTCAAGCAGGAGTTTGAGTGTGTGTTTGAATGGGTTGGTGACCAGTGGCTTAGCTGCAGATGTACCGATGAACATAAAAGGTTTGGGGAAGAGATTCTCCCTCCGTGTGACTGAAAAGCCTTTGTGGGGAGTCCCTGAACGCCCCACACAGCCCCCTTTTTTTTTCAAACAGCACAGGAGAGATGACGAGGATGAAAGGCAGGACAGGACGGAGAGGGAGTCCACCGTCGTCTCTTTTGTTGTCCATCTGCTGTCTTAGCCGTTCCGCCATTCTCTTGACAAGCTTAACCCCCCCACTGCTGTCACAGGTGTAAACCCCAAATGGGAGAAAAAAACTCCTGACTGAGCTCCTCTAAACACGAGTGCGTTGGTACTTGAGTTTTCTGATGAATTGAAAGCAACACTACAATAGAGAGTCTTCAGATGATAGATAGTTGCAGTTTCTTTACGCTAACGATACAATCTGGATGTTGAGCATGGTGACCTGCCCATTGAAAGAAATAGCCTTTATCTTGCATGTGCTAATGACTTGAAATGTACTTATTCAGTAAGACTAGTTCAAACTAGAAACACAGACCTAGTTCTATAAGTAAAAAAGAAATCTGTGTATCCGCCCACTTATTTAGAGCTTCTACAAAATGATATTTTTGCTTGGCCCATGCTACACCCACAAAGTGTCATGGTCTGAATTTTGCTGAAAAACAAACTAAACCAAAAACCACCTTGGCAGAGGTCATAATAAAATATTCAGGGTAAGTAATGTGTTTTTTTTAGAAGTATGAATTACCATAACAGATATTCGGCACCACTGTCTGCCACTATCCTGGTTTTACACAACAGAAGCCAAGTCTATAACGCAGGAAGAGAGAAACTGCACAAATATTTTGAAACCTAAAAATAAATTCATCCTGGACAGCAGCCTATGTTTTGGAGAGGAAGCGTGTCTCACTTTGCTGGAGACCATCAGGAGACACAGTCATCACGCTCTTCTCTTAGCAGAAGGGCTTAATAGAAAAAAACTGATATTTGTTTAAATGATAAACCTATAAAACGCAGATACATAAATCAAAGTTATAATGATTTAAAGTCTCAGATTACAATCTCATGCCTTTCCTTTTCCAGTTAACAATATTGAGCATTTACTGCAAACCACTGACGCAGCTAATACAACATTTGACAGCTTTTGATCTCTTGCGATAACAATGTACAGTTAACGAGATTTTTGGTCACAGATGATTCGCTCAGCCCGCCCTGTTGGCAACCATGACCTGGATAGGCAGCTAAAAATGGATATATAATGGATGGACTGGTAATGAGTTTGACTATACACATACACCTTTTCACTTGTGTTTCCAAAGGCAAAGGCACTGTACAAATACAATAAACTTACATACGTAGTTACTTTACAAGAATAACATAATACTAGGGATGCACAAACTCAATGGTTTCTCTCCTGGTACAGATTCAGATACCAGTGCTTTCATAATATCACCACATTTGAATCGCCATACCTAATGGAACAGTATGTATGTGAGGTAACATGTGACCAAAGATTTCTGTGGCATTACAAACTGAGTAACCACAAATAAATGAATGTAACCATTTAAAAGCACAAAACAACTGTTGCATCATGGATAATACCCATTACGTGAAATATGGTAAGATATCAGCGCCAATCTGCATATGCAAAAAATACCATTTTAAAGAGATCAACCCATTTTTGCAACAAAAATAAGATTATCCTCTCACTAGAGTATTCACTGAGGCAAGGAACAGTCTCAAAAGCACAGTGCTTTTAAAAAATATATTTACACAATAAGCTTTACCATAGGTACGTTCATCAGTATAATAGTAAGGAAAGACCAAACAAAACTGAATTCATCAATGACAAAGATGTCCTCAGGCCGTGCTCAGAGCTTCGTAAAACTGCTTTCTCTTTTTTGGTTCGGTATAAGCTGCAAAATATAATTACATGAAATATACACCCTACTTTTACAAACTGCCCTGAAGGAAATAAGTTGCTGTTTTACATAATCATTGACTCAGGTGTAATGTGCTATGGATAGGCTGGTATGGCCTGTATGCCTCTTTTCTTTTGCTATTGGCCCTGTGTTGCTTATGTGAACTTAATTGCATTTATATTGCCGTCGTGACCAGGACTCCCTGGAGGAGGAAATTGTCTATGTTATAGGTTTCCTGGTTCAATAAAGAATAGATAATTGTTTTGTCAATAATATAAGCCAGCAGCTGTCCCTGGCTTTATGCATTTATCCCTGCAGTGTTCCTTGTCATGTCCTGGACCAACAGTGGTTGTAAAACAGATGTAGAGTAGCTGTTACTCTATAAATTCCCACAGGATTTGATCAGACAAGTTTCTACTATTTTTCTCATGTAAATTAAGCTAAGTGTAAGCCTTAACTATCAGACCTCTGACCTGCTGACACTGACATCACACAGGCTGCATTCACACAGGGGTCAACCTTTATCACCTGACCTGCCAATGAGACGAATAACATGTTAACATCACCTCCTTATACTAATGTAAAGCATGTGCTAACGTGATGCTCAATCTAAAAAAAAAACTCCTCAGCAGGCTACCGTTAGCATGCTAGCTCATACCTGTCACTTAGCTCTCTGCGGTTCATGTCAAACACGGATCACACCGTAATGTGCAAATAAAGCCATTACGGTCGTTCAGTCCTTGTGGTTGAAGTAACGCCATGTGTTGCTGTCAACGTTTGTGTTTGAGGTCAGTTTAGCCTTCATGTTATGCTAGCATGCTAGCTGCAAGATGAATGGGGGGTTGGGCTAGCCTACAGCCTCCAGCAGCCTGTATCCTCAGTATCAGCGGAGATAACTCACCTGGTTATAGTGCACCCTGAGCGGCTTCAGGTAGTCGGACTCTGTGCACGGAGTGACTTCAATGTTGTTAATTTCTTCCATATTTTACACCTGGAGCTGGATTGTAGGCTGACCGATGCTCGTCTGTCACCGCCGCACACTAACTGTCAGTGGAGGAATGTCTACGGAAGCCGGCAGAGGACATGAGAGAGAACCATGAGGCTGCATGAGAGGAGGAAGGAGCAGTGTTAGGGATGGAGGGCAGCTCATTGCATTATAATGGATAGTGTTTCAAGCTGTGTATGAAAAATAATGGAGATAATATGCCTAAGTATTGTTAGGAAGATTTACATTTCAATAACATAAAAGCATCCTTTAAAATAACGATTTTTAAGATGTCTTGTTATTAAATATACTGTAGTCAATGAATGAAACACTTGACACATTTTGGCCAGATCACAATGTTCCTCAAAAGCCAAAATCATAAAAAAGTATTATTCTTTGTATGAAAGAATAATGCAGACAATAAGTCTAAGTATTGTTAGGAATATTAACATTTCAATCATAAATGAGCATCCTTTAAAATAACGATTTTTAAGATGACTTTTTAAATGAAAGTATACCTTTTTAAATATAGTCAATGAATGAAAGACTTGACACATTGTGGCCACATAACAATGTTCCACAAAAGCCAAAATCATAAAAAAGTAAATAAATAAAGACCTCAAAACATTGCCTTAACAATGTGTTTTTCCTCCTTTTAATAATCTTAGGGGGATTAAGTTTAACTAAATTGATCCCTCTCTAATAATAATGGAAATACAGAAAATGCATATAGTACCTTTGTACATACAATGCAGCTCATGAGGTTTAAGTGATGGCTGAGAGTCATCTGATGAAAGTTTGAGGATTAAGTCAGTGCTAATAAACTGAGTGAGTTAATAAACTAACCCGGTGAATTGGCTTACAAATGTTTTTGGACTGAAGAAAGTGATAATTGCAATTCACACTCATCCACACAGGCAGCGCGGGTGTATTTTAAAACTAGGACTTGAAGTGTTATATTTTATATACAGTCTATGCTTAACCCACTGTGTGTCATTTTTTAGATTTAATGTTATGCACAGATTGAACAAACCAGATATAATGTGTTAATTAATTCACGTGTGTAGTGTTTGATTATGTAACCACTTTTTCATGTTTCTTCTACGTCAACATGTGTCCCCTAAAGAGATTCTGAAAGTTTCAGGAAAAAAGATTCTCTCACTTTTTGTCCTGATCCATTTATATAAAAACCTGTCTGAAAATGAGCTGATCAGATTTTGGCCACTTTATGATGTCATGAGGGGGAGTGGCTCCTTATTTTCATCTAAAGTAACAGACAATCAGCACTTTTGAAACAGGGCTGAAACAGAGGGGATTATGGGATGCTGCAATGATCTGTTTGGTGTTTGGAGCCAAACACTTCAGAGACATGTTTTGTATATATCTGAGACCTATAATATATTGATGAAAAACAGTATAATAGGAGACCTTTAATAGCCTAATACAGCTTCATATTAAACTTGATCAGAGTCCCCTCACTCTGCTGGGCAAGGAGTTAGAGATGGGTGTGGGAGAACTTTCTCACCAACCCTGCCTTGAAGGGTGAGGCTGTATGATGTCACCCCCAACATCAATAACAGCCTTATAATTGAAAACAATCTGCAGAGCTCCAATCTCGATTGGGCTGACTTCCTCCAACAAATGAGCCCCAGTCCACCGCCCACTGCACAAGGACAGGACGTAACACTTTTTGCAAACTGATTTACATCCAAATAAATACAGGCCTAGACGAAACAATGTGCAGACCCTAAAGAGGAACATTGCCCGATACAGCCAAGCTGCAGAGCACGATAAGACGGGAGGGCGACTGCAGAGATGAAGAATTGTGCAGGAGTCAACTTCTTCTGGTTTGCTGAACACAAAGAAACATTGGCAGAAATATGAGGTGATGAAATGAGAGCAAGGCATAAAGAAGGAAAATATCAATAAAATATTCACACCAATTTGTGTTATGGGTTTGTATGACTGACCTAAACTCTCACTGTAAATACAATCTGGTAATGTCTTCTTGTGGTTAACTTGCTTTCTAAACAGTTAGGTGGATTATCAACTTAAAGGGGTAAAAGTTCTGATACACTTCTCTTTTAATTTTTGTGAAATATTTGGGAAAATCTCTCCATGAATTTACTGCCAACCACACAAAAATATTCCAAATGTGACAAGCAACTGCAACCATATTGGTTTTTGTCAGGTGCCACAATACAAAAGATTAAACTTGGATATTTAACAAAAGTATCAAACTACTGTAACTTATTGTCCTGTGCAAAACACGTGTCTCTAAAAGTCAACTTCTCCTGACTGAACTCAGAAAATCTGCAACAGTTCCTTTTTGTAGCTGATCCAAGACGGATATCAAATAGTTGATTTAGCTTTGTAAACCACTGAAGGAACTCTTTGTTCTTCAGTTTAGCAAAAAACATTCCTAATAAGAAATCACAACATTTGGAGACACGTGTTTTTACATTGACAGTAGGAAATGTTGCTCTAAAAAGAAACTCATACTGTCAGACAAATGGGGAAAAGTACAATATCATTGATGTCTCTGAGATTACGTGAAGCAAAAGTAGAAAAATGCATTATATTGAAATTCGCAAGTTAATAAGTGCGTTTACCACCAAAGCAAGTAAATCATATACTAGTGTGACGGATTGGACATAGATACAGGTAACAAAAAAAAGACAACATAGACAGTATTTTAGCTACTAGCTGCAGGACGACTCAAGTTTGATATTGTCTTTTACATACTGCATGAAAACAGCCTCTGTATGGGAGTCTTCTTAAACTTGAAAATGCACTTATTCCAGCGCAGCGGAACAGTACAACTCATTGAGTTGAGTTTCCTGACACTGATTCCTCTCTTGGGCCTCACTGGAGCCTCACCCACAAAAATGCTTCCCAAACAAAAATCTTATCAGCTCCTCTGCCGGTCCCGAGGCCCCGGTAACGTGTTAATCCCATCCTTCCATGAACACGTGGTGCCGGCCCCTCGCAGTCACAAACAATTACAGTGTGCATGCGGCTGATGCAGGCCAGACTCTCCCGGGCTTAGATCAACGCCAAACCTGGAGCCTCCCGAATCCTCCAAACCTCCTCTTCCTGTCTGCCTGCTCTGGGGTTTTATGTCTTACTGTCTCCTTTCTTAAAATGATGTCCATCTCATTTTCATTTTTATGCTTTTTTTGTGTTATATCATAGCTTCAACAGTTGTTTTTTCACAGTTGAATACTTACAGACACGTACTCCCTTTCTTTTTTACTAGGTATTATCTGTGATACTTCTGATTTTATATAAACAATATCAATCTTAGACTGTTCTCTAAATACCTTATATAATATCATTGAGAAGCAGTTTTCACTTTAAGCACATACAAATATCAATAGTTGTCTAATTTCTATGTGATGAAACTTTGATACGACATTTTGATGATTTTGAACTTAGTTTTGGTAAAGTTTTTTTGTCAAAAAAAAGTATTACTTACCAGTTTGTGTTATGGTTTTTTTTCTCTTTTGGAGTTGCTGTGTTTATTTGTATGAATGCTGTCTTTTTTATCAGATAGAATACATTTGTGAAAGGCCAGAAACCCATCAAATGTTGTGTGAAAGTATATCTATTTGAATAGAAATAATGCTGATAATCGCCGACAAAGAATTCATTGAAAACAAACATTCAGAATGGGTTTCATGAGTCACAACATGGACCAAAGTATCTCAAAGAACAAATAGTTGTTGTGGAAACAGTGTTCTAACCCTTGTTTTAAAGGAAAAACTCTCCACTGATCTATCCATAGCATAGTTTATCAGCCGGGGTCAAGCAGGGATTTGGGGCAGGGGCTCGGGGAATGCACTTAACCAAGGTGACCGCTGCACCTCTGTTAGCGGGCTCAGGGTGTGGGTCAAGATGGCCGCTATCCCCCCGTCCGGCAGTCTGGACCCTCAGCCGCCACCCGCCTGGTCCAGGAGACGCTCCTGTATCCTCGCCATGTGATCTTGGATTTCAAAATAGCGCCATGAGTCAAAAGGGCGCTCGATAACGCGGCACAGACATCTGAACGTTGTGTGGTGGAGAAGTGTGAGGAGTAAGTATCCAAGCTGAGGACGGTAACACGTGATGGTGACAGGACTCGGGTTATCAAGTTCCACATAAAAAAATGAAGCTAAATAAAAATATTTCAATACGACTTTACAAGGATACAAAATATATTCAGGCTCATATGTAACAGACAGAGTTGTAGACTTGAATGAGACTTAAAGCTGCACCTATCAATATTGTTTTAGTCTTTTAGCTTCGTTCTGCTCATTGTTTTGGTTCTATGGCTCAACACCTTTATACCCTTGGTGTACCTTTATTGTTAATTCTTGCATATTCAACTTCATAGAGTGATATTATTTCAATGTTCTGTTAAAGCCTTGTTGCACTGCCCCCAAGCTGCCAAATATGTATCAAATAATCAAAGTTTAAGTCATAAAAATGAAAACTTGATATTGAGTTGTCTTGACTTCATTGAGAGTTGACTTCACTTGAAACCCCAAAAATTAAGTTTTGACTTGACTTTTGCAAAATTTCCGAGCAGAACAAATGAATAAAACAAACAGAGACATGCAGATCTTGAGAAGCCACACACCAATCATTTCTTAGAATTCATCCACCCATCAATTATCTGTAACTGCTTATGATTTACAGCGGCCCTGCAGATAATGTTGGCAATTTAACTTGAATTATCGCACATTAACTTTATGATGAAGCTAAAATAAAGATCAAAAGAGTTGCATAACATTTAAGTATATACAGTAAAAGAGCACATCCAGGTGTGTGGTACGTGCTTCTTTTACAGGTAAAATTAATAATTAAAGATCTCTCCTCCTCCTGTCCAACTCTCAAGGCCATTGTAAACAAACCGTCCTCTGTCTAGTCCTTATATTTTTAGGAAAAGCTATTATTGTTCTGTTCCCTTGCTGCTTTCGTGCCCCAGGATGTGTCCCCATGAACAAGGTCAGAATGCCTGTTTTGTCATCATTATTCCCCCAGAGAATAGGGCCAGCTCGCCCACAATGCTCTCTGTTCGCTGGGGTTCCTGCTACTTGTTTGTCTTCCATGGATACAAATAGACCTGAAATTGAATACAGACGAAGCTAAGTGAAGCTATTGTGCCAGAGAAGAATTAGGATTACTCAACTGGAAATTCCCCTTAAGTCATTTGCTTTATGAATAACGGTCGAATAAGAAAGTTATTTCAAACTGATCAATCGTCAAAGTCTCTTAAGGCCAAATATGCGTTAATCATGTATGATATTAAGATTGATACCTAATGCCTGTAGGCTGTTGACATAAAAACACATCTTTCATTCCCAAACTCATTTTAATGCATCACTTAACACTCACATTGATTTGAAGCATATTAAAGTTACCTCAGTTAAACTGGTGTTAGTGTGGCTCTGAGTGCACGGCATATAACATTCAGATTTTAAGAAGATATTGTTTGGCAGTATTTCAATTGACTGCCATGAAAAAAGAAATGTTCTAACATTCTCTTTCCTTATATAACAGCACACAGATTACCGAACATTGTGAATTCTTTTCTTTTGTATTTCCATTTTAATGAGATGTAATATGTCCTCTCTAAAGTTTAAAAACAACCTCTGGACCGGGTGCTTTGTGAGGGGGGGGGACCGCTGAAGCTTGATACTATGGGACAGCTGCTGGGTGTCCCTGCTGAGAGGGAGCCTATTTTAACAAGCAGACCTATTGTCTTTTCCCAAGAATGACCAGAGAATGCGGCAACTACTGTGTGTGTGTGTGTGTGTGTGTGTGTGTGTGTGTGTGTGTGTGCGTGTGTGTGTGTGTTTTATTGGGGTTAGGGGTGGGACGTGGCAGTGTCCTCTCATTCGCATCACTATGGGAGCACATGCCATCAGAGCTAATTACCTGCCTGCAAGGACCAATTAAGACGCCCTCTAATGCTCCCTAACAAGATTTCCTCTAGAAGTTTTTTGTGGCCAAATGAATTCACAATAATGGTATTATCGTGATATATATTAAAATGCTGAAACATGTATATTTGAATTTGTTTATGTGCATTTTGTCTAATATTTGGCAGATTAATTTCCCTTAAAATACAAGTGTAAGGCGGTGGAGTTGGGGTCTTGAAAAGAACAAATACACTTATGCATAGTGACCTTTAAGAATTGCCGGAAATCCAGAACAACATACTTTTAGAAACAGGAGGAAAATAACAAACCTTTTTTACATTTACAAAAAAAAGAGAGTGAAATCGATCTTTCTTTCAATTTCATTTAAACAGTTTTATTAGATTGAATCCCTCTCAAACATATTGCTTTTCTCTTTGTCTGTATGACTGTTTTTCCCAAAACATGACACTGATAAGCCTTTGATCACAAGGTTGTGTGCTTAATGGCAATAAATATGTTCTTTTCCACTGTGAATCAACGGTATAAATCTTGTCAAATCACATTTTGCGAACAAGCATATTTGATGAAATGGAGTTTATTTGAATAAACAGTATCCCTCCACTAACTCCAGAGCACCATGGGACTAAGCAGTTGTATTCTCATTCTCTGACCTCTTAGTGAAGTGTACAGTAATGCCTTCAAGAATAAATCCATTGTGTTTTGGCTTCAATACAGCCCTTTCCTCTGGAGCTGCTGTAAGACCCAACACTTTGTTTAAACTGCACTGCCTTTATCTTTTCTTACTGTATGAGTGAAGCTGTCGCAGCTGGACTCCCGCAGCACTGAGATATTTATGATAAGACGTGGCCGAGTTGTTCAATGAACAAACATGGCCACCAAGGCCAGAGGAAGGGAGGGACAATGGAGGAGAATTACTGCAGACAGACGGGAGGTGTTGGCAGGGTTAGGGTACCCTTACAGCGATGGTTGTTGGTTCACTGCAAATGAGCTCACTGTTGATCTCTGACCTTCTTTAACCAGTGACAGTCAATGAGACTCTGCTGATGAGCTTCTGCACATTCAGAGCCCTAATTCCCTGCAAAAGTGTGTTGATTGTACAGCTGAGAACCATCAATATGAACCTTAGTGAACAATAAACTCATGACCAAAAGTCTGGAACATGAAGTCTTTGTTATTTAATTTGTTTATTAGACGGCTATGGCACTTCACTCCATTTAAGAAAAATATATAAAAAGTATAATGATACTGTTTGGGTCTAGCAAACAAACAACAATGGTCCCAGAATGGAGCCTTGGGGTACCCTGCATTTGTAATTATATACAAATATTAAGAGGGAACTGTATCAAAAACACTATTTATGTAAATTATTACACAGATTAAAATAATTTTTTTTATAGAATATTGATTTGTAACACTTTATAACAACACTAACTGAACTATGGCACATTGGTACCTATAGTCTTTAATTTCGCTCTAGGGAAGCTATGGCCCTTTATTCAACAATTAGGATATCTTTTACTTTAACATGTTACCTGGATTCAGTAGTGTTTGTGTATTACATTATTATATTGCTATATACGCCGATGTAAAATGCTGACATATGAAATCATAATCCTGATTCTGTATCAATTGCAAAAAGAATTAAAGTGCACTTAAAGAGAAATGAAATAAACCACCAGTGTTTCTGGATTAGGTGACTCTATTCTTAATACAACGGAAACCTTAAATCCATCTTTCAAAACCAATTGTACGACCTCAAAGCTCTTCCTCCCTGCTGACGTCTGTGGAGGACACTGACGAGGTTACTCAGGTGAAATACTGCTCCTGGATCTGTGGATAAACAGATTTGAACCATGTGGAGTGCTGCCAATTAACTTCAGCTAAATCCCAATAAACTCCAACATTTGTCACTTAGAAAGCACCTTTCGGATATAAATGTCCAGTGGAAATGCGTGTTATGACACAACACAATACAGCACTGTATGTTTGATTTACTTGGAAGTATTTTATTTTTTGTTTTATCATATTTCCTCTTGATTTGAGTTTTGACTATTTTGTAACCACCCCTTTAATTGTCACATTTATGGCAATGTTTTGGCTGAGAGCTTCTGTTTTTCACTTCTTATAAGGGTAAAGATTTGTAGATTAGGATTAAGTTTCTTTTAGCAGAATAACGACAAATATGATCTTTAAAGTGGGAAAGACACAACCACACACTATGAAGCTATGTGCAAAAACAAAACTCAAAGACATGTTATCACACAGAAAATGAGACCATCACTTAAAATGTACTCAACTGGAGTAAAAAAAACAAACACCTAATACTCACTGCAGCCTATTTGTGTTTCTGAGTTAAGATCTAATGAATGATTCAGTTTCACATGGATCGACTGAACTGAAATTGAGTTGACCCCCGGGCTGAGGTCAGGAGACCCGAGTGCCGCTTCAGCCAAACTTAACCCCCGCCTGGACCTGAGTGTCCTCTATCGGGTTTGACAGCAGTCGTTGTTTTGGGGGAGGGACGGAGGAACTCGTCCCCTGACGGCTCACTCGAGGGTGGCGGTTTGGAAAGTCCGCTTTGACCTTTGACGTCCGGGGCTTCAGTAGTGGACAGTCGTTTCTCCCCCCTCACACACACACACACTCAGAAGCTTGTCTCTGGCTGTTTGACCTTTGAATTGACCTCTGGACACTGTCCATGTCAGTCATGTTTTGGCTGCAGCTTAACGCTACCATCAGGTTGGTCCAGCAGGAGATAAAGAGCACATTCAGAAGTTTCCGTGGTTTGACTCCCCCTTTAACCTGATTACAAGCCTGTCTTTAACTAATAAAATGCAAAAATGCACCTTAACAAAGTTACATTTCCTGTTTTTGTCACATGCAGCACTGTTTATTCTTACCCTATATTTACAAACACTTTTAAATGTATATCCTTCAATCAATCAAATGAGAGAAGATCTACATTTGTGCTGCACAAAATGTATTCGTATTCTTCACCTCCAATAATATACTAACTTTTCTTTAATGAAACAATCTGAGCAGGAAAGAAACCTTGCTTTAACTGCTTACAACTCATATCCACACTAAAGCTATTTCCTGTAATAAGAGGTCACAATCAGAAGTGGGCATTGAAATACACGAGATATTTCACAGACCCATAGCGCCCTCTATAGTCTAATACAGGGTACATGCAGGAATCCTGAAGTCAAATGTAATACCTTTTAAGACCTTTTTTAAGAGCCTTTCCATACATTTTAAGACCTCATCGCCACTTCGAGTTATAACCGGTTACATTTTCGACACACTTTACCTCACATTGACTATATACAGTATTGATTGTCCTTCCTCCTTATCTTCCAACCATTTGGACGCAAACTTGCATTTCCCCATAACGATGTTGTTTAACAACCGGCGTAAACGGACCTTCGCGCGCTATCAAGCAGTGAGCGCGCGATGTCCTGTTCAGATGACGTCAAATCCAACGGGATGCCATAAATAAACTACACAGAATCACACTACACACCTACGCAATGATTACATTCAGGCAGACTGTAGAATACAACCTCTTTGGACAATTGATATACTTATTGAAAACAAGCTACAAAATGTAATACCTTGGAAAATGCCGTTTAATACTTTTTAAGACCCCGCGGACACCCTGGTATAGCATTTGACACTAAGGGTGAATTTGTTCTTCATGCAGGTCATCCTTCAAATGGCTGTTTAAGTGAGACTGGAAATACAACCTTCAATATACTGACAGAAAGAAAAAACATTTCTTTGTATTTATTTGAGATTTTTTTGCAAGTACAACACATTTTTTTTTTTGTCAAAAGATTGGAGGAACTGTGGTAATATAATTATGAACTAAACGTAAAGTAAAATATTTACATGTTCAGTACTAAACTACGACAAAATGAAACGTGCTGTACACAAGTACAACAAAGTAATGTAAGTTTGGTCCACGTTCAGCATCTGGAGGCAACTCCGGAAACTGCACTGAAGTTATTTCAGACCAGTGAACATTTGTTTCTCTTTTAAATTGCTCACACGATCAATAAGTCAAAAATATTTAGATAAACGGCCTTTGAGCATGACTTGAGTAACCTACATTTAGCAAGGCAGCTGTGACAAAATGTTTTAAAGAAACCAAAACAATGTATTCTAACAAATTGAACGTGTACGTTGGGACACCATGACATGTATGTCACCAAGTATATCATTCGGACATAAAATACAGTGAAAAATACTTGAGAATAGAAAAAAATTACTGTACACTATTTACATTTTTTCTTATAGTTTGTCAACATATATAGTATACTATACTATACAAAGGAGTTTAATGAATGGAATCAAACATCCTGGTTTCAACAGAGCAGAGTTTCATGAATCTTTTTGACAATCTTTGTCAGGACGTTCTTGGCCGGACTGAAAGACGCCACAATCTCCTCGATCTGTTCGATCCTGCAAAAACATGAAAGCATAAAATAGTATCGTTTGTGAGGAAGTGGTTAGATATTCTAGCTAACATATCATTGTGCTACCACAGACATATTTTTATTCAGAGCTGCATTTCCTTCCACCCAAAAAGCCATAAGCACAACCTAACTTCCTTTTGACTAAATGTGTATTTGAGTCAAACTTACGTTGTGTTTCCGATCATGTTCTTGAAGCTCTGCACTTTAAGGACACAGTGGCGGTTGATCAAACTGACCGAGAAGTTCAGCTCAAACTTGGAAAATGTCTTGAAACGGCTGAAGACAATGTGCACTCTAGAGAAAGGGAAATAAGGAAATAAATTATATAAAGATAGCTTAGCTTGTTTGTAGCTTTGAGTATATACAATGGTAAATTAGCTGACCCATTAATGACAGATTTTACATCTTTTATTATACATTTTCCTTCCAATACGGCAAGGACTGGTTATTATTTGTGGGTAAGAGTTCTTACTGAGTCTCCACACAGCTGATGCTGAGAATATCGAGCCTCAGACCCCCCCACATGTTCAGCAGACGCAGCTCCTCCCCCAGCAGCCGACAGCGACTCACCACCAGGCTAACATCGTGCAGCAGCTTCACAAAACAGGAGACAATACCTCAGTGTAAGGTTTCAGAGTAACGGCGTAAAATTGTATTTTCACCAAAGCAAACGGAGACACCTTTGACACAGAATTCTACAAGTGTACTGAGTAGAAAAACTTAAAAAAGTCTGACCACAAACAAGATAAATACAAAACCCCTTCACACACATACCGTTGGAACATGTCTGCTTGTTGGATACTTCTCCACCCAGTCAGCGTTTCCCTCTGCGTACTGAGAGAGCAGTTTGTGAACGAGGCGGGCGTGGTCCTGCGACTTCTCATCTAGTAAAAAACAAAAGAGCAGTTGATGTTAACACCAATGACCTGTCTCAAAAACGTCCCCCATGCTCAAAATGTATGTTATATAATTACATAATTTGGATCACACAGGTTCTGCCAATTTATTGTAAATGACCCTTTACGACTAGCTACTTTCTGTTTGGTTTTTTACTCACCATCGAGTTGAAGTTTGAATGTGATGTGTGATATCTTCCTCTCAGACTTATCAGCATCATTTCCTGCAAAAATAACACAAAAGGTACAAATTACTCGAGAGCTTGAGACTTGTTTTGCTCTAAATGAAATCACTAATCAGTGATGTGAAAGTCTGTCTAGGAAACAGAATACATAGTTTAGGAGGTGAACAACAGTTTTACCTGCATATGAGCTCCTGAGAAAAATGTAAATGATTGTAGAAACAGGACTAATGCTGTCCACTGTGTAGAAGCTTGTTCACATATCTACAGTTTAAAAACAAATAACCATTGACTCGTTGGTTTCTGTTGAAGAGCACTCACCATTGGGTTTCTCAAACAGCAGCTGTAGATGAAGGGTCTCGTGGAGGAAAGTGTAGATGGTGGAGTTGTCGCTCCTTTCTGCAACCTTCCATTCATTTAACCTGAGGTAATAAATGTAAAGAAAATGTTTTTACTTGAATATCTTTCTGTAAAAAAGCAGGTTTTGGTGACTGAAAGTAGATTTTAGCTGTGTATTCTGAAAGCAAAAATGAACAGTTAAAATGATAAACTCACAGATGAAGCGCGCCGACGTGACTCTCCAGTCTCCTCTTCTCTGTTCTCAGCTTGTTCAGTTTGTTTGAACTCTGCTTCTTCTGCATCTCCAGTTCAGCTATTTGTCTGTGGCAAAACAAAAATAAAAACGAGTTAGAAACCAAAATAACTTTCTGTAACTTAGGCATGAGGAAGATTTGTATTCAAATTCTCAACTGACCGGTCATTGTCAGCCAAAGCCTCAGTGGCTTCCTGCATATCTGTCAAATAAATCAATATTAATAACATATTCATTTCAAGAACACAACAATAAGTAAATGAATAAATAAGTAGCAGTGTGAGAAAAAGTTTTTAGAGAGTACTTGTCCATGGACAAGTGAGTTTGGCAATTTACTTGTCCGAATACATTTTTCACTTGTCCAGAATGGACAAAAATTGTTCTTCGCCATCGTATTTTACATTTTCCCACGGTTTTTACGACACCGCTAACGTAAGTGAGCGGTAAGATTTTACTGCATCACACATAGGGTTGGGTATCGTTTGGATTTTAACGATTCCGGTTCTGCTTTTTGATTCCGGTTATTTTCGGTTCTCGATTCCGGTTCTTTGAGAGGGTAAAAATAATGACAAACTGGGAGAAAATATATTTATGAAAACATTAAGTCAAATCTGTATTCCTATTTACAAATCACTTCATACTGTTTAATTTCTTATGTTTATTGAATACAATTATATAAAAATAATCTCTGCATTGTTTGGTTAGTTCTAAGGCCCAGTCTCCTCTGATGTTACACTGCAACCTGCCTGTGAGACAGAGTCCAACCACACATTTCCAACCTAATAATAATAATAATACATTATATTTATAGCCTATAGGCCTAGCGCTTTTCTACAACTCAAAGACGCTTGCACGCTTACACATGTCCTGCAACACACATGCTGCAGCTGCCCAGCTGCTCACTGTTTGTAAAAGTAAATAAATAGTATTTTCATTTCAATAATGTACTTTCTATACCCTGCTTCATAAACAATACTGACATCCCTGTGCTCCTCCGAGTCTGGGGGTCCGGGGATGTGAGGACAGCGCGAGGACACAGACAGGGAGGCTGCTTTACTTCATAAAGCGCTTCGAGATTTGTCTTGGCAGATGAGAAGCGCTATATAAATTAAATGTATTATTATTAAAGGAAATGGTGGTCAATATTAACAACATAGGAGCTAAAACGCTTAATAACCTTCATTACGTGTTAGAGAAAGAACATAAGAAAGTTTGACAAAGAGAGACGCACCATGCAGCGATCAGCTGATACGGAGCATGGAGAGAGAGAGCTGCGGTCCGCGGGGCTCGGCCTCCGCCCCCTATCCTCACAACTCTTATTAATCCCGGGACCGGACAATTGTTATTTGTTCCTACTCGGAACCGAGTTTTGCTTCCCAACCCTGCCACTGTGCTACACGTCCCGTCCCACCCCGCCCCGCCCCCTTCTAACTGTACAGAAA
The DNA here is from genome assembly GCA_031216635.1 of Dissostichus eleginoides. Classification (NCBI taxonomy): domain Eukaryota; kingdom Metazoa; phylum Chordata; class Actinopteri; order Perciformes; family Nototheniidae; genus Dissostichus; species Dissostichus eleginoides. The sequence goes on along the minus strand of CM062281.1, from coordinate 22,954,772 downwards.
GCGGCGAGATGCATTTCCTTAGGAATCAACAAGCAGAACCGAAACTAACATTTCTAAACGAACAATGGCGGACACGTACAATTTGCGAATGAGTTCTGCCTTTTTTAAACTGAATTTATCAATAATTTGTCAATAAATGAGGGCGAAAAACGTCACTTGTCCACCGGACAAGTCAATTGAAAGATCTACTTGTCCGATATTGTAAATAACACGTCCCGGACGGTGGGACGTGTGCTTTTTCGCACACTGAGTAGTATTCAAAGTTACCTTCCTGAAGGGATTTCAGACTTGGTTTGTCTTCAAATCCTTTTTCTTCAACTGCAGCAAGATCTAAAAACAGGAATAACAAAAAGAGTTACTGAATAATTTGCCCAGTATACAGAGAAGGCGGCAAGGAGAACTGCACAGCCATGACCAAATGTTTCCGTAGTATAGCGAGGCGAAGTCCCATCCATCTACTTCCGACCCATGGACCTTATTTCAGAAAAATTATGTATTGAAGTCAATGGGGAGAGAAAGATTATCTTTCGATCCCGTTTGAATTGTGCCACGAATTACACATATGATGTTTGTCAATCTTAAAAAATAATTTCCATATCAAAAAAGTCAGTTTGTCGTAAAACTGTTGAAATATAAGACTATGAAAAATACGCATCTAGAAAGACTAAAAATCCCAGAATCCCGGTCCCGCATGCTGGCTCTTACAGAACCGACTAACTCCCCTTGTGTGTATGTACAGCTTTCAACATGCCCAGACTTGTAGTGATTTTCACCTCTTTTAATACTTTTCGCCTCATTCTGAAAGAAAGAAGTGAAATGTGCCAACGTGACGGCCGTCTTGGTGTGTGGTGCGAGACGGGAGATGTAGTTCATTGAGCGGTTTCACACAAAAAAAAGTGTTACTTCACAGTTTTACGACACTTTTATTTTTTTGACTTGCAAAATTATCTTTTAAATTGACAAACATCATATGTGTAATTCGTGGCACAATTCAAACGGGATCGAAAGATAATCTTTCTCTCCCCATTGACTTCAATACATACTTTTTCCGAAATAAGGTCACATGGAGGTCCCATGGAGGTCCCCCGGAAAGGGAGGGACTTCGCCTCTCTATCCTTACCTGTTTGTAATTCGTGAATACAGTCATCCAAACTCTTTATCATCTCATCTGCTTCCTCAATCGTTCCTCTCAACCTCTGTTGCTCCTCCTGAAAATATGAAAAAAAGGCAATTAGCTTCTACTATTCGAGTGTTGAAATTGAGTATTTCTGTGTGAAGGCTCTTACCAGGTTAGCCTGCACAAGCTTGGAGTACAAGACCTCCTTCATTTCATGCGACTGAACTTTGCTCTTCCTCCTGAAGAGGTTATTTCTCTCTTTTAGTTTTGCACCACACGATTTGAGCTGTGAATCCAAACAAACACAGTGAGGGTCAGGAAAAAGATCATATGCTACATCTACACACACAGCAAAGGACATCTGCTAAAATCGCCAAATATAAATCACATGCATCTCTTTAAAAGGACGGGAATTCCTTTTTACACTGCCTTTGTGCAAAATTAACAAACGTATTAACATAGACGTAATAAACTGGTAGGAATGGGTATCGTTAAGGTTTTAACGGTACTACTACTTTTATCGATACCGCTTATCGATCCGGTCTTTTAACGGTACTCTTGTCGGTTCTTTTGGAGAGAAAAAAGAAGCTAAATTAACTAAACAAATTGTGAACAAAATTAACATTGCTTTTTATTTAAATTAAATAAATAATATTTCACATCAAAAGAAACAACAATGTTTTAACAAATCATATTAAATAATGTGATGACAGAATTGTAAACAGAATAGCTGAAACTTTAACAAAATAAATACCTCAGTTACCTCTAATCATTAACCCATGTTTGAATCATTTAGTTAACTCCGTGTGTTGCTGCTAGCATACATAACATCTGACGTGGAAAAGTTACTCGTGGATGGGGCTACAGAGCTACTAGAAAGACAGTTCTCCGTCTGAATGTGGTGCACTTTTGCAAGATGTTTAGACAAATTACTCGTGTTACCGCCCTTAGATACTAAACTTTTATTGCACTTTTGGTAACGAGCATTGTCCACATCGAGACGGGTAAAGTTTAACCACAACTCGGAGCGCGTTCTCTCTGCCATCTCCTCCGTGTGTGTGTGTTGCATGCATGTAGCAGCTGCGTGTGTGTAAACTGCCTCGCCCCCTCGGACACAGACGGGGGAGAGAGATCTCTCGTCTGGATTGGAAAGATCGAAAATACTAAAAATAATCATAGACGCATTTTGTAGTCTTTTTGCGTATTAGAAACGGAGTTGGCGACACTAAAACTGCAATATAATGTTTGTGTAGCAATAATACATATGACATATATTTTTTAAATGTCTCCAGTACCGATAAAAAGACCGATAACGTCGGAGCTTAACGGTACCACGGTCTTTAATAATTCAGCCCCGGGGCCCGTTTAATACCGGGGCTCGGTACCCATCCCTATACACTGGAGTTAGCATGTAATACCTCTTCCTCTGAAGCATTTCTCACTTCTTCCCACAAAGCTCGATTAACAATCTTCAGTGGTCTGTCCAAGTCCTGCATCCTCTCCTTCAACCTGGGGAGAAAACACAACAGGCTTTGGTTTGAGCTTCAGTCATAATTTAACTTCTTGAAACACTATCCGGATCAAATACAGTATGTATAAAGAAATGTAAGAAGCCCCATATATAAAGAACAACATACTTCATAAGATGCCACTTACAATCAAATTCAATGAAAGATATGCTGCTTTTTAAGGGCATTTAGGGGGCAAAGCCGACAAAAAATAAGACATGAATACTCCCTCAGGGAAGCTCAATGTGTCAAACTTCTACACATATTAATCTCAGTCGTAAATGTTTTATACAATCTTAAGCGTACATACCCCTCCACCATCTCTGTGAGGTTCAGGATGTCTGTCTCATACACCGTAATTTTTGGACCGTTGATGTGTTTGTCCTTCAATAAATCCATCTGTGTGCGATCTGTGTCCAACTGAAGCTGCAAACACAACACGATAGATGACGGCTCTATTTTTTGCTGTTGTATATTTGTATACATATATTATGTTTTTAATAAATGAAGATCGACTTACTCTGCGAGGGAGGATGCTCTCCCGAGAATCATGAATGACAAAATCTATGTAGAAGACTTTAAAGAACTCCAACACTGTAACGGTGCCATCTTCTAATTTCTGAAAAAAACATTGTAGACCATAAATAATCGAGTAAAAACGAATATTTCAAACAAATCTATCTAGTTTTAAAACACATCAACAACCTACCCTCTCATTGGTGTACTCTTCAAGCTGTGATTCAAACAGGCTTTGTTTGGAAGCTGAAAGAAGAAGAATAATTGTTATTGTGAAGAAACATAGTTGAAAAAGGGTTTTAATGACGTGAATCCAAAACAACTTACCGGTACTTGATTCAAAAGTAGCTTCACATCTCGTGCTGGCTGTGTGACTGCTGGTGGCGTAATCTGTGGTGTATGCCGTCATGCTCGGAGCTGCAGTAATGTTGCCGTCACACTCAACTTCAGACTGTAATCCCTGGCAACCAATAAAACAAATTAGGAATCTCTATGACAAAAAACTACAATATAATAGGCTATTAATTCTCAATAGTACTTAAGCAAAGAGAAGTAAATCACCATTACATTCAGCATAATACAATTCTATAATCTAATAAACTATAATCCTATCAGGACAACAGTCATGTGATACTCAATCTTCTGTAATGAAACCATCACTACCTACAGTTGTTAAAAATTAAAAGCCAAAATTATGTGTTTTGACTCAATAGAAGGCCTTTAATGTGTCAAAACAGCAAAGGGGTTGCGATTCAAAATAGCAATTAATAAAAGGGCAAAATGAACGAAACCTGAAAAAAGTAGGGAATAAAAATGCCTTTATGTTTAAGAAGGAAGTTTGATATTCTATATAAATGATAAGGATTTAAGAGAATACCTCATCTCCCAAAATGATCGTTTGTTCTAAGCGACACCTAATTTCTTTAATTCAATGAGAGTTGTATATGTTTTCAAAGTTGTATTTCATAAAGGAGGCATGTAAGAACGTTTTCTTCACAAGTTCAAGCTAACAAAGGGTGAGTAATTGGCGATCATTTTGGGGGTGAAGCAATCCTTTAAGGCTTAATAAAGATCCCATCCATTACTTGAGACTTGACAGTACTCTAATTTGACATACCTTTTCACCCTCAGTGGCTGCCTCATTGTGTGTCTTAAATCTCTTCTCATCCTCTGTGTTATTTTCCTCCTCTGGCAAAGGTCTCTTTTTGCTATTTATGCTGCTGCTCAAGTCCTGTTGAAATAAGTTGTCCTGTAAAAGCTTTTCCATGTATATGTCCTGGGTAGCACTCTCTTTTTCTGTGGCTTTCGGGGGACTCATTATGTCCAGTGTTTCTGACACATCTTCATAGCTTCCAAGCTGCTCGTCGAAGATATCGCTCGCATCATCGTCGAAGTTGCTCAGTTGATTAGTAAAATTCACTGTCCTTGTATAATCTCCCGCAGAAAACTCCTTTTTTTGATCATCGGGTTTGTTTCTTTGCGGGAGTTTTGCCTTAAAGCATCCTACTGAGAGTCTGGACATCAGTTGTTTAGTCTTCAAGTTGTAAGGGGTAGTAGAGGGTTCTTCTTGCGTAAGACATTGAGCTTGTGGATTTTCTTCTGTATTTAGTAAACCCATTTCATGTTCTGGCTCTGTTACAGGTAGGAATGCTGTTTTGTCCATTGAGTTTTGGTCCATTTCGCTTTCCAGTCCAGTCACAGGTGCTGTGCAGCTGTCCAAGGTGATAGTATCAGGAGCTGTGTTCATCATGTGGCTTAAACGCCTCACTTTTGACTGAAGATCGGCTAAACTAATTTGTCTAGAATTCCGTGAAGGCGCAGCGTCAACAACGGCACCAGGATTACTCTCCATCTTCTGTGGTAAAGTACACGTTTGATTTATTGGTTCAGGTTCCTTCCAGTTGTACGTTTCTTTTGAGTCTAGAGAATCGGGAAAGTTTATGATTTCCAGACCATCAGAGTTGGATGATCCTAGTGCTTCATTGATCTGGGGGCATTGAGGTGGCTCATCTGTACACGTTAGTCCCAGAATGCTACCCGTTTGAGCTTCAGTCATATCCATGCTTACATCGTCCTGTGGATCTTCTGTCATGGTTTTGTTTACCGGCTTCTCCATTACAGCTGAAATGAACCCTGGAGCTTCATTTTCATTATCCACATTGGGCTTCTGTTTTCTAAGTGGGCCATTTGTGTTAACAGTTTCTTGAAGGCCTGCAGCAGCAGCCACGTCTCCGGTGTTCACGGCATTAGCACCACTTTTAATGGACAGGGTGTTTTTAAATCCGTTATCCAAAACGTGTGCAGATCGGTTTCTAAGCGGTCGCTGCATCTTCTTTGCAGATAAAGGGAAATCCCTGTTTTCATTGGTGGATAATATGTTAGATTCTCTGTGTGGACGATGTGGATCTGATTCTGAATTGCTGGCAATGTTTACAGCAAGGAACTGGGTCACATCCATAGCCGCATCAGTGGCATTGAACTTGACAGTTTTTTCTCCACAAGCAGGTAGACTTTCCACATTTTGGTAAGACGTTGGTTCAAAATCAGTGGAAATGTTTACAGTGCGACTTCTTGTCACATCTTTAGCTGCATCATTTGCACTGAACCTCATTGTTTTCTGCACACAAGCTGGTAAGAAGTCCACATTTTTGTGTGGCTGCTGTTTTAAATCTGTAGCAATATTTACACTGTGGCTTCGCGTCACATCCATACAGGCATCGTCAGCATTGAACCTGACAGTTTTCTCTCCACAGGCCGGAAGGAAGTCCACATTTGGTTGTGACTGTAGTTGTATATTGGTGTCAATTTTTGCCGTGTAACTTCTTGTCACATCCATACAGGCATCGTCAGCATTGAACCTCACAGTTTTCTCTCCACAGGCCGGTAAAAAATCCAGATTTGGTTGTGGCTGCAGTTGTAAATCACTGACAATTTTAACCGTGTGACTTCTTGTCACATCCATACAGGCATCGTCAGCATTGAACCTGACAGTTTTCTCTCCACAGGCCAGAAGGAAGTCCACTTTTGGTTGTGACTGTAGTTGTATATTGGTGTCAATTTTTGCCGTGTGACTTCTTGTCACCTCCATACAGGCATCGTCAGCATTGAACCTGACAGTTTTCTCTCCACAGGCCAGAAGGAAGTCCACATTTGGTTGTGACTGTAGTTGTATATTGGTGTCAATTTTTGCCGTGTGACTTCTTGTCACATCCATACAGGCATCGTCAGCATTGAACCTCACAGTTTTCTCTCCACAGGCCGGAAGGAAGTCCACCTTTGGTTGTGACTGTAGTTGTATATTGGTGTCAATTTTTGCCGTGTGACTTCTTGTCACATCCATACAGGCATTGTCAGCATTGAACCTCACAGTTTTCTCTCCACAGGCCGGAAGGAAGTCCACATTTGGTTGTGACTGTAGTTGTATATTGGTGTCAATTTTTGCCGTGTGACTTCTTGTCACATCCATACAGGCATCGTCAGCATTGAACCTCACAGTTTTCTCTCCACAGGCCGGTAAAAAATCCAGATTTGGTTGTGGCTGCAGTTGTAAATCACTGACAATTTTTACCGTGTGACTTCTTGTCACATCCATACAGGCATCGTCAGCATTGAACCTCACAGTTTTCTCTCCACAGGCCGGTAAAAAATCCAGATTTGGTTGTGGCTGCAGTTGTAAATCACTGACAATTTTTACCGTGTGACTTCTTGTCACATCCATACAGGCATCGTCAGCATTGAACCTGACAGTTTTCTCTCCACAGGCCAGAAGGAAGTCCAGATTTGGTTGTGACTGTAGTTGTCTATTGGTGTCAATTTTTGCCGTGTGACTTCTTGTCACCTCCATACAGGCATCGTCAGCATTGAACCTGACAGTTTTTTCTCCACAGGCCGGTAAAAAATCCAGATTTGGTTGTGGCTGCAGTTGTAAATCACTGACAATTTTTACCGTGTGACTTCTTGTCACATCCATACAGGCATCGTCAGCATTGAACCTGACAGTTTTCTCTCCACAGGCCAGAAGGAAGTCCACATTTGGTTGTGACTGTAGTTGTCTATTGGTGTCAATTTTTGCCGTGTGACTTCTTGTCACCTCCATACAGGCATCGTCAGCATTGAACCTGACAGTTTTTTCTCCACAGGCCGGTAAAAAATCCAGATTTGGTTGTGGCTGCAATTGTAAATCACTGACAATTTTTACCGTGTGACTTCTTGTCACATCCATCCAGGCATCGTCCGCATTAAACCTGATAGTTTTTTCTCCACCTGCAGGTAGATTTTCCACATATTTGTGGGGCTGTTGTGCGAAATTGGTGGCAAGGTTTACAGTGAGGCTTCTTGTCACATCCATGGCTGCGTCATCTGCATTAAACCTGACTGTTTTCTCTTCGTTATCAAATTTGACCTGTGTGTGGAGAAAACAACAATAACTGTAAGTGGTCAGTCCTAGAAAACATCGACCTTCAAATGACATTAAAAAGTGCATTTACTGCGATTCTGCAAAACTTAAGGAATTAGTTTATTTCAGCTGAAAAAAATATATAACCACATAAAGATATACAGCTCTATAAAATGTAACTTAATAATTCATACAAAGTTGCTGTATATAATTCATTTTGCATAAAGTTAATGCACAGGAAAACTAAAGTAATTGATTTTTAAGCTTACCGGATTTCTTTCGGTTTCCATACCTAATATGTGGAGATAGAAAATTAAACAAAATGCAAGTTAGTAAACCCAAAGTCCCATTTAAAGGTCCCATGTCATGCTTTTCCGGTTATTACCCGTCCCCTTGTGTGTTATGAAGGTTTTTATGCATGTAAACGGTCTGCAGAGTCAAAAACCCTCAAAGTACACCCTGTAGCGAGTAAAACTCTAACACAGAAAATACCTCCCCAAAACGCCTCGTTGGAGATTTCTCATTTTCCAATGTTTTCTTCCTGGGTATCGCTACGTAAGGATACCCAGTAGCCACGCCCAGGGCTATGGCCGCACCCTCTGTCATCCTTTCACGAAACAAAGCTTCCCAAACCTTTCAGCGATTCATGCCGGATATGTACAGCGTAGGGCACTGAAGAACAATGCTGTTCCTACTTTGTTTGGACCAGCGGGAGATTCGGGTACACAACCTGTAAGTATTCACTGTTGTTTGTGTATTTATGATGTTTAAAACAAACAAGGTATCTACCACGACTGTTTAAATGGGTAAACGTTTTTCGGGCTACTACGTTGGGATCGCGGAGAAATGCCCCCCCTTAGACCCATGCTCACAGCGTTATAAACCTTTTTCTTACTCAATATCAAGCCACACTTATTGTTTTACTTCGGCTGTGAGTGTTTGTGTGTGCTCAGGATGAGTTTCGCTTGTTCTAGCTGTATCGTCAACACGGAAGCCTGCTCCTGCAGCAGCCGGCAGCAGTGTGTGTGTGTGTGTGTGCGAGCAGCAACGAGCCTCTCACGTCACGACCAATCAGAGCACACTGGGCTCACAGGGAGGGGGGGCAGGTGCTCCAACAAGCCGTTTAGGACAGAGAGTGAATACCGGTGAATACACATACTTTACAGAGATGCTGTATGAGAAACCAATGTGAGTTTGGAAAATTGCACAATATAAATCTATTTTAGTATACCTCAACAATGGAATTATGATCAGTAGAAATGGCCATGACATGGGATCTTTAAATTCACATCACCATTCACATTACCACAATCAAAATTGGTTAAAATGTTACAATTTTCATTAGCATTTTTATATCTCATGGTCTCATTTTGGTTTCTTTCTCACAAATGTAGGGGGAAAGGTTTGTAGTTTCCATACCTGTGCGGTCAGAAGATCCGAGCACTTTGCTTTTCTTCGCTCCTGAAGTCATCTCTTGTTTCTTCACACTTCCACTGTTGGTGTACATATCTTGTGAAGGAAAAATAAACTGGAAAGGCTCCTCTGATCCCGTTGGTCCTGTAATGTGGCCGGTCTGAGCTTCAGTCATATCCATGCTCCCGTCATTTTCAGCACCGATTGTACCTCCATTAAATGATTTTCCAAAGCTCCTAGATGTAATTTGTGATTGATTCTCTTTACCAACATAACTTTTACGCTCGGAGAGGGAGCTGTTTGCGCTGACAGTTTCCCTAGAGGATGCTGCAGAGGAAAGTACCATTCTAGCAATTGCTGGATTATCACTGGGGGTGCCAACTTTAGAGACACTTGAAGGGAAGTTTTTAAATCCAAGATCCACAGCATTTGCTGACGAGCCAGGCACAACAGTATTTTCCCGTTTTCTCTCGTCCATAGATGAAGCATTGTAAATTTTTCCACAAGGGGGAGATCTCTCTATGTTTTGTTTTCGATGAGCCAATGAACTACTGGCAATGTTGACCGGGTGACTCGGAGTCATATTCATAAACTTGTCGCTTGCAGAGAACATTATGGTTTTATCTCTGCATTCATCTTTAGTACCAAGGGTGACCTGAAGAAGAAAAGACACAAACAAGCGTTAAAACAATGTTGTGAAAACGATACTATTATTATACAATCAATTACTACAACACGTTTCATTTAATTTCTGTTTGGCATGAAAGACTTTCAGACTTAAAGATAGGAAATTCACTGTAACAGCACAGTAAAAATAATAAGGAACTCACCCTGTGTCTCTGAGCCTTCATAGAAAGATTCCTCCCGGATATCATATCTAAATTTGAAATAAAATAAGATGCCGTTTAGACTATATTCAATTATAAGTATTGAAATAACACCAGCATAATGAAGACAAACAAGACACCAATAAATCAAAGCAAGAAATACATTAGTGTTGGAACATTAAGTTGAATAATCATTTAGTTGATATGAAATGCAATACCTTTAGGGTTGAATGATGCCGCCGTTTTGCTGATTGGCTGCTGTTTGGTCTTCCCTGCTGTCTGTGGCGCTCTGTTCTCATGTTGGGAGTACATTTCTTGCGTGGGAAAAAGACACTGAAAGGGATCATCATCATCAGTAGATCGCAGGATGCGGCCTGTCTGAGCTTCAGGCATATCCATGCTTAAATCATCTTGTGGAGAGATTGCACTGCCATAAGAAAAGTCACCAATCTTTCTGGATGTATTTAGAGACTTATTTTTCACAGCTGAAGTTGTAACCCGATTTTCTTGATCCACACAAACTGTTTTCATCTGGGCCATGGAGATGTTTCCTTTTTCGGAGGATGTACCAGCAGCGGGCGTGGTTCTGGTGGTCAAAGGGTTAACGCTGGGGCCCGATATTTTAGAGAAGCTTGCGAGGAAGTTTTCAAAACCAGGATGCAACAAAGGCATTGCTGAAGATATGTTGCTCTTCTCTACAGTTGAATTCCAGTTCATGCTTGTGGGTAGTAAATCAAGAACACTTGGGGTCATATCCCTAGATGCATCACGTGCACCGAAGGTTTTCTCTCCTCTAGCGGGTAAAACATCATAGTTTTGGTGGGGAATACTTTCGAGTAATTCTGCATCACTGGCGATATTTATAGTTTGACTCTGGGTCATGTCCATGAATGCATTATCCGAGAATATCATCGTTTTCTCCACCAAGTCCATCTCAAAGTTGACCTGGTGAAGATAAGTAGCTTTAGCTCAATGAATGTTTGTTAAAAATATCAAGTTTCTCATGAAATCCTGATTACCATTATAATATATATATATAATTACATTACATGTTACTTGTTAGACGCTTTTATCCGAAGCGACTTACATACTGAATACTGTGGGCAATCCCCACAGGAGCAATTTGGGGTGAAGTGTCTTGCCCAGGGACACAACGACATGCTGACTGCAGTGGGGTTTGAACCTGTGCTCCCCTGATCCCAACACCAAAGTCCACTGCGTCCCACGCCTCCCACATATAATCATTACAAAGCAATTTAACCATTCCCAGCAAAGTGTCTTCAGGCTCACCTCATCCCTTTGCTGAAAAGCATGCAGAGGGGCCTTCAATAGGGTTTCCATCCCTAAAATTGAAGAGTTGAAATGTAGTAATAGTCATTTTACACTATAATAGATAATGTGAGCATTTGGTAATATTGTTTTGAAGTTTAAAAGTTAATATTCTCACCCCAAATGTGTTGTTTGCCATCTTCAGTGCTTGCCAACTGGACCCTTATGAAAGAGAACACACTTGTGTTGGTTATACAATACATTGTATTGGTTTGGTGTGACTGTAGGTCAAACCTTAGCATCTAAAATCAATGTTTTGTGACAGTAACAAGATGAACCACAGAATAGGTAGTGCTTCAAACGATCAAGACACCTTACCTATTTTGTGTGGCTGCTGCTGCTGTGGAATAACACAAGACAAAGATGAAATGGGTGTTAAAAAAAGAATAATTTTAAATTCACATACTCATACACGCTACACTTTATACTTACATGTTGGTATTAACTCTTGTAAAGGACTTCGAACAGGAGAGTCATTTTTTTCATCGCTGTAAAAAAATATATTGATTAGGAGAACATTCCTGTGTCTGTAGAAAATCAAGACTACCTTCATTTTTGTATCTCACCTTGAAAACAGGAGAACACCATTGGCAGAGGCAAAACTGACTCTTCTCGAAACCCTCTTTTCCACTGGTTTGGGACACTCCATCTTAGTGAAAAAATATATATAACGTAAAGATAAGGCCATAAACAATGTTAATAACACTAAACTGAATCCTTGATAGGTTCAGAATTTATATTTCATAAATATGTAATGGTTTAAAAATACCTTTAATTACAATACAAATTCCCAACACTCAGGTGACATTTTGAATCAAGTAATCCAGTTACCACAATTTCTTGTTCCTTTGGGTCAGGTCTCATCGATCTTCGTGTTGCTTTTAAAATCTAAAAAGCAGATATTGCAAATGTCATGGTTAAACTTTAGGCTAATGGTTTTCTCACATAAGAAGTCAAATTATGTATCAATAAAAATGTTTTGTAGCACTGACAGAAGAAATGCGGCGCTTGGAGAATCCACTGCCTCTCCTGAAACACAATACATGAAACACAGCCTCAGCTCTGGTGTATATAATGATATACAATGTTAATACATCAAATGACCAGTTAATCGTTAATGCCAGATAATTAGGTTGTCTGTGGGCGGTTGCTTTGAGGTTTGGACAGAAAATACTACAACTGCTTTTACTCACTCATTTCTGTCAGGATCCAGAGGCTCCATTTTCAACTGGGAAGAGATGAAGACAGAGCTTGATACAGGAAACACAGCTTCTGCAGTGTATGATCACATTTAAGTTGATAAGACATGGCATTATCGGCGAGCCTGACTTTATCTTTAGCTAGAGCATTACATTAACAACCCCAAAAATATCATATTATAAGTGAGTCGTTAGCTGTATAAGGATTTAGCCTTTATAATCTAACTTGACATTTGATATTAAATTGCACCTATAAACAAGTAGATTTACTCAAGTACTGCAATTAAATACAATTCTGAGGGACTTTACTTTGTATTGCAATTGTATTATTTCGCCTTTACCAGCTTTGGTAGTACATAAACACATCAATAGTTATAATAAAAAAAACATATGATATATATTATTCTGAAATGGGCAAATCTGCATAATGAGTACTTTTGGTATATGTTGATGCTAATACTTTCTACTCTTTCTTGAGTAACATTTTGAATGCAGGATTTTACTTGTAACAGAGTATTCCTACATTCTGGTACTTATACTTTTACTTAAGTACAAGTTCTGAATACTTCTTCCAACTCTATGGATTCCCCCCTTGTCAACAAAACATATTATCCCCAAAATACTTAGGCTAATAAGTTCGCATTTTTCTGCATTTAATACACAAGACAAATTGATGATTGAACACCTCGCTAGCAAAGATAACACATTGATTTTAGAGTAACGTTAAAGCTACTACGGTATTTAACGCTAACGTCTGTTTGTCTGCCAATAATATGACTACGAAAACCACATGAACAACAAACAATACACCAAAATGCATACCTTGTAGTTGTTCTGAGCGTATTCCTGGTGTTTTAAAACGGATAGTGTTTTTTTATCCCTTTCTCATTACTTAAAACGTTTATCATTGTCTTTAGCTGCTAAAGTCAACGCGCCTCGATGCTAACGTCTTCAGTTTGAATTTAGCCGCCTCCGCGCCTGCGCAGTACACTATCTCTTTCTGTTACGTTTTTTTTTATTTATTTCGTTAATTATTTCTGAAAGTACTCTAAAGTACTCTATTCTAACATATAGTTTATTTGAATAAAGAAATACCACACTTTTTAAAAATAAATAAAAATTGTGAAAAATACGGGTTTTTGTACAGGATACAACGTAATCAAAACGGAAGTGACTATTGAGGGCGGGACGTTTTCAAAATTCGAGCAGTTGTGACTGTTGCGACAAATCTCACATTTTTCGTATCGATAAAGGTAGGCGTTGTTGTTGTGTTATTTAAACATTTAACATATATTTGTATGTTTTAGCTATGTTCAATTGCTATGACTCTTGATATGTTATTTTTCTTAAATCGTCACCGAATATTAGGAGAATCGCACCAAACTCCATAAAAAATACCTACAGTTGTATGTTCCGCATGATAGCGAATATATAGGGCATGTTATCCACTTATACCCGCGACGTGCAGTCAGGGGAGGCAGGGGAGGCAGAGCCTCACCTGTCATACTCCAATGTAACGGAAAAACAACTAAAGAAAAACTCAATAGTAATAATAATAAAATGTCTCCACTGATCTGTGTTGTAAGTGTGATTTCTGTATGATTCCAATCGCTTTTTATAGTCAAAATCAGCAAATTTGCCGAACTCCGTTACAACTACGGGGAGCGATGAGAAGTGAGGCAGGGACGAGCTCTGCCCAGTCTATGGCTCTGCCTCACGTAAGCCCACAGGAACTGGCTGGAGCGCGGGCACTAATTTTGGGCGAGCACTTATTTTGTGAGCGCGCTCAAGCCAGTTACTGTGTGGTAAGGTGAGGCACAGATGAGCTCTGCCTCACCTCAGAATGCGTCACCCCACAGAAACTGGCTGGAGCGCGGGCCCTAAGCGCATGCCTGTTACCATCTCACTGTAGGTCACCAATGTAATGTTTGTAGATCCCTTTATTACATTTATCCTCGCCATCCATAGTCTCTAAATAACTTATTTCACGTATATATGATATTTAGGCTCGCAGGTCTCATCATACAACGGCAATGAAAAAAGCACCAGGGGAGGCAGCCATAACCTCTGCCGCACTGAAGGGGGCGCACGTTAGCCCACAGGTTCTTGTTGCTACTGTTATTCTACGCAGAGACGGTAGACGCAAACAACAAACTAGACTTTTGAAACTACAGGAAGATAAGGAGGACTTTTACAAAAAAGTAATAGAGATTGTTGTCCAGAAAGATAGCATGGACTTCATCTTCAAGTCAAGGTAAGACCACAATTGTAATGAAAATGGGATCTTACTAAGAAAGAACAATCCAATATTTAGATTTTGGGTATCCTTTTGTTGAACGGTCTGTTTAAAATGAATCGAAGCATCAGACTAAAAAAGCTTTTCAAAATATCCGAATATTTCGATTAAGGTCAAAATATAATATTTGTAAATCTGACTCTGAAAGAGTCAGTGCCTCACCAGCCATGAACCTCACCGCACGTCACTGATTTATACTGTATGTAATCTGTTATTGTAATCCAAGATGAACCTATTGAATTGTAAGAATACATGTATGCAAACATTATACTGTAGTTTTAGGTAAACGGCTGGATCTGTGAAGATTTCCAGGAATAACTTAATTAAACTTAATCAAATTTTTCTTCATACAGACCTTTGTCCTGACCTGCATTGTTTTCATTGGAAAACGATAAAGCACAATGTCTTCAAAGATTCCAAGAGGTAAGCAAAATAAGCTTTTTTTTGCACTTTGATGACATGTATATTAATGTATGTTTTAAATATTGTAATTGTATATTTTTTAACAGCTGATTAACAATCTTGTGTTTTCCAGGTGTGCAGCTCCCTACAGAAACAAAGAAAACTGGTGACAACGTGACAAGGTAAGAAATGGCTGATTTCAAATCTTCAAGCGTAAAAACTGTACATGTCACGACTTAGAAGATGTTGGTTAACTCTGGGATAAACCTCCTACAAATCCGACAACACTCAACAAGCTGATAAATATGAATAAAAAAAAATAAAAAACTCTACACAGACTTTTTGCCACCAGTACTCAATTTGCAGTAACACACGACAGTCAGGGAGTCTCAAATCAAATATGTTTAGCCTTAAACCTTGCTCCCAAAAGGCAAAGGGATGAAAGGAAGAATTTGGAGGCAAACCTAGAATGAAGTACAAAGTATAAACATCCTTATTGTAAAGTGAGATTAGTGCTCCATTCAGAGAAACCTTGACGCACCATAGTATCAAATCAAGTTTTATTTATATAGCACATTTAAAAGCGATTTTTGGTCGAGCCAAAGTGCTGTACATGTAATAAAAACACTTTACTACAATCACAATAAAAGACAATCATTTACAACAGAAATATAAAAAACAAAAACACAGGGAATAGTCAGGTGTCATGCTCCGCTCTGACTAGAAGGCCAAAGAGAAGAAGTGTGTGTTTAGTGAGGATTTAAAAAACCCTAGTGTCTGGGCCGACCTCACATGGAGGGGCAGACTATTCCAGAGCCTGGGGCCAGCTGCTGCGAAGGCTCAGTGCCCTCGGGTTTTGAGGCTGGTCTTGGGCACTATCAGCAGCAGCTGGTCAGCAGACCTTAAAGCTCTGGCTGGGGTGTAGCGATGGAGGAGTTCGGCTATATAGGCCAGAGCCAGCCTATTTAGGGCTTTGAAAACAAATAAAAGGATAAAGTATAATTTTTCTTTCATCTCTTTGTCATCATTCAAAGCAAACCCATTCTTACCTGCCAGGCTCAACATGTCTGCTTAAAAGCTATTGAATATCTTGTTTTCACTTGTGTCTTCCAGGAAAAATGTTGCTCCCAAAGTCCCCAAAGGGTAAGTCACGCATTATATGTTATATCCTGAAAATGCAGTGAGCGTCAACCTCATTTCTTTTCAACTTTTGGATGCACCTGTCCTGTCTGTATGTTATCCACCAGGTATGGGCAACAGGCAGGGCTCAAGGAGCAGAACCAGCATCTGATGGCTACCAATGAGGAGCTGCAGAAAAACCTCTCAGAGACACAGGTGCAGGAGACACATTTAACAGAGTACTTTGGGCTGTATATTCTTGTGGCAGGAGCATTTTTCTCTTCTGTTTTCCTTTCAGATGTACAGCTTTTCTTTCCTTGTTACACGGAAGGCATGTGGTGCAGTGGGTTGTGCGTTGGTGTTGGGATCAGGGAGCACAGGTTCAAACCCCACTGCAGTCAGCATGTCGTTGTGTCCCTGGGCAAGACACTTCACCCCAAATTGCTCCTGTGGGGATTGTCCACAGTTTTGAGTATGTAAGTCGCTTTGGATAAAAGCGTCTAACAAGTGACATGTAATGTAATGTTATATTTCAGCAAAGAGTAGCTGAGTTGGAGCTGCAGTACAGTGACATTGAAAAGGAGAATGTGGAAGTACAGAAAAACCTGAGGGACTGTCATGTCCTCCTAGTCGCAGCCAACATAGACCCAGGTAAAAATGTATTCCTTATTTTCAAATGTGTTTATCTTCATTTGTGTTGAGCTTGATAGAAAATAACATAAGATCTCCTTAGTTGTAGGAGAAAGAGTTGGAGAAGCTGCACGACAAAATGAAGATCAAAGAAAAGAAGTTATGGTACGTTTATTTTATTTCAGTTTGCATATAGGTACAGTCATTTTTTTTTGTCATATGCTTTATCAAACTCACACAAAAAACATTAAAGGTCACCTATTATGCAAAATTCACTTGTTCATGTCTCTTCTACATCAACATGTGTCCCCTCTGCGTAAAGAGATTCTGAAAGGTTCAGGAAAAAAGACCTCCTCTCTTTCTGTCCTGATCCATTTCTATCAAAACCTGTCTGAAAATGAGGTGATCAGATTTTGGCCACTTTATGATGTCATAACGATGTTTTGGCTTGTGTCACCATTAGCCAATCACCAACCAAGGTAACCCCCCCCACCTTATCACCTGAATCTCCTCCTAGAGCACCATTGTGTTCTTTTTAACCAAATATCTCTCAGAGGGGCGTGGGGAGGGGCTCCTTATTTTCATCTAAAGTAACAGACAGAGAATCAGCACTTTGGAAACAGGGCTGAAACAGAGGGGATTATGGGATGCTGCAATGATCTGTTTGGTGTTTGGAGCCAATCAGAGACAGGCTCTGTATATATCTGAGACCTATAATAAATTGATAAAAAACAGTATAATAAGGGACCTTTAACATATATACTAGTTATATGCCACAAAAAAACACACAATTAAAGAAAAGTGAGAACATTTTACCTGTTTTTTTTAAATAATTGAAATTGGCACTATACTTTTTATCCTACATTAAAGGGTTACAGAATTGAGGTTATAATCCGCAGTGCCATCTAGTAAACACACATTTCGATGTCTCCTTTTCAGAGTGTATCCACGAACCTGCTGAATGAATTAAAAGTGTTCAGAGACTCTGCATCCCAGCAATGTGCCCGGCTACAGGTGAGTCAACTCCTTTGTAATGATCCATTTAACGTTGCTATTTGTTGTATAAGATTTAAGGAAATGTTTTTAAATGTTGCTCATTTTACACGCTCACAGGAAATCCAACCAACACTGACAGATCTCACTAAAGCACGGGAGCGTATGAAGCAGGAACGGGAGGACTTTTCTCAGGAGGCTGCTGAAATGGAACACGCTCTTAAGGAAGCAGAAGCTCTCTTGTTATAAATGTAATAATAATTTCTCGACTTAAAATATTTAAAAAAACAAAATGTAAGTGTATATTGATGTATGTTGTAATGTTGTGGTGAGAAAAAGTGAATAAAGTATGGTTGTTACCGCCTATTCCTCATCTCTTTTCATATTAAAACCGTTGAAACCACAATATTTGAAGACGCTAACCCCGGGGAGAAATTGGATTTTGTGACAGTTGCTCCATTTTAGAATAAAAATATTTAGATGTTAAAGTAAAATGTACAATTACCTATACCATATTTCACAGGATTTTCTTTTCCAGTATACCCACAACTAAAGATAATGATTTTTTTTTAATAAGTTGAAGATCAGAAGGCTCTGACTCAGGATAAATAATTGTTATTTTCACCTTATTTATAATTATCTACAACTTCAGATATTTTATCGGGTCCTAAAAATGTAGTTAAAAAACTTGATAACTAATTGATTTTTGCATTTAAATCACATTAACCTAGTAGTTATAGTCCTTGGATAAACACATAAAAAATAGATTGTGTATATATATTTTTTTAAACACCAATGACTAATAATATGTCTATTGCCGTATCATAAATCCGTACATGGTGCGGCTTATTCTTGCTTGTAGTCCCTTATGTGGACATGCTAATTTTCAGGTGTATATTTGTCTACTGTGACATGTTAACATGCTGCAGCTGCTCTTTTCACTGTGTATATGCACACAAACCTATACCACACTACAGGAAAGGGAAAACCCATAAAAGTGCAATAGGGCCTCTTTAAGCTTACAATCTTCATCCCTCTCAAGTCCCTGTTCGTCTTTCAAGGTTTTATTATTTTTTCTCTACTCTATTGCTGTAGGGGTTTTCAAAGATGTCCAGGTTGCTTTTGAGCGTGCTGCCGCTGGAGTTTGAACCCTGAGCGCCACTGGCTCTCTCTCCAGAGTGGCTGCTCCTGTAGTAGTAGATGAACAGGAAGAAACCTGCCAGGTGATAAACAAACAAAAAAGACAAGTTCAACATATGAAATGTATTTGTATTGCATTGCTACTTTACACTTATTAATCCGTCTGTTTTAATTGTGTTCATAATGTTACAATTGTCTATCTTAAAAAATGCTTTATCTAAATGTGAACTATAACACTACTGTATATTGTGTTTGTGGCAGCAATGTGTGGTTGCTCATGCATTGTTCAGCTCATTGTACTTCCTGCTGGATGAACAAATAACATTTGCTTGCCTGGTTGTTGTCAAATATTACATATATTATTTAAACCACCATAACCATCATTACAAAACACTCTGCTATATAACATGTGCAAAATTATTATTATTATTATTAATAATGTTCGATAAATAACGTGCAATTACGTAACTACCACTACGGATTTTGCACTATACTAAATACTGTTAATATTTACATTAATTATTTGACCATCTATGTTTTTTCTGTAGTTATTGAATTGCTCCTTTTTATTATTGTGCTGCTGTGTTTATTGTATTTGTGTAACTCTGGCACAACAATTTCTTAAAGTCCTATCTTATCTCTTATTTTATCTAAACCAGCGTAATACTGTTCATTTAAATCTAAAAACTAATGTTTAAATTAGGACTCAAGTTTTTTTTTAAATACAACAGAGCAATACATAAATAAATTATCCTAAAATTCGTTATTTTTATTTTTTATTTGTTTTATTTAACCAGATAAAAAGCATTGAGATAAAATCTCATTTACAATGCTGACCTGGCCAAGAAGGCAGCAACGTTACACATTTTTACACATAACACAGACATATAAAATACAGAGAACACAACTAAGTGAACAAAAAAAAAAAAAGCAGTCACTACATTGTGCACATTAGACAGTAAGAAAGGTACTACTTATTACTGCAAGAGCAGCTGGTGGTAAGGACCTCAGACAACTTCCATTTAAAACAGGCTACAGGGACAAGTGCCGTCAGTTTAAGGCGTGATTGAAGGTCATTCCAAGACCAAGGACCATAATGAAAAAGACTCCTTTTTCCAGCCTCAGTCCGCACAGCAGGAACCTGGAACCGTATCCACTGGATCTGAGGTTGTAAGAGTCACAAACTGGAGCAAATCTGGCACATATGTACAGTGGAAGCTTACCTAAAATGGCTTTATACATTAATAAAAACCAATGCTGCATCCTACGCATAGTAAGTGAGGACCATCCAGTTAGGCTATACAGTTTGCAATGATGAGTCCTACAGGGTGCATTTGATATATATCGCGTGCAGTGATGTAGCAGCATGGTAGATGGGTCAAGTTTGGCCAAAACAGTGGGACAGGCAAATCTATAAATGGTATCACCGTAGTCAAGCTGGGACAGGAAAGAGCCAGAGACCAACCTTTTACGGGAAGAAGCTGAAAAACAACATTTAAGTCTGTAAAGGAAGCCAAGAGTGAATTTCAATTTCTTAGTTATTACCTTGGAAAGAATTGAGGATGGTGAAAATGTAGTAGGCGGGGATCTGGAGCACACCGTATGCAAAGAAGGCAAAACCCCAACCGATACCCAGCATGCAACACAGTCCCAGGATGACCCCAATACTATGGCGATTTGTGGGGACTTGTCCGTTTCTCCTGAGACCAAAAAGCCAGACCATCATGACGATGAAGGCGGTGAAGGTGAAGATGAAGACCAACGCATAGTAGCCTATGTTGACGATGTAGTGCACGTCAATGTCCATTATCCAGCACCTTGGAAAATAACGATATGTCCGTAAAAGAAGGGAAACGTGGCTGCCGTTTAATATAATAATAATATACATGATTATATATGAATAACTTGTTTACAAAGTGCTTTACATACAATAAAACCAAAGGCAACTTCAATAAAAACGCATAAAAGCTAACAAAGGAGGGAAACTTATACAACATACAATTAAGAACACTGCATAGCAAGAACATAGGAAGTTATTAACAAATAAAACTCTATAAAATGATGTTTTACATTTTTTTACATTTAGTCCTGCATGGAAACTGATCCTCTATTATAAGATGCTGGACATTAAATGTGAATCCACACACTCACATGGCCACGTTGTCTTCAGGGTTATCAGTGTAGATCACTTGTTCACCATATTTTCCTAAGATGAGCAGGACAGTCACAACTACGCCTGGTAGTACTGGAAATGGAGAAAGAAAATGACCCATCATGGTGAGGAGAAATAAAAGCAATAGTAGATTTTAACTGGTCGAAGACAAGCACAGCTCAAAGTATATTTGTATAGGGAGGCTGTGGCTCAGTGGATAGTGCGCTGAAATTGGAATCAGGGGGTAGCAAGTCCCTGGGCAAGACACTTCACCCCAAATTGCTCCTGTGGGGATTGCCCACAGTACAAAATGTATGTAAGTCGCTTTGGATAAAAGCGTCTAACAAGTAAAATGTAATGTAATGTAAATAGAGCCTATGTTGAATATTACCTTTTCATACGTGATATTGTGAATGGGGGAAATAGAGTGATTTATTGTCACATATTATGGTGCATTTTCAGGTTAAACAGTAAGATGTTGAACTCACCCCAGCTGATGATGGAGACCTTGAGTATGTAGTGAGGGATTACAACCTTGCCTCCGACGTGCAGCTGCAGGCAGAGGTGGAACGCCTGCACAGCAAACCAAGTGAACGTGGCCAACATGGAGTAGTGCATGACAGCCGCCATGATCTTACATCCCACCAAGTTCCCCGCTTTGGCCACAAAGTTGTTGATGAGGAACGAGAAATTCAGCAGTACAAGGCTACAATCAGGTAGATGAGAATCCTTGTGGATATGCTGGCCTTGGTCTTCCTGTAAAGGGTGACAAGCATATATATTTTTGCTTTTTATGATATGTTTTTAAGAAAGAATTAGGAAATAAGTGGCAGAAACTAAACATTTACCGGTAACAGCTTCAACTAGCTTTGATTATAATTTCCTCAGTTTATACTATTGTAAAGTGCTTTGGGTTTTGGACTACTCTCTGCTCCATAGCTTCTCTTGATAACTGGATAATCTATCTATCCATCCATCCATCCATCCATCCATCCATCCATCCATCCATCCATCCATCCATCCATCCATCCATCCATCCATCCATCCATCTATCTATCGATCGATCTATCTATCTATCTATCTATCTATCTATCTATCTATCTAACTATTGTTCAGAAAAAATACATTTAAGGTATCTTGACATTTACAATTTATGATATATTATGAAATATTGGACTTCCTAAGCCACTACTTGTCTCTGATGGCTGTAATTACTATTACAAATCTAGATTTTGCTGAGTTTGGGTAACTGTGACGGCATCTCTTAATTATTTAATACATGTTCAAACCCCCCTCCCCCCCCCAACATTTTTTTATTTAATTAAGAAAATAACTGATTAATCCGTAATGAAAATAATCATCATACATTTATAACAGGATTAAAACGCGTCTTAAAACACAAGTCATAATCTAATTGTATCTACATATTATATTATTTCATATACCCTTTTTGCCCTCACATACCCATATTATTTTTATTTTCATACGCATTCATTGGAAAGATATCCCAGATGAATGAAGCCACAGTCTCAAGAGTCTCAACAGTCTCATTTCCCTACAGCGAATGTGTTCTCTAAACCTAGCGCAGTGTTTCCTGTTCTGGAGAGCAGACATATTTACATGATTTTACATGACATTAACCGCAGAGATCACGGACAACAACCAGAGAGGTTTTTCTGTTTTGTTTACTTGGTATTACTATGTTGTTTTACACTGTTGCACTCCTAGCATTAGAAAATAACAAATGAAGACGGCACAAATGTTTAACTTGGTTGTAACTGTATTGATTTCTATATCATTTTTTCTACTAATTGGGATTGAAAACAAGATTTTGACAGGAAAAATCTCAGTATGAATGCTTAAAAAAATTAGAAAACTTGCATACAAATAACCTGAATCCTCATATATCTCCACATATTAAGAGGGTTTCATTCTGCAGCCTAAAAAAGGCACACATATATATATACGCATATACATACGCATGCAGGCTTAAGATGAGATTTATGAGATGTATAATTACCTCAGAAGAGAGTGCATGAAGAGGACTATGGAGAGGAAGAACAAGGAAAAGCCACAGCCGACCTGGGTGATCGTGGTGAGGTTCTTCAGGTCAGAACTAGATATGGTCACATTAGGAGGAGCCTGCAAAAAGAGCGAGAATTAAACTTTCCTCACAGGGATTGGCATTTGTAGTCAGAATTGTGTATTATTTTTATTAAGGAGCTGTGAAATGTAGGTTCATATTTGTATTGTGTGCCTCTAGTATACTGTGACATGTCTCCATGCTTTAATGTTCAAAAAGCTCTTTATTTTTCCTCTGATTGGTTAGCTGGCCAGCTCTGTTGTGATTGGTCAACCGCTTAGAGATGTCCCGCCCCTTAGCCTGTCACTTACAATGTGTTGGAGCGCTTTCCAATAGAAGCACGAGTGTTACATAGTGATGTCACTATTTACAGAAGTAAATAAAGAAACTTTTGGATTTCAGCCTTTGCAGAGCTTTTACATGCACATACACCTAAATAACACACTACACAGGAAAGAAAAAAAACAAATAAGCATAATAGGGACTCTTTAAAGGAAAGAAAAGGCTCAAATACAGAGTGTAGTCTAGACGATCATACAGAGGAATGTCCAAATATGTTTGGTCCACAATGAAGATCAAGATCAGTATGGTATGAAAATATAATCAAAGACGTACCAACAAAATAGCAAAAAATGTCAAATGCGAACACCGGCACGTGATGTTGTTCCCCTTTTGTATCGTCTCACACCCGTAATCGGTCCAGTTTGGTCGGCTTCCTTAAAGATAGAAACACACGAGTAAACAGTGAAGAGGTGAAGCTACTTAAACATTAAATTAGATTTTAAACCCAGAAGTGATGTGAAGTGTCTTTATTCTTTTATGTGTGTCAGACAAAGAATACAAAAGATAGTTTTGTGTATTGTTTACAGAATAATGTGTGCAGTTTCCTAGTAATGATGCCTATTCGCTGTTTATCTTGCTGTTAAGGTTATAGTTATTTTCCACAGCCCTCATGGGACTTGTTATAGTAGAAAAGAGAGATGTAACTAATAAAATGAGCATTATTGTGTCCCAGTGTAGCAGTACGCCATGGCCGTATGACTCTGAAACTGGATCAGCCGATTTGAATTGAGCCATCGTTATTTGTATAATTTACATGTGATTTTCCTACCGTGACATGTGAGAATGACTAATGAAAAAAAGTCCTTTTACATAGACAACCATTTTATTTTGTGATATTTGATGTTCTATCTGCTCTTCAATTATGGGGCAAAGCAGCGGTTACTATCTGCAGCCTTTGAACCAACGAAAAAACACAGCATTTCCACTAGGAGAAATGGGCTGTTTGCATGTTTTTTGGCACATTTGTGTGTTTTTATTTGCATCGTTTTTTAACTTGCAGCGCATTTCTCCATTGTTTTGTCGGCCACCATATTAAAGCCATTATTACAATAAAAAAAATACTCGAGCCAACTTATTACAGAGAAACCTCCACCAGCACGGATCACATTTGGTTACAAGTAAAGGATAGCGTGCACCATCACTCACAGGTTTTATATTGCACTTATTTCAAGCAATATCTTAGATCAACTTGCAGATAAGTAAAAGGACAATACCTTCACCATTCCAAGATTGACAAGAGGGATATCCTTCCTGTAAGAAAAACACCATGACTAAATGGATGGTTGACAAACTAAAGTATTATCTTCAACGAGGCACTTTTTTTGTACTCACGTAGGCAACGTTCCGGAAATGGATGGACATTTTGTCTGTGAGATTGGAGATGGTGGTTCCCATTTCAACTGCTAGGACTTCATTGCCTAAAACAATGCTGTTCAGCTCATCCTGAAATAAAAAATAAAGCAACATGATCAAACGTGTGGGGTGCATGTACTGTATCATTGAAAATCGGTTGAGATATTGGTACTTACCGAAACCAGATTGTTGAATCGGAAAAGAGCGACAAATGGAACTGTTATGTTCAAACTCAGAGCCTTTTCAAACGCCTCCTTGGACAATGACACACTTCTGGAAAATTTGTCGAGATAATCACTGTTTTCTACTATCTGCAGGGAAGAACAGAACAAGTGTGTTGTCAAATGTGTGTGAAGTCCTGGATCCAATTACAATGCAGGGAATTGGGTGTGTGGGAAGTGGTGCACCCACATTCATGCTTTCATTAGGGGAATTATAAGCGAAGCTGATTTCTTCGATGTCCTCGGGATCCGGTTTCCTCACTATGACTCCTGAAATTCCTTCTGCCACAGACACAGCAGCAGAATTCCCTTCGAAGGAGTTGATGAAGACGGCCATGTTGTTCATGATTTCACTGTTGTCGGATGGAAGAAAATCAAATTTATTCAGAATATGGAGTTTCACACGCATTTATAAAGGTCAACACCTGGATATACACATGACATTATGTTTGACATATTTAACCCTTGCATAACGGCATAACCTTTGACAATAAAAACCAAGATGTGTGACCACATGGTCATATCAGCATAACATTATCTATTATATCAATCCTTCAATCAAAAGCTCTGACTTCAACAATGTCGTTTTTACTCTTCTCTACCTGTTGAGCCATGTTCTCATGTTTGACCTATTGGGCTTTGCTGCTGTGATATGGAGCACTGCAGTGTTTGAAGAAATGCATAAAAAATTATTGTCATTCTTATTATTGACAAACTTAAAAAACAAAACAATCCCTAGCATATATTATAGGGTAAATAATTTGTATTTCATGAGGGTTTTTTCAAACTTACTGGCATTAAAAGTGTAAATGTTCTCAAAATCTGTGAATATTTGGTATTTGTCTCAACACTGATGTTGGTTAAGATATTTTACTCAGTGTTTATGACAATATTTTGACATATTACTGTCCTGGGAGTATCTTGTATGGTCAATTCGTACGCAAACAGAAATGTAGACTTGCTGTTTTTAAAAGGAATACCGTGCTGCAATTATTTCTGGGAGCTGTGACTTCCCGGAGCTTTGACAGCACCGTGAGTTACAGTTTTTGCATTTCTATTTGTGTACAAACAAACCAGATGTTAATGAGTTAGCGTTAGATGTGCTGCGAGGCACATTATGATCTCCGGAAACGTTACAGTAGTGTTGTTTTCTTGTTATCTCCCTATCATATAGAAAGCAAGCAAAATAAAAAGCATGTTTCCTTCAAACAATTCCTTTAACGATTTAATGCAGCGTGTCTTACGCAGCTTCGGCAGCACCGACTTTTCCTCCGTCTTCATTTACTGTTTTATTCCACTTAAAACTTTTCTCAGGCTTTTTCTCTGGATTATCACATTTGACGCAGTTTTCGATTGTATTTGTGAGGTTGATGATGTACTTGTCCTTGATATCTGGATGTGAAAGGAAAGGAGTTTCATTTCAAGCATCTGAGTCAAATATACTGCAGCGGGTACCAGTTTGTGCCACTTTACGCCAGTTTTAACAGCATGATGATCCTAATACTGGGCAAAACAGACAGAAATCAGAGGAGACACATTCATACATTATATCATACTTTTGCCAGTGGTGTAAGTACATTTAATCAAGTACGTTACTTAAGTACAATTTCAAAATACTTTACTTGAGTATTTCCAATTTGTGCTACTGTGTACTTCTACCTCACTACAATTCAGAGGTACATTGTGTACTTTTACTCCACTACATTTATTTAATACCTTTAGTTACATTGCAGAATTGGATTAATGATGTGAAATATAATCAACACTTAAATCAGACTTTAGTTCCACCTGGAGTAAATTCATAAGCTACCCTGCAGTACACAAAGTCATTCAAACTAGCTGCACCTTTACCAGCTTTGAGAACACTTTAATGCATCATTCATTATAATCAAAACATGATATATATTGTTGCAGTTCTGCTGTTTAAGTGGCCGTGTCAGACCTGACCCTTGCCTCACATACCTCTATTAAGCTTACCATTGATAAAAAGATACTAAATTGGCTGTGAATGGAAAGGATGTATGTTTCCATCATGTCTTTTCAGACATGTGAAACCAGCATGTGAAACTAGATAGAACATCCTGAACTTTTGACCTATGCACACTACACATTCTAGATGGTGCAATAAAAGCGCAGTTCCAACCACAATTCTGAGAAGGCGCTTGCGATTTTTGACACCTTGAGAGCGGTTACAGCGGGTATGAAGACAATGAAGCACAGGATGCAGGCGGCCTACGCAAAGATTCGAATCAAACTTCCTGGGCCAGTGAATCTCTAAGCTGTCCCTGTTGCCTCTGTTAATAAATGAAGTCTCTGTTAATGAATTAAAGTATAAAGTTTGCATATTTTAAATTGAAATGTTTAAAGAAAAAACTTGATTCTAAACATGACATTGACAATGTGTTCTGCTTTCATGAAAAATGTTCATATTCCCTCTCGTTAAAATTACATATCATTACTATAAGTCTTTATTTGTTTTATTTTTAAACCTTACATTTTTTGATGTTCAATAATTAAAAGTCGAACATTTGTGACCTCCTTCTGACTCAAAGAGAGGAAGGGGGATGACCCATGATGAAGAGAGGGAGGAGGAAGAAGACTATAAAGAAGGATGGAGAAGAAGAAACGAGACGGCTTCAGGACATTTTCACTTGTGAACCTGTTGCTTTTGTATTTTGACTTTGTGTCTTTGTTATTTTTTGGATTCTTGTAAGTCCTCTATTTTTGTTAAAACCTTAATAAAACCGGTTTGTACTTTGTACATTTCGACCCAATTCCTGGTCTCTCTCGTTTTCTCTGAAGGTATCTGCTTGGGCTTAGAGTGAGGTAAGAACACCCTTCCTTGGAAAAGGCTGACAGTAGTTGATCATTTGGATTTGAAATTGTTTAAGAATAGAAACCCTGCTAAGGTTAAACTATAGGTTCACATTGGTTACTGTGGTTGATGTGGTTTTGATTAATGTTGAAATATGACATATGCTCTGCTGATGTGGTAATATCACTGCTGTGATATTAATGTTTGACTCTGGCTGGTAATATCACTGCTGTGATATTAATGTTTGACTCTGGCTGGTAATGTCACTGCTGTGATATTAATGTTTGACTCTGGCTGGTAGTGTCACTGCTGTGATATTAATGTTTGACTCTGGCTGTGTTTGATATTAATTTGCATTGTTTTGATTGGTATAACTGGGGATCAAAATTGGGGGTTAGGGATTGTGGGTCCTGAAGCTGCCCTAATTACCAAGGGGTCTCCCAACGACAGAGGGTTTCTCCTCCAGGGGCAGTTTAGATACTGCTCTGGGGTTCTACCAGCCCACCAACACCTACTACACTATACACTCCGTTTTGCTATCCTGGCGGTCGGACATCCGAGGCTGAAGTGCCTGAAATAGGGATACGACGGGCAGCTGGTGTTAGAGGCCATGCTGTAAACGCCCCCCTAAGCAGATTAAGGTGATCTTGCGTGTAGATTCTGGGGGGTTTAGTCCTAAAAAGATTGGACGGCCGTTTTACGGAGCCTTATCAGCACCGGAACTCGGTATCGGAGACGGCCTAGATATTAACATCGAAGTTAGATTCCTTTTCAATATATTATTCGAAAATGGGCCAATCTGCATACTTTAACTATATTTTGATGCTAATACTTTTGTACTTTTACTTGAGTAACATTTGCAATGCCAGACTTTTACTTCTAACAGAGTATTACTACACTGTGGTATTTCTACTTTTACTTAAGTACAATATATGAGTACTTCTACCACCTCTGTTCTTTGCTTATCTGAAGGGAACTTACCAATTTGGCTGCAGACTTCTTTATTATATCTGGTTTCTTTACACATTTCCTTTGTCTCGAAACATCTAACCTGGCAAGGTCCTATTAATGAAAAAGGCACAAAATGATAGAAGCACATCACTTTAGAAAGTACACATGTGAAAGGATTTAACCATGTCTGTAAAAGTAACTTGAAGTTATCAAATCACTTAGAGTACCTGGTTCTACGTGGGATGGTAAAGAAATTGACTTTGATTAAAAGTGACGTTACTTATCATTCCAATGTTTACATTAAGTGTGAGTACATGTTTATAAGTTCTATTTTCACTATATCATTTTTGCAGATTAAACTGTGAAAATGAATTATTTTACCTTCGCCAGCGTAATTGTAGGTGCAATTTAGATTTGGATCTGTGAGAAAATGAACAGTAACACATTAACTTTGCATCTTCTTTAAGTGTTGCATTAGGTTTATAAGGGCCACACACACACACACACACACACACACACACACACACACACACACACACACACACACACACACACACACACACACACACACACACACACACACACACACACAACACACACCACACACACACACACACACACACACACACACACACACACACACACACACATCAATGTAGTTATGTAATATCACCTGTCATATTAGTTAATGTAGTGTTGCACTGCCTTCCTGTCAGGACAAACAGACTGAAATTCCTTTTGGTATGCCATTTTGAGATGAGCAGTAGCTGAGAACCATCACGTTGAACCATTTGGGGCAATTTCTCCTCAAAGCATTCTGTTGAATACCAACAGACACACAGTTACATTTTATTCTGTTAAAAATACGGATGTGAACTTGTTTAAAATGCAGTATGTGTGTGACGAGCGGTTTTTACTCACCTGGTTGAGATGTTTTTTCTTGCAGAAATACAATGCAACGGGGTTCTGTTGAGAGGTAAAGAAAACAAAATGCATGGTCAAGTTTATTTATCAGATTTAAACCAATGTTCTACAAAAACATTAACAGAATTAAGACATATAGTACAAAAGCAACACATTTTAAAATGACATGAAATACAATTAAACAAGTAGTAATAATAATAATACTAAACAGACATTTAAGAGCTCAGTAAATAGATACAAAAACAAGATAAAATAGAATAAGATAGGTAATATACATGAATACCACTGCTGTAATATAATAAAAAGTCTGCGGTTACTTACGTTTCTTGCGGTTATTAGCAGTTATAAGCGTCTCAATCCAATTGATAAACCATTTCCCTGGAGACAGAATTGCAGCCTTGTTATTTCACTCAGTAAATCCACATTTCTCGTACATCTCTTCCATACTTTTTCACAATAATTCATAGCAGTATTCCAAACATTGAATTACTCATAAAGAAAATGTAACTTTTTCAAACGATACAATCTGAATCTCCATGGGCAAAGTGTAATAGATTTTTAAAAAGCAAAAAAATAAGATAATTTAAAGAAGATTGATGTGTTTTTCTGTTGTTGAACCAATGAAATGTCGTCTTATACTTGATTACTTACAGTAGTTCATGGCCACACAAGTGATCTGACCTTATGATTGAGACTGGTGGCTAATCCCAGCCCAGCAAAATGTACTTAGATAGAGACAGGTCCAGACAACTACCTGTGTACTACACAGCTAAATAATGAGTTTGTATTAATTGTCTTTAAAGCATATCTCAGTCAGAAGTCATTACTATCATTCCTAATAAATACACTCACCTGGAAGACCTTCCATATCCTTGCTGCTGTTTCCTTTACATTTATTACCTGTAGGTGATATATTAATGATTTTAGATTAGATTAGATTCAACTTCATTATCTTTTCACAGAGTTCAATAAATATAGAGTACAGTACGGTAAATAATACGCTGCCTGAATATGAACACTAGATATGTAAAAAATGGCAGCGGTGGGAAGTAACTAAGTACATTCACCCAAATACTGTACTTAAGTACAATTTTGAGATACTTGTACTTTACTTGAGTATTTCCATTTTATGCTATTTTGTACTTCTACTCCACTACAGTTCAGAGGTAAATGGTGTACTTTTACTCCACTACATTTATTGAATACCTTTAGTTACCTTACAAATCTGGATTAATGATGTGAAATATAATCAAGTGTTAAATCAGACTTTAGTTCCACCTGGAGTAAATTCATAAGCTACCCTGCAGTATACAAAGTCATTCAAACTAGCTGCACCTTTACCAGCTTTGAGAACACTTTAATGATCAATCATTATAAAACATATCATATATTCTGAAATGGACCAATCTGCACAATGACTACTTTTACTGTTGGTACTTTGAGTTTATTTTGATGCTAATACTTTTCTACTTTTACTTGAGTAACATTTTGATTGCAGGACTTTTACTTGAGTATTTCTACACTCTGGTATTTCTACTTTTACTGAAGTACAAGATCTGAGTACTTCTCACACCTCTGCAAAATAGACAGCAGTAAAAGTATAAATACACACAAGTATAAAAATATAAATATTTGGTATTGACGAGGGTGGACAACCGCACTTCAAACAATCCAAACTATCCCTAAAAGTGAACACTTTCATAACAGATGGTTTACTCCTAACCTTTTACAGAAGTGTAGATATTCAAAGGCAGCATACATAATGACAAAAATATAACAAAAACACAATATGTAAGTACATTAAAAACAAACATTACATTATCTTCACTCATCAGATGGACCCTACATTGATACTAAAAAATATGCTGCTGTTCCCCATTATTTTACCAGTGTAAAAACATAAATATAGCTTTTAGATACAAATAAAGCTGTACATGTACACCCTTCCTTCCAGACTTTATTAGGATGTTTTAACAACCACCAACATCTACTGTTATTAAAATCTTTATTATAGTTTAGACTCACCTTCCTTCCAAACGGTTTTTGCATCGGTGAAGAAATTGACGCTGTCTTGAACAACAAAATGCTTCTTTGTCCCCTTTGCTAAGCATTTTCATACTTTTAATTCCTTTTTCTTTTGGTTAACGCACTCACTGGCTAAATAAAATCAGATAACAAGTAAAAAATTGCCATATTATTACACACATTTTTTTTACACATAAGAATTATAAGAGATTAGAGGATTTTGTCTTCTATTTCAATGATTAAATATGTCAAGAGAATATTTCAATGTGATATTTACTGGACTTTAGTGTTAGGAAATCATATCAACTTACAAACAGGATGAATCCACAGCAGGCCCGCAAATAAAACGTAAATCTTCCAGCTCATGATCTTTCGATGGCACTAAGTCTCGATCAGGGTGC
This sequence comes from Dissostichus eleginoides, assembly GCA_031216635.1. Lineage (NCBI taxonomy): Eukaryota > Metazoa > Chordata > Actinopteri > Perciformes > Nototheniidae > Dissostichus > Dissostichus eleginoides. The sequence goes on along the minus strand of CM062281.1, from coordinate 22,922,620 downwards.
GGGATCCATTCACTGCTGCACAGGACTTATAACAAGTATTATTCAAAATTAAAGCACTGTTTCTCCAACAAGACACATCTACTTTAACTCCTACCTCTCTCTGGTTGAGTCAGGTCAAAGCAGCATCATTTACCAAAAGCAACTGAACCGGATGGCCACACGAATATGTTGTATGACTGACTTTGCATAGCTACCTGCTGCAGGCACAATCATTTTGTTTTGCAAATTCACAGTACCTAAAAATTCCTTCGTGCAGAAATAAGCAAAAATATCCTGATGTTTAGATAAACATCCAGGCACTATGTAAATTAATTCAAGGAATGAATAGTGGTGTTGATGTACAGTAGCTTGTGTGACAAACACTAGTATCTGCTTTAAAATAAATTAAAATACATTACACAAAAACATCCAATAGAAAAAGATTGTATCATTTTTGTAATGTTTTTTCAAATCAGCTAAATTGTAAATATTCAAGTTGTGTGTTTTATTAATTTACTGGGCTTGGAGTGTTAAAATATATCCTGTATATAGCCAAAGGAAGACAAAGGGTGTATGAAAAGCTGTGGTATCCCTTACTTGCTAAAATCTTAACACCAAGTACATAGCCACGTCGAAATTGTTGGAGCCCTTAGTATTTATGTTTGTCTTTTTTATCCATTTATGTAATAGATTCATTTATATTTTAAATCTGCAAAGTAACAAGTACAAGTACCTACATTTTCTACTTATGCACAGTACTTGAGTAAATGAGCTAAGTTTCCTTACTACTGCATGTAATACGTTAAGAGTCGGGAGAAGTACTTAGATGTGGTACTTCATTAAAAGTAGAAGTACAAGTCCTGCATTCAAAATGTTACTCAGGTAAAAGTACAAAAGTATTAGCATCAAAGTATATTTAAAGTAACAATAATATATATGATATGTTTTGATTATAATTATTGATCATTAAAGTGTTATCAAAGCTGGTAAAGGTGCAGCTAGTTTTAATGACTTTGTATACTGCAGGGTAGATTGTGAATTTACTCCATGTATTTCATATCATTAATCCACATCTGTAAAGTAACCAAAGGTACAACATACATGTGGAGTAAAAGTACACCATTTGCCCCTGAATTGTAGTGGAGTAGAAATACAAAGTAGCATACAATTAAATACTCAAGTAAAGTACAAGTATCTCAAAATTGTACTCAAGTACAGTACTTTGTACTTAGTTACTTTCCATCTCTGAATACGTTACTTCCTAAACCTATTTGTATTTAAATACTTATTTTTCTTCCAATCTTCTGCGCTACACCTCAGTCCAGTAAGTGGCGGTAATGCACCAAATCGTTGCTTGGTAACCGCCATGAACCTGAGAGAAGAAGAAGAAGAAGGAAAAGATGGCGGAGGTATACATAACAGTGACCCTGCTGCAGAAAGCATGACTACACGACATTGATATTCAGTGAGTAAACAGCAAAATTACAGAACATACATTTATTAATTGAGAGAATGTAATGCCATGCGAGATTTGCGCGTATCTTTATTCAACCACGTGTTCCTGTATTAGTGTTTTAACCGCTTGTGTATAATTACAGAACAAGGTAATATTTCTCAATGACACCACTTACCACCAAGAGTGTATTCATTGAAAGTTCATGTTCCTATAATGGTAGGTTTAAACTGAACTCAGCCTATATTACTTTAACAACTCCCTCTGTCAACCACAGCCTCCCATGTTAACTCTTAGAAGTTAATGTTGACATTTTAATTCCACACCAGTCAACACATGCATTTACTGCAAGGCATTTTGTAAATAATTAAGGTTTACTGACTTACTAGTGAACTTTACACTTAACAAGCTTGTAAATCGGTTGGAGTAGTCAATACTGTGTTTTACCTGCAGACGCTGTCGAACCAACTTCTTTGAAAGACAAATAAAAGAGTAAAACTTCCTTTAAATAAGTAATGAAGTAAATGTGGTGTATGCCAAATATCACAATGAACCCGGACGGATTGAGACATGGCTCATTTGTGATGTGTGTGTGTGGGCTGAATAGTGACGGATATGAAAGGAAAACGTTAATTTGTCGTTTTTTTTTTTTTTTTAAATGTGGGCTTGCCTAGTGGATAAACTGGACATTGCATTTCCCAACTTGATGTACTGACTTTGGACATGCATTGTGTACAAGTCTCACACAAGATGTTATTCATGATGCAGAGAAGACATTTAACATAACACCCATTTAATATCGAATGATTAACCCGATTTGCCACCAGGATCAAATATTCAGATTTTGATTGTGACTAAATAAACATTGTATTATTAAGGTGTCATTCACCCAAAGGTGCCCAGCCCATATGCACTTTTAAAAAAAATATATTACTCACATTTCCTACAGAGGCAAGAGAAAACGTAAGATAAGCAAGCCAATAAATGACAATAAATGGTAGGGCTTGAGTCTGTATTTGTCAAGCCCAGTATATCAGATATAACAGTAAAATATTAAAAACGTATACATTGATGAAAAGCAGAAAGAAAAACGCACCATGCTTATTGCCTTGTTTGTAAATATGCACTTAAAACGGCAGTCATTTTGTTTGTCTGTCAGTTTGCAGGAAAATGAACTGACATTGTGATAGAAGAGGGATTTTTTTCTCAACTATGAATCACATGTCAATTAATAATAATAATAATAATAGTCTCTTTTTTTACCTAGGAAATGTCTGCAGGTTGTGTGAGGTGGATGCTGAGCCGCACAGTGAGAGCTGTGTGTGTTGGCAGCCATGGATACTGGACACCAGCGTCAAGATTCACCATACGCAGTGAGAGATCTAACCTCATTGCTTCCTCCTGGCGAGGGTCTCCATTCTGCTCTGCTGTAGACGACACAGAAAAACCTCCCACGCCAAAGAAGAAGAAGCCTGGTCCTCGAGCTCACGGCACAATCAGCTCCGTCGGCCATGACATCCCGCACCCTGAGATTCAGCTGATAAGTGAGACGGGCGAGAACTTGGGCACCATGCAACGCGGGAGTGTGATCAGACTCATGGACAAGAACGGTCTCAAATTAGTGCTGCTCAGTGAGCACCAAGATCCTCCCGTGTACCGGCTGATGAGCGGCAAACAGATCCACGAAGAAAAGCTGAAACAACGGGAGAAGCAGAAAGCAAAAGGTATGAAGTGTGCGGAATAGATCCAAATTAGACATTTATATAAAACTGTGATTTCCAACCTGAGGAAACAATCCAAAGGGCTGACACAATTTGGTTAACAGGTTAGAAAGAAACATATTTCTGCTGCAGTAAACTATATTTCTCACATTTTGTGGTACAATCCTTTTTTGTCCTACAAACCAGAGCTGAACCACAGTTGTATTTGAAAACGTACATTTATTTTAATGTCTATAGCAGGGAAAACATCTGAATGATTTAGAAAAAAGTATCTATTTGTGATTATTTTTGACTGATAATTCTTATATGATTTTTGCGATATTAGAGGGAATCATCACTTTTAAATCATTACATTTATCTTAATTATAAATTATATTAAAATTAGGGCTGTCAGTCGATTAAAATATTTAATCGCGATTAATCGCATGATGTCCATAGTTAATCACAATTAATCGCACATTTTGTATCTGTTCTAAATGTACCTTAGAGGAATATTTTTCAAGTTTTTAATACTCTTATCAACATATGAGTGGACAAATATGCTTTATGCAAATGTTTGTTTATTATCATTGGAACAATGACAAATATTCTCCTGAATATTCTCAACACAACAACCTGGAACCTCTCTCTCTCTTCACTCTCTCCCAACCCTGTCTACTTCTCTGCACTGAGCCAGTTGCTCAAACAGACAAGCCTAGAATGAAGGAGACATCTGATTGGCTATAGATAGAAAAAATTACAAGTACGAATCGGGTGACCGTCAGGGGAGTCTCAAAAAACCCACACACGAATGCACAGCGATCCATGCACAGAAGCGGTTTGTGTTTGCAGGTGCAGAGGTTTTAAACGGAAAACAAATATGTGAGGATCAAAAATACATATGCAAAACTTTTTTCTGTATTTGGATTTTATTTACATGTATATGAAACGGAACACATTTGTGTGTGCATTGAAAAACACAAGTGTGGATCCGGAAATACAAGTGTGAATCCTTCTGTGTGCATGTGTGTATTATGAGACTGTTCTGAGCCCATACTCGTCCTCCACAATGTTAAGCTGTAGCCCCCCATTTAGCTACGCTGTTGTTGTCCAGGCGTCTCCCCGGCAAACTTTCAAGCGTGGTCTGCCGCAAGCGAGCGGCAGGAGTGGGGCTGTCAGCATCAGCTGTGTGCTTGGCTTGCTGTTTAAAACACCTTTTTTTGTATCCATATCTCTCGCTAGAATCTCCCACATCCAACTAACAACAACAACGTCAAGCCTTTGGGCTCTGAAACTACAGGGCGGGCCGAGGACAAATACACATGCGTTAATCGTACGTTAAAATAATTAGTGGCGTTTAAAAAAAATTGCTTCGATCACGTTTTATTTTTAATTCCCTAGCTGAGGCTTTACTTCATCTCCTCATCTCTGTTGTTGTGTTAAATATATACAGACACTTCTTCAGTTCCTTTGGCTATAACCTAATTAGTTTCAGCATGTCAAACACATCATAATAAACAGGACTGACTGTGTTGTCTCCTCAGCCCCCGTGCAGGTGAAAGAGATCAGCTTCTTCTCTTGCATCTCCTCTCATGACCTCTCCACTAAGATGAATCGGGTGGAGAGCTGGGTGGAGAAGAAGAACCACGTTAGAATAACTATGAAAGTAGGACGGGGGGGACCTTCAGACAACCTGGTGAGGAAAACACACTTGTTTTTTCTGAGAATTGCAACAAAAATATTCTGCAAATATCTGTTCTTAATCTTTACATGACCTCCATGAGCAGTTTAGCTCAAAACTCTCAACCCCTTCTCTCTCCTCACCTTCCCTTGGTGCCATTTCTTCCCAAACGGCACTTTTAAATGTCCCTTAATGGTTTAGAGGAGGTGGAAAATTGTAACAATTATAATTTCATAGCCACACATTGGGCATGTATTCCCAAGAATATATCCTAACACACACACTGTTCTATTTTACACAGCACATAACTCTGGAGGAGATAGTGGAACGAATGGAGAAGACGGTGGGATATGTTTCTAAGCCGGCACTCATGCAAGACGGCCAAGGAGCCATGTGCATCCTGAGGCTGCCTTCAGCAAAGGACCTGTTAAAAAAAAACAAGAATAAGACTGCAGCAGAGGTGGTGCCGCCTGGAGACAAAAGCACGACAACCACCGAGAGCGAAGCATCTGCTGTTAGCAGCACGGACACAACAGAAGGGTCTTTACAGCAGTGATGTGACAGAAATAAAACATTCTCATGAAAACAAAAAGCCTGTGCTCACAGTTTGGTGTGAATCGCTTCATCAGGAAGTGCTTGTGTTGTGTAGAGGTTTTACTAAGCTTGGTGTAAAATAATGATGCATCCACGCAAAGCTAAACAGCTACAAATGTTGTGCATGTGCGAGTTTTTAAAGAACAGTGCCCCATGTATAATAGCTGTACTTGAAAATATGACATAGTTTTACTTACCTAAAGACTACCTTTATTTCATAAGTGCAGGTCACTTTTTACAGGCACATTCTGAAAAATACACTATGAAATTTCCTTTCGTTATCCCATATAAAAAAAAATGGTAAGAAATGAACTGCTTAATTATATACTGTGCTGGTTAGTTAGACATTAAACTAGCTGATTCACATGTCTTTAAAGAATCTTACCTCTAAGAGTAGTCCTGTTGCAGAAAACCATTTACTCTTGGTCAGTATATTTTGGACAATATACTTACACACACAACTGATCGTCCGACAGCCAGATAAGATAGCATCACACACACAACACACACACACACACACACACACACACACACACGATGCAGGTTGTGTCACAGCCTTTCCTTTGAGGATTCAGTAATTGAATGTTTTGTCTGAAGAGATTAACCAGAACATCTTTGTTCTGAACTTAATATGTTGAGATCATTTCCATCTATTGTCGTGCCTTATTACTTGAGTACCCCTTTTGTTCATTCTACCCATCACCAATATACTGTAAAGCAGCGGTTCCCAACCTGTAGGCCGCTGCCCCCTAGTGGGCCATGAAGGCATTGCAAGTGGGCTGCCAAATAATTAGCAAAACATGATTTGTTTGGAAACATTTCATTATTAAGATTTGTTTTTATTTGAACCTCTTTCCTTTCTCTTTCTTGATCCTCCTTAGCAACGGTCATTACAGTCCTTGACAGCGGTCTGTAGGCCTACTACTGGATTAACAACGTGTCACATGTTCTGAATTGACATCAGAACTTATTTTAGATGAAAGCTACTGCATTCGTTTAGGTTTCTCTTGGCATTTATTCCGCTTTTTCGTTTGTTTTGAATATGGGAGTAGAGTCCACACATTTGACAATGAACAGAAATTTGTACCTGAAATATAATTAGTACACAGATTCTTTAACCACACAGACTGATGAGTCTAGAGGTCTGTAATTAAAGGTAGGGTAGGTAAGAATGGAGAAACCAGCTCGAATGCGCTAGAATTTGAAAGTACACAACCGGAACAAATCTGCCCCTTCCTTCAGACTTCCTTACAGAGCCCCTCCTCCAACACACACGAACGCGCACATGACCAATAAGGGCACGAGATAAGTTTGTGCACAGATGGAAGGCTGACAGGCAGGTAGGCCATCCAGTTATTTTAGCCGGGCCGGCTCAGATGATTGGTCGTGCTTTTTACAGCGCCACGGCTTCCACAGATGACATTTTTTAATGTATTTATTGTCAAAGCATTTAATATATTCTTTGCTATCGGGATGTTAAGAGCATTCCATGGAATATAACAAGTGTTTCTGAAGGGAATTACCTACCCCACCTTTAACAGTGTATCAGTACAGGAGATGTGGATTGTCTTGATTTTTGATCTATTTGTGATCATTTTAGACCAGCTAAAGGATGAAGATGAAGGTAGTAGAAGTTAATCTGAGTGAAGAATTTATAGATCATATGGATCATTCATAATTAATGTCCAACAAGCGTGGAGAAGGTGAAATGAAGACACCAAACAAACACCAATTAATCTTTCTTTGCTTTATTCAAGATTCATCTTTATATTTTGGTAAAAAATAAAAATAAAAGCAAATTTTGGCATACAGATACATTCACTTGTCACGGATAAAAGTGTTCACTCGACTGATGTGTGTCACACTTTATCAACACCTTTCTCTAACAGCAGAGATATACTGTCCTGGAACTTCTTTTTTTTTTTAAACTAAATACTTTTTTCTATACATAAAAAAACATTAAAGAGAGAACTTGAACATAAAATCCCCTTAAGGCCCAAAAAAATAAAATCTTTCCTAGATTGTGTTAGAAAAAAATTGAGAACAAAAGCAGTTTAACTAGCCTGCATGAAGAGCATTTGTCAATAAGCCTCGAGAACTTTGTAGGAGGAGAAGGGTTTTACAAAGTGATAGTCCAGGTTGCCGCAGTGAGGGCACTGCTGGACGTTGCTGTACTCGGAGAAATACTGCATCCCAACTCGAACGTCCACCACCGGCTTCCCGCAGTGCTTACAGTTTAGACGAGCCTGAGGAGAGAAGGAGGACGCAGGTTAATGAACAGGCCAAGAAATGAGAACGTTAAAAAGAATTGAGCGTGGAAGTTTTGAAGGGGGGACAAAATGATCATCTCATAGGTCCACTCACTAACAATGAGCTTTCAACTGCATTTCCTAGTGATCATTTTCCAACTTTATATCCATTGGTTCAAGCCAAAGGGAGTTTGAGGAAGAAACAGAGAAGGTTTTTGGCTGTGTCTATGGTTCAAGTTTTTTTAGGGAGGGTGGCCGGTTCGAGTCCACAGACATTACATCTAGCTTTTAAATGTATAAAAAGACACTAACAATAAGTGCAATTACCTCCTAGACGATACACATTCAGAACATTTAGTTTGAAGTCATATTTCTGGCCGCCTGATGTTTGTGATTCTCAAATCTCTTGTTACTTTTTTTTGGTCCATCCTAATTTTCTGAATAGATGCCCGGTTCTGTAGCTACTGAACATGCATTTATTATTAATTAACATCACTTCAGGGTGTTTTATTTCAATTTTAGGTTTGTATTGCTTTAACTGTCTGATTTTATTATTCGATTTTTCCTGGTTCAAACCATGAAAAGCACCTGTAACTTTGTTTTGAAAAGTGCTGCATAAATACATTTTTCACGGCTCATTAACAGGAACAGGACACATGTAACAGTAGTTTGACTGCTCTCATTGACACTACATTATTTTCTATTTTTTTAGTAATGTGCTCCTGGTGTTCCTACCTGGCAGCAGGGGGAAGCAGCCAGTATATCGTAGGTGTACATGGTGCCCAGTTGGTGCCAGCTCCCATCCCAGCGTGACTTGCATTTGATGCAAACGATCTTGTGGACCCCTTCTAAACAGTCCACACAGATGGCGTAGAGGTGCATTAACCTGCCTGTTAGAAATAAAGAAATACAGTATACCATTTACTTAGTAACACGTATCAGTCAGTTTTCTGTTTAACAGCCAAAAGAAATCATAAAATAACAAACTCCTCCTTGCGTCATTACTATACTTCTCAGTCCTGACATATGTGAATAAAAGTCGACTTGTTTACCGCGGATGTGATTTAATTTATTTAAGAAAACAGCCAGGCATGTGCCAAAAGGAAACTTTCCCATCTCTGCTCAACGTCAGTGTTAATGCCAAAAAGCCATGACTGGAAAATGGATGCAACACGTTAATTCAACATGGTTTTTTAATTAATGCTATTCAAACTGGAAGAAAAACAATACAATTACAATCCAATCCCACTGTACACATGAACGCATTACCAGTCACTCCCATAGAGTCATAATTCTAGTGTTTTATGTGACTTGTGTCGTAAAATAAGTCCTGTAAACTTCCACAACACCTCTGAACTACGACATCTTGAAGCTAAACATGTCTTTAATGTTATCTACCATACATTTATTTTGAATCCAACCACGCTTTTTAACTGTGCAGCATTAATCAACCTCTCTCTTTCACCAATTATCTATCTACATATGTATATTCTGCCTGCCACACAAAAGTATGAAAGGATTAATAAATCATTCTGATGCATATTAAGCACTTTACATATTAAGCTTGTGGGACATCACATCAAAGAAGCTTCATTTGGCCGCCATGGTAATTTACAATAATTGCTAGATTGTGCAGAAGCAAGCGGAAAATCCTTTTTGTCTATACACACATTATGGACTGGATTAGTCTGTCATAGTTTGTCTTAATAGAAATGAACACTTGGACATTCAAAAATAGAAAATGTAATTGGGCAAAATAACATACTATTTGTTGCAATTAATTTAAAAATAGCTCATATAATTATGATTTTATACTATATTTTATTCCTGATTCAAAGCAATCCGAACACCTGATGTCCTGCAGATCTGATGTTTGTCTTTTTTCAGATTAAACACTGTATCTACTGTTGGGGAAATATTTTCCAAGGCCCATAACTTTGACCCAGTTCATCAGTTCATGCTGTCCTGACTGAGCACACGCAACTGCAACCTTGGCTGCTGTGCTCTCAGTGTTTTGTCTCCCTGTTCCTGCCTGTTGGCGTCAGCTGATAGAGGTGTTATGATTCTATCTTGTTATGCACAATGTTGATTATTCTCTCTGAACTACCTAAATACATGTGTCTGGGGTAGAGTTCTTCAGAATTGACGTGGCAACTCTACCGTGAAGTCAGAACCTCTGACTCTTTGACTTGTTTTGTGAATTCACCGGCCGAAGCTCCAAATAAACCCATCAGTGTTTGCCATCAAAGCTCCAGCTCTCCCGTGTCTCCTTTGAGTCGGTGACTCCTCCTGCATTGCTACACAGAAGTTTCCCCCACAAATTGACGTTGTCGGCAGGATACCAACAAATCTTCAGAACTGGTAAGTGTAATTTCAAATCCACATTTGGACATTGCCTTTTAGGATACCGTCAATCACTTATCTGTGATTGACGGTATCCTAAAATTATCTGTGAAGCTGAGCGGCTGTGTTTCGTTTTTGGTTAATGAACATCTGAGGGTTGGAACGCCCAGGGGATCAGTGTCTGGGGACTCTGTCCTGGCTGATTTTCTCTGTGTGTGCTGCTCGGGGCGGAAGTGCCATACAAGCATGCACAGCTCATGTTTAGAGAAACCTTAAAGGGGACCTATCATGCAAAATGCACTTTGTGATGTCTTTTATACATACATATGTGTCCCCGGTGTTCCAGGGAACTCACAAAGTGTCAGAAAACACAACCCTCTCTCTTTTCCTCCATACCCAAATCTCTAAAAACGGGGCTGCAACGGATTTGATACGGGTGGATTTTTTATTTGCACCTTTTTGACGTAATGTAGGTACACTCCGCCTGATTGGTCAACTCTCCACCAATCAGGGGAATGAGAGGTTGGGCCATGTTGACTCTCCACTCGTAATCACAGCAAGCATGATAACATGACGCTCGTGCCGGGGCCGTGTCACGCCCCCCTCTTCCGCATGGGGGCGTGGTCAGCTGAATCAGACCTTGCAAAGACAGAGGTGGAGTGAGGCAAAATGAGGCATGGCTAAAATGCATGATCTGTTTCGTATTTTGAAAATTAAAACGTATTAATATACCTTATATATATATATATATACCTTATATATTATTTAAATATAGCATGATAGGTAAAGTAAAGTAAAGTAAAGTGGAACTTCTGTATGAAAGCAATGTAAAGATTTGTATTGAACAAATCGCCGAATTCTAGGGGTTTCAGCGGCCAAGACTAGCAGTTAGGAAGAAGCAGTCAGAGATATTACCGCTATCGCCTCTATAAACACGGCTCCAGCTGCAGCGCGGGGTGTGTGTGTAAATACCTCCCCGTATCTGTGTGGCTGGTGAAGTGCGAACTGAGAGGGAGAAAGTCACAGCCTTTGTCTATAGCTTTAACTCACACCACCGCCGTCTCTATTAAAAACGAGATGGTCTAAAAAAGTGGTTCTCAACTGATCAGGCCTCGAGACCCACTTTTTCCTTAGTCAATACATCGCGACCCGAAATTTTGAACCACTCAAATCTATTCAACAAAAAATCGTGCTGTAATATATACGCTTTTCAGCATACAATATTAATTAAAGTGAAGTACAGTGCATATATCCCTTATATCCCTTCACAGAACTAAAGAATGCTTTTAAATAAGGTTTAATGAGATGATGGAATCAAAGCTTAACTAACATAAAAAGGCACACATGCTGAAAACCCAACCCCAGAAGGGGGTTCTGGGGGGATTCTCCCCCAGGAGATTTTTTAGAAATACTAACATATAAACTACGCATTCTGGTACACTCTGAGAAATCTATTGCTAACCGACATATTAATAATATTTTATGCCATTGTTTGTTTTTCACTTTGTTCTGACAGCTGAACTTGCTGCTCCACACAGAGAGAAGAGCAATGAGGAGAGAGTCTGTGTGAATTACTTTAAATTGTGGATAAGGGTAGATAGCTCCCATTGTTCAGTGACCTGTCAATCATCAAACCGGGGGTCATATTTTATTATTTGTTCATTTTTATCTGAAGACAAGTTGTACCCATGGATGTATAAAAAATTGTTCTACCGCAAAGTTATTCTCCGTGGGGACTTCCGGCAACAATCTTGATTCTGATTGGCCAGAAGACTCGAAAAAACATCAGCAAAGATGTTTTATTGAGAAGATGATCACTACGTGACAGAAGTTTTCAAAACCGTTTATGGTCTCCGGTATTTCCAGTCCAACGCCTACTGCATGCACAGCGTTAGAAAATTGGGCCTTCAAAATAAAAGTTTGACTTTTCTCCCACATCTGCGACCCACTCAAAACGGGTCCGCGACCCACTTTTGGGTCGCGACCCACCAGTTGAGAACCACTGGTCTAAAAGCACTCTTGTTATTTGTGACCGTCTTCTACGTGCTGGTAAGACGGGGCAGCGCGAGGTGCGTGCATTACCTGATGCGCCACAGTTCCCTACATGCTGGAGGAACTGTGGCCGGTCCGGGATGCATACATAAAATGATAGGCTAATTGATCACGGGTGGGCAGTGGCATGCGAGTGTAGAGCAAGACTGTGTTTCATCGTTGTGATGAACTCGATAGCGAGTGTATAGGCTGGTCCGTGCAGGACTACTATTAACTGTGCTGTTGTTGGAGAGAAAGGGTAGCGAAAAAAGTCTATGCGCTCCTGATCGGGGGGGCATAGCGCCACTAGAATAGAGTAGTGGTGTCGCATGAGGATAAGCTAGTTATCGCTCTTGGACGGTCATCAGGCACCGATCTAGGACTTGTATACAAGGGTGGAAGCGTGAGTCAAGGCGCCCCACTTAGAGATAATTCCCTCCCCCCTCTGAAACCTCTTAATTCGGACTAAATTGAGCTGGATGAGCTTTGCTGGCGCGCTGGCGTTTATTACGTGTTCATGTTTGTTTGTCTGATTGTTTGTATCGGGGGTCTATATTGGTTTGTCTAACCGCCGTCTTGTGTATGTTTTGTAACAACTAATAATGCATCAGTCCATAGCCAGGGTCAAATAAACTAAGCTTTAGTTAACTCACCAAAAGTAAATGACTTAAGACAAATAAATAATATGAAGATGTAAAGCAAAATTCTGGTAGTATAAATGTGCTGCAAAATGAAAATAAATAGCAAAAGACTGTTTTATGTCCTGCATCTGAGTGTGCAGAGGAAAATGTAAACAAGAAGCACACTGTTCAGGGAGTGCTTTGTAGGTGTAAGAAGAAAAGTAGATTATATGGCTTTAAGAATACATTCTTAAATTGTGTTGCTGGTATGTCAAGATATGTTTGTGACCTTGTATAAACCCTATGCCCCGTCCTGCACCCTGAGACCCTCAGAGGCATCACTGCTGGTCGTAAACAACCTGCCTGAGGAGGTCAGGGTTGCAAAATCTGTGTATTGTATGGTAATAATGAAAAAAAAACGTAATGTATTGAACACATTCCGAAACAAAGCGGATAAGACAGAACTAGACTCAGACATAATACGAATTATTGTAGAAACCTTTTGCGATGTTGCTGCAAAATGAAAGCTTTGTTGATTATCTATTCCAACTGTTCACTGGATTCAGATAATTAATATAGGTTGAAGTTCAATTACAGTTTTAAATATAGTTTAACATTCTTTATTAAACTGCTTCAAATTATTTCTCGCATCAACCAATTTGGTCTCCATAGACATTACTTGATTTCTAATAGTTGTTAAACTACTGACAAGTTTTCTGAAACCAAGCTTATGAACAAAAGAGTAAAGGTCGCTGGTTAAGCCAGGATCAATATATTTGTTGAAGTTTTTATTGTGTGCATAATAAATGTGTTAAATGAATTGAACAATTCTTTAAAAAGTATAATGTTGCAATCTCTTTAAAAAATAGATGTTGTTTTCCAAGGGCCTCTCCTTCACAGGCCTAACACTTTAAATCATGAGACTTTCAAATCATAACAGACCTCTGTCTGTTATGATTTGAAAGTCTCATGATAGTGATCAGTATCACTTTGTGTTGCAAGCTGAATGTCAAATGTATTTAATTAATGTACAGTTGTTTTGATTTATTTTAAATTCTCCAGTCGAGCTTCCTTCGAGTTCAGTCTAAGCAAGAAATTGTTTCTCATAACAGGCGCCTCACATTCTCACTGCTGTCCCAAATGTTTTAACCTTGGGCAGACAAGCCACACACACACACACACACACACACACACACACACAGACAGACACACACACACACACACACACACACACACACACACACACACACACACACACACACACACACACACACACTTTGGATAAGTATTCACCTTATCCACCGTCATTACAGAGCTGGGAAAATGGTGTATTGGTTAGATTCTGATCCGTGCACGTCCAATTTTGACTGACTTTAGTTCTAATGTTAATGTTAATTTGACTTCAACCCATAAGTAATTCTTTAAATTATCTCTAAATTTCTCAAGATGATGGATTAGTGTTCCACATTTTTTCCACTAATTTGTTTTACAATTAGGCCAAAGGCAAAGAGGCATTGATGACCTTGTGTCCCTTTTGTTAGTACGTGGTTCCATTTTGTCTATGGCCTTGGACGGCTTCACTAAAAGTCACCCAGTTCTGCCCTGCTACAGTCCGGCTGAGTGCAGTCACAGAGTTGTGAATTCTCCAGCCGAAGCTCCAAATAAACCCATCAGTGTTTGATATCAAAGCTCCAGCTCCCCCCGTGTCTCCTTTGAGTCGGTGACTCCTCCTGCATTGCTACACAGAAGTTTCCCCCACATCTACAGTAAAAACTGAACATATAGTTTATAGCATAAACATGTTTTTGATAATTCATACATGGTAAAAACTTTTTTTTGTGAGGCTGTGAGGGCTTATTGCTAACATCTTTGAGCTAACATGCTCCCAATAAGAATGCTAACATGTTTGGCTGGTATAATATTTACCGTATTAGCATGCTAAGGATTAGCTCCAAACACAAAGTACAGCTGAGGCTGATGGGGTATCTGTTGGTTGCAGATATTTATACATAGTTTTATATTGAACACTTTACAATTTGACATCATGGTGGCACTAGGTTAAAGGATAATTGAAAACATTTACAATTCATCCTCTTGAAGCCATGATGCACTTTAAAGCAATACAAGTAGAAGTAAAACAAAAACCTCATCCTCAAAGTAGCGCTAAAAAGGATCACCAAAGGGACAGAAAAAATGACTTTTCTCACTTACTTACTTATGATATTACTGTATGGTTCTTGCTAGAGTTAATCTCTATTTAATGGCTCTCACGTCTGTGCTAAGCTCGGGAAATGTCATTATTAACTCGATTTAATACAATGTTGTCAGTTACACTCTATGTGCACCAACAGCATGACCTTCACCTCGTGTTGAACTGAGAACTTCCTGATACTGACCTCCCTGACCGCCAGATAATCCTTTCATATATCGCCAGCCTTGACCCCCCCCATACTTTTTCCCACTTCTATCTTTAAATATGCAACACACTCCACTCTTTGTCTTTCACTCTGACAGTGACTGTGTCTGTATGATTGACTGAACTTTCTGGCAAGATATCAAATACAACAAAGACAGCTGAATGGTCTGATTCTTCTTCCACATTTGATAAATAAAAATGCAGACACAAAAGTAATAAGGATTTATCATCTGGGAAACATGAACGCCTGAACCACATTTCAGTGCAATTCATCAAATATTTGTTTTAGATAAATCAGTCTGGGCTTAAGTGATGGATCAGCTGTTAGACTGTCATATTTTCCCATCTATATAGAGCCACGGTGCTAACTTTGCTGATAACTTGCTTAACTTGTGAGAAGTTTTGCGAATATGTGAACTTGTGCTCCTATCTTTGTAGGGCAAGATTTTTCACCTACTTTTCCACCTTCTTAGTCCAGAAATAGAAAATGTGTCCCTTAAATAAAAAGGTTTGTAATGCTTACAACCTTTTTCAGATTTGTTTCTTCCAGTAGTATCATATATGTGAAGTGTAATAAGTATTAGCACTATTATGAGTAACATTTAAACTACTTTAACTAGTAATTGTGTCTGATCATGTTGAAACCAGGTCTGACCTTGGAGGTGGCAGGGGACGTCGTACTCGATCTCGTCGTGGCGTGACGGGCTGAGGAACAGAGTCCCGTCCACTAAAGGGAACTGTTCAAACACAGGCAGCGCTCGGTGGCACAGCGCACAGTTCACCACGTTCCTCTGGCTCGCACTGAGGGCAGACAGGATGAACCTACAGGGCAACACGGACAGAAACAACATGGTTACATCTTCTAGAGAGCCAGATTCATGTGAGATAGTATAGTCGTATCAGAGTTGTCTTTATCAACAAGCTGAGTTATACTAAATCTAACGCTATGAGCAACTTTTGTATAGTATTGGTGATATTATATTTGTGAGGCTTTTGTACCTCTAACATGTGGACCACAGCTCGTTAACGCCAATTCAGTCAATTTCAATTCACAGACGATATTTATGTATGAAATGTGTGTTTAATTTGGTATTTTTTATGTCTTATATGGAAAAAAGTCAGCCAAGGTCACATAAAACATCTGCTTTTGTAGATAGTTGTGGTGTCTTATGACGGTTTACAGTACAGCTGCACGATATAGGAAAACTTTCTGTGTTCAATACATATATATTTCCATATAAAGAAGTATAGGAATGTTGACCACTTGACGAGAAATTACCTATTTGGGTCAACATCCTTCTTCTTTTTTGCTGAAATATAACCATAAAAAGCTAAAAGATGCATTATAAACAAACTTGAATTGCTTTGTCAGTTTATATTTTATAAATAAGCTACCAAAACAATAGCTGAACAGCAATCAATATTCGGAAAATAACTTTTTTCATCCCCTTTTGACTCTTATGTTTTTATCTGTTTAATTTGGAACTATGTTGTTTCTACCCAAATAAGCCCACCACTCGTGTCACTGAGCATGGTGTGGTTTGGTAGGAAAAAAAAGTTTTCCTACGTGAAACTGCTCACAAAAAATCTGTGGATTATCTCGAGTCACCTCGTCATGATCTCTAGAAATATTTCATATTTTTGTCTCTTGAACTACACAAACAAAGTGCCATTTAGATCCAAACATTTGAGAGAAGGCAATACCTCCAACACTTGGCAACTCACACCAAAACAATCTAGATTAAAAAACAGACAAAAAATATGTTGTTTTTTATATTAAAGTGTATTGTCTCTTTAATGCAGAGGGGAAACACGGTGTACCTGCGCAGCTCTTCTCCCTGGCCGGCCTGGGCGTCGTCCTCCATGCGGACGTGGTAGGTGTTGAGTTTGTGTCGGGGGACGTGGGTGAGGAGCTCCGAGAGGTCCAGCCTCCTCAGGAACTGCACTGGGTGAGAGTGGGCTCCGTCACCCACACTGCCGGAGCTGAGGCGCTGGTGGAGGGGGAGAGAGAAGGACAGCGGCAGGGGGATCACACCGGGGTCCAGGTGAGCTCCACACCCAGAGGCTCCCATCGAACACCCTCCCCGTCCCAGAGCTCCTCCCACCAGCAGGTGTTTCCTCTGCGGGTCCATGTGCACGGCCGATTTGAAGAACTCCCCCAGCTGACGGGACCCTCGCAGTCCCGCTGCTCCAAGCATAGCACTGGGAGAAAGGGAAGCCAGCTGGAGGAGACTGACCCGGGGAGTCGCATGGAGACTTCAGAGGAGGCCCCAGGGAGAAGGGTCCTCCTGCTGGGAGTCCCCCTCCTGCTGCTCCCCTCTCTGTGGAGTTCTGACGGTCCATTGAAGCTCTCCGAGGAAACTCCTGACTCGAGGCTCTGTGGGGAAGCTTCCCTCCCCCCATGGCCCCCAGAGGTTTACTCCTCTTCGGCTCCTCGTAGAGCCCGTCCCCCGACGCTCCTCCACTGGACCCGTTCCTGCCCGTGCTCCTCTCTGACGGCTTCTTCTTCCTCTCCTCCTGCGAACGCTTCACCTGGTACCAGTCGGTGTCTTTCTTCAGATGGCCCTGTCCGCAGCGGCAGGAGCAGAACCTGAAGGCCAGGTCGTAGCCCTTCTTGGTCCACATGTTCTGCCGGCACTGCTTCTCGTTCCAGGAGCGCGCCCGGCCGATGCAGTTGAACTGGATCAGGATGGAGCTCTCCCACTCATAGAAGCACTGAATGTGCATCCAGTTGCCGTACGGGCAGAGCTCGCTGTTGCAGAGAACGCGCTGATAGTCGTCCTTCTCCAGGTTGATGGGGCGGGCCCAGCTGCAGCCGAGGGGGGTCGCACACTGAGCGTCTGCAGGAGGAGACACGGGAGGGGTTATTTTGTCGTATTGTCATCACAATTCCCCACAAAAGCCAGATGTTTTCAACTCACGCGTGTGTAATATTGTACTGAATCTTAGACTGCATTCTCTATTGAGAAGTCAATTACTTAAAAAAAGAATGTGACAAGAATCAGAATCAGAATACCTTTATTCGTCCCACAGAGGGGAAATGTAAATTTGTGACAGCAGAAAAGAGCCAAAGACAGCTTAATGTTAACTAAGAAGCATGCATTAAAACAATTAAGCAAAACAAGTTTGTAATAATCACCACTTTTGTTATTAGGTGGTATTGTCTCTTGACATTACATAGTTTCCCTATTGTTGTCCACTGTTTAGTTGGTTGTTGGTTTTGTCTCCTTGAGTTGAGGGGAGGTCATGTTATCTTTGTCTTTTTGATTTGTTCTAATGCTTTATGCAGCACAATTACAAGTAAAATATTAATTAAAAAGGAGACTCTTCAAATTGCTCATCTCAGTCTAAAACAGGTTTATGTTATTTAGAGCTGCAACTAAGGACTATTCTCATTATCGATTAATCGGCCAATTATTGTTCCTATAAATAAATGAATTTGGTATTTTAAACATTGTAAGGCAGACAATAATGCCCTACATTATCTGAGAGCCAGAGGTGATGATGATGACTACAAACATGACAAATAAGAAGCTAAAGAACATTTTGGAGATGTTTTGGTTTTGTCTGAGTGAACTATTAAGCAGTCTCTCCACCATGAGATACATATCAACAAAACAACATGAGAGAGAGAGACTTCAGTGTCCTCCTTGCTGCCTCATCGCCATCGATTTATAAAATTAGGCCATCCAAGCCTGTGAGCGGCTCTATTCAAGCTCTGCCAACTGTCAAGTCTGGATGTGAATCAAGTAAATGTGGGCACACACTCTCTGAAAGAAGTAGCTCACACTGTGGGAGTGTGTGTGTGGGTGTGTGTTGGAGATAGTTTCCTTTTTCCTTTTCCGTTATACAGTCAACATCAGCGAAGGTTCTTCTTCTCCCTTTAAGTTCACCACAGTGGCGATAAAATCTATCTATCAATGCATTTTTACCCTGTGCATCATTTTAGTGGATACAACTGAAAAAGTTAAGCTTGAATGAATCTTTAAATGAATCTTGCTTGGACACACTAAACCCAGGATTAAACAATAGCTCCATAAAGAGAAGAAAAAAAGTCACTTTGGGGCCGCAGCTACTGATTGTTTTCTTGGTAAATCCATTAATGAAAGGTCAATACAATTGGAAAATAGAGAAAAATGCAAGATGTCATATTAACATTGCTTGTTTTTGTCAACATCAGTAAAGGTATTTAAATTTTAAGTTTTAAATTAAAAAGTGCAAAAATGAGAAGTGAATCCACATATTTGAAAAAGAAATCGCTCTCATGTTAAGCCTGTCTGCTTTAAAGGTCCCATGTCATGCTTTTCCGGTTATTACCCGTCCCCCTGTGTGTTATTTAGCTTTTTCTGCATGTAAACGGTCTGCAGAGTCACAAACCCTCAAAGTACACCCTGTAGCGAGTAAAACTCTAACACAGAAAAGACCTGTCTATGCTGCCCCAGAACGCCTCGTTGGAGTTTGTTTTCATTTTTTTCTTCCTGAGTGTAGTGACGTAATCTTACCCAGGTCCAAATGGGCCAATCCGTGAGCTCCTCACACACACACACACTCACTCAGCCTTATCTTTTCTCAGCCGCTGCTCCGCGGATTTCTCTGCCTGAACTCAGCCCGAGACAGCGAGACATCGCGAAACTCAGCCTGAACTCAGCCTGAGCACACACACAAACTCACTGAGTTTGTGTGTGTGCTCAGGCTGAGTTCAGGCTGAGTTTCGCGATGTCTCGCTGTCTCGCAGACCCCACACAGCAACCAGGAAACGACACCAGTAATCCAGCTCACAGTCACACTGTCCGCTCCTCGCAGCAGCGAGCCCCGCAACGTCCCGCCAACACGGCACCCAGACCCACGCAGCATTCTCATCTGTTTGTCCTTACTGGTGTCATTTCCTGGTTGCTAACGCCATTGTAACACATAATCACTGATGTTCCGCTGTAACGGTGGTGGACTCATCAGAACAGAGTGGGCGAGCTGACCAATCAGAGCACAATGGGCTCAAAGGGAGGGGGGGGCAGGAGCTCCAACAAGCCGTTTAGGACAGAGAGTGAATACACATACTACAGAGATGCTGTATGAGAAACCACTGTGATTTTGGAACATTGAACAATGTAAATCTATTCTAGCAGACCTCAACAATGGAATTATGATCAGTAGAAATGGCCATGTCATGGGACCTTTAAAATAGTATTTAAATGATAAATCATCAAATATAGTTTGCTGTTGTGATTATAGACACATTTTTAAGCTATAGCATATTATATATAATGACTAAAAATACACTCATGTTAACAAATATGCATACAACTTAAGTGCATGTATACCTTTCTAAAGCAATGTAGGTATAACAAGTTGTAAAAAATGTAATAAAGTTACTCAAAAGGTTTTACAGTACTTATATATAAAGGACAATAACCTATTAATGTCCTAGTTTTTTGTAATAACTATGTTTGTTTTAAACACATTTGTACTGTTTTTTAAGTGCAGTTTGACTTTTTTTCTAGGTATTGTTTACTGTATGGGTTGAAGTTGCACTTGAGTGCGCAGACCAGTGGCGAGCTGTCAGTATTACTCGAATCTCAACCAAAAACTGTGTGGGGGTGCGCTTCAGGAAAACACAGCTGAGGCCTGCATAGCAACCTACACAACCAATGTGAAATAACATTGATTATTAAAGTGGACTGACTTTGAAAGAACCGTGCATTGACCCGCTGAAGGTGCATTTGATAACAAGAGGTGCTATTTTCATAGGTGATAATCTGTTTTCCATACGGAGCTGGGGCACCGATTTCCATTACACACTTTGACACATTACAGATTTCTAGCTAATCGGGCTCTACTGAAATGTGATAAAACAACACTAAAGACTGATTTTGAATATACAAAAAGCGCTTTTCAATGCTGATAACATGCAACACCTGTCTCAGGAATATGTTTACTTGTTTGCCTGTTGTTCCCCTAATCTCCTGCACCAAAACAAACAGCACTTGCCCTTCAAATCAGTGTAAACAACTCACACAAACCACAATTTCAATGCAGTGGAGAACTAGCTACGTGCAGGTTAACATTCACAACAACGACGGAACAAAATCCACTCCTTCATACAAGGCCTCAAGTCGTGATCGAGCATTATGTGCACACAATCAAACCCCCATTAAACTGACAGCCGTTTAAATAGAAGTTGGGAAGAAGTGGAGTGGAGGGGTGTATGCATGAGCCCTTTGCAAACGTCGCAGTGCATGCATGTCACAGTCGCACAGACAGGAAGGCAGCATCACTAAACTTCTACATGTGAGTGTGTGTGTGTTTCCTCTCACCACTGGAGCGGTCGTGTCTGGGTGCAGCAGCCGCCGCGGCCGCGCCTCCTGTTGCGGCCGCACAGGCTCCATTTTCCTGCTCATCTCCGCTGCTGTTGGTGCGTTTGCTTTTCTTCCCCTTGTTGTTCTTCTGGTTGGGCATTGTACGCGGATTCGGACGTCAGTGTTATTCCTCGACCTCTGTTATCAACGGCTGCTGCTGTCAACGCTGTCTGACATGTCTGTGGACTCCATTTCTGCAGCCGTGGTGTTTTTTGTTGTTGTTGTTGTTATTGTTTTTGTTATTGTTGTTGCAGGGTTTTTCTCTTTGTGTTGTTTTTTTGGAGTCTTCTTGCACGACAGGCTGCGTCAAGTGCAGGTATTGTGCATTAGTTTTAAAGAATTAGCTGCTGTTACCTTTTAGGAGCGAAGGCGTGTCCGTCTCGTGTTTTGATTCCTGCTCTGCTGTTTTCTTCCACCCCCTGACGTCACAGGACCCCGCCCCCCTTCAACCACTGATGCTGCGTTCACGTACTGTGGGAAAGGTCGCATTTTAAAGCTTCGAAACAGATATTTAACACTATTACGTTTTTTATTTTGCTTATATATCCGAAAGAATGATGAAAGGAATAAAATAAAATAAGCCTTTATAGGAGTACACAATCTAATAAAACAGTACAGGATATTAACAAAGAGCATTATAATTTAGTGGAGTGTAATATTGCATTTGATAAAGGTGATATATAGTAATATAATAACAACATTAAACACATATATTTAGCATAACTAAGTATTATAATAATAAATGTAGTGTAATTTAACTACATGCGTCCAGTAAAGCACAAGTACCTCCAAATTGTAGCCTACTGAAGAACATAACTTTATTAAATGTATTTATTTACTTAAATTACAACACAAATAACATACTTAATGGGTCAAAACGGAAAGTTATGCATACATATTAGAGTTGTGCTCCTTATGCATAAGAAAGGCCTTTGTAAGTGTTTTATTATTAAACATATTGTATTGTTAAAATGTGTTAGTAGCATTTTCCCGTTGTGAACTGGGGTTATTAGTAATAACTTTAGAAGTCTGCCATGTGTTGTGTAACTTGCACATACTTAAGTACCTCGAAAATGTTACCGCAATATATTTTTCATCACTGATCATGATGCATCGTTCATAGTACAATATTTCAGATATCCCTGCAGTACCTGAATGCAGCAGCAGACTCAGCCTCCAGACATAAGAAGTTGATGAGAAGTAATAAATGTCACATACCTGTGGGCAGGCATCACTGTCTAATTAAGCAGATATGACAGCACACATGTCATCAACCTTACAACAAAATAAACGAAGGTAACTGGAGCTTTGCAGCATTTCAATGTACAGTATATACATCAAAGTACATTTATAACAAGCATTGGTTTTGAAAGTTTCCAAATATTTTCAGTATTTAAAGAAAACAAAACAATATATTCTCTTGGAGGAAGTGGGGCGCCAAACTCCATTCATAAATCTTGCATTTTAAAGATTTCATGCTTTTCGGATCATTTTCAAGATTGTTAATCAATTTACAAAACAGCAGCAGCTCCTTGACTATTCAGCTTATTTCAAATGCAACAAGCTGTAATATTTCAAATGCTATGCCTGTCTTTACCATAATATTCCTGCAGCAAAACACACCATAGTTGCTCGTAAAATAACGGGGAAAACCAGTTGCATGAAGTGTGATTCAAAAGCAGACGAGTATAAATAATTACATTGACGACTGAACAAACTAAACTAAACCCACTTCATTTATAACGGAATTTTTTAAACCAAAATTCTAAACACTTATTTGAAAGTAAAAATAAAACACATGCATTTTCATGGCTTCTCAATCAATCAATCAATGTTTATTTATATAGCCCAATATCACAAATGTTACATTTGTCTCAGTGGACTTCACAGTTTGTACAGAATATCAGTAGACAATACGACACCCTCTGTCCTTAGACCCTCACATCGTACAAGGAAACACTTCCAGAGAAAAACCCACAGTTTAAAGGGGAACATGGGAGAAACCTCAGGGAGAGCAACAGAGGAGGGATCCCTCTCCCAGGACGGACAGACGTGCAATAGATGCCGTGTGAAAATCGAAGAGATAATACATTTTACAGACCAAATGTTTGGAAATGCATGTGTCAATAATAAGAAGATGAATCCACGAGGATGTCAACAATCCTGTGGGAGCCATCAGGGAAGTAGTATGATGAAACATCTACACATGCAATAAAGTAGCTTGTCCAGTCTGAGTGGAACATTATAATATAAATAAACATAATCATTTCAGTGTTGTTGAGATGTGTTTCGAGATTTAGAGTCGTCAGAAAAATCACACAACAAAGCAGGTTCAAGGTTTCAAGTGTAAAGATTTTATTCGTTGCAGGGTATTCCACAGTAACAGAAACCTTGGTACGTTTAGGAATGTGTTATTGCCAATACAAGAAGACAGTAATGACGCACATAAACACGTCATGCAGGCATCCCATTGGTTCACAGGAATGGCTTGAGGTATCGCTCTGATCACAACTCTCTCCTCTTGCTAAAGGTTAATTGTGCTGTAAATTGCAATTATTTTCAGCTCTCTCACAGTTTAATCTTAAATGACTTGAAGTGATGCAGTTTGTTTCCTCCTTACTCTTGCTTTTCCTCCCTTTATCCCAAAACATTTCAGACTTCTACTCAACGTTTGTGTTGTTTTTCTGATGATTACATTTTGCTGTACTGGCTACATTTCAGCAAATGTCATAATTTGAATAAGCTCTTCTGGTTTTCCTGATTTTTACTTTCTTTTATCCATCTTTGCCACCAACGCTAGAGCACAACATCCCATACGGTTCAGAGATAAGTAATAACATAATTCAAGTGAAGCTGAAATCAAACAGCGTAAGGATTTAGCTAGGTTGACAGAACAGCAGTGAGTGTGACATTGGTCTTTTAAAACTTGCAGATAAGGCGTGGTCTCTCTTCTTGTGATATGTAAAGCTTGATATTATGCAGGAGAAGAAGCTGAATGTGTGGAGATTATTGGTGTTTCTAGGTTTTTTCCACGAGAGCAGCTGCAGCCACTTACCGGTGGTCAAAATGAAACAAATAAACAAGATATTATGACATCAATTAGATTAAATAATATAGACATGATATGACATATTGAACCATGAAATTGTTAACTAACTCAATAGATATTTTAAACTCAGTTTATGAAATGCTGATTGGCTCTGCTTCTTTCCAAATAAAATAGTTACAGGTTGTGTTTTATTTGAAAAGATTTCCCACACCATTTTATTTCAAAATGACCGCTGACTATTTTGGGTCCTTTCATTTTGAAGTTAAAATACACTTTATGAAAATGAATTTTAAAATAAAAGCAGCTGGAATAAAAATAAAAATGACCTGTCATGTTATCTGGAAAAAAAGCAGAATGTGACAGAATTTCATAAAATTGATTGAGTTAAAAAGTGTATCAGATTATTTTACAATTTCAGGTTATCACCACATTTTAGTCTATATTTATTCATATGATTACCTATTTCATAATATCTTATTTATTTTTTCAATTTGGACCACTTTGGACTCCCGTATCTGTTCCAAAAAAGGTCATCATGCCTGATCTGCAAGTTTCATTTCCCTACAGTACAGAATAAAGGGTGGCAAAATTTAAAAACTAATAAAACTATAAATGCACATCTTGTGTAACAAGTAAGACACCTAATTTTAGCTACAGGACAATTATCAAACATAATTTGGATGCGTCCATTTGGTCCTGAGAAACACAGAGAATTCATCTTTTGCATCTCGCACCAATAACCCTGTAATTATTACACAAAAACATAAATTGCATGAGAAAAACACCCGCCGTCTGCTCATCGACTGTTTCTTAGGAAAGGCAAGATTTGGAATCTGTTTAGCAGAGAAAATTCCTTATAGATCACATGTAAAAAGATGGAATAAAAACGACTCTAGCAGATTGCAACAAGTACAAAATGGTGCAAAAGTCTTTCTTGAATTGCACTTGTCTTAGTAGTTTCTATCTCCAAAAGCACTGGTGTAATAATGTCTTTTTACAAAGTCCACAAGAGGTAGTAGAAATGTCTTATGCAAACAAATGGAATCGCCACTTGGGGACACTTTTGGTGGACGCACACTACCTGTGGTCTTACAGCTGTACTAGAGACAAGGTGAGAAGACATTCTTGCTGATAAGGAACAATTGACCTAGTACAGCTTTTAAAAAGTAGTATCTTTTACAAACAATGTGTAAAGATCAGAGTGCTCCAATTAAAGATGTGAAGAAGAATTTTGTTGGAGTTGCTAAATGTCTCCAGTTCTTGGTCTATTATCCTGACACTGATACAATCAAGAGAGGCATTTGGTTGTAAAAGTTACATTTTAGTGTAATTCCTCTAAAGATTAACAACAAAAAAACCTGAATGAAGGCGTTACACAAATGAGTACAATCCTGATTTGTGCGTTTATAGTCTTAAAAGTGTATCAAAAGGACATTTCAGACCCTTGGTTGATAAAACAGCAGCGCCTGAGAAGGAGAGAAACACCATCTGAAAATATAAACGTTAGCCCCTGATAACCTAAAAGATTATCCAATAACTTGTTTAATACCGTTTTGGCACAGTGAAATCAAATGAAATCATACGCAGTTATGCCAGTTGGGTCCAGAAGTGTACAGTTTGAGCTAATCTGTTTTGTTTAAATTAAAAATACTGAGCATTGCACGTGAAGGAAGAAAACAAGCCGCGACAGAAGCTCAGTATTTGAGGGGATTCAGGAAGTTGCTTGAAGGCCATGTGGTACAAACATTAGGCCTTATTCCTGCAGCAGAGTGATACTGACGCTATCATGTACGCCCTGCAGCAGCAACTCGCTGTCGTATTTGACCACCTTCCTCTTCTTGGCCGCCTTCAGGGTGCCCACCAACGCCTCGAAGATGTTGGCACACTGGTCGTCGTTGAATAAGACCCCGAACGTCACGCTGGTTTGACCGTCGGCATCTGAAATAAGAGGCAGATTGATATATATCTTAAAAGTAATAATGCAAATGAATGTCTGTATTTATGTATAATTTGCCAAGACTTGGAAGGAAAGGGGTAATGTATGTATGTGTATGTGAGCAATAACGTGTAGATTTCAGTGGACTGTAAACTGAGGCGGGTGTGATTTTTATGTACATCTCCATGTATGTTATATATTTGTGGAATAAATAAAAAGTTCGAAGAAAAAATAGTAATAATGCTCTGAGCTTTCAGGTGTTGTTATTTCATTTCATTTAATCGTTATTTGAAAAGGGACAATGCACATTAATGAACACTTTAAACACATAATGCTTCAAATGTAAATATGCCGGATTTTAGCTTTGAGCTAATTTCCATCCGTAGTCCCTCACATACAACATTTAAGAACATAACATTTATATACATAGCAAAAATAAATACATGATATGCAGAAAGAGCATGAGCAGCATACACAAGCATTTACCACATGGCAGTACAATGTAGCGGCTACGACATATAAAGTGCAGGAGAAGATAAAAGTGCTACATAGAGTGCAAGAGGAGATACCCCTGTGTTAAAGTGCATTTAGCGGTGATTGCACGTTTGTTTGTTTCTCAACCATTCTTTGAGTTGTCCTTTAAAACTATTGAGAGTGGGACAATCCCGTCTCTCAGTTGGGAGGCTATTCCACAATGAGCTGCCTTTAATGGAGAGGACATTTTGTCCAAAAGTGGTCCGTCTACGGTGGACTTCACAGTCTCCTCTGGTTTCTGACCTAGTGCAGCGTCCAGTGTGTTTTTGTGGATGAATTCCCCTAAGGGAGGGAGGGGGGGGGGGGGGGCAGTCCATGTAAACATTTATTAAAAAAACGCATACTTTGAAAAGACTTAAAATTGTCAAAACTCAAGAAATTGTGTTTTTCAAGGATCTTCCCAAGTTAGCCTTGAAGTATTCAATAAAATAAATATTATGTGGAATGGAATTATGTAAAATAAATGGGAATTAAAAGTGCAGTCACCCAATGCAATACTCCTCCTTGTTTTTTTTATTCAGCAAATTGCTGTCAACATCTTTAAGCCAAAAAAGGCCAAAATAGTTAATAACAGGTTAAACCAATTACATCAAATGTCAGCCAACAACTCCTTAATAATTGGCTTGAAAAATATTGGATTAGTGTGAATATTGGATTTTTTGGATGCAACCGCAGGCAGTGAGAAAAATGAAGAGCTTTTTGAACATTAAAGCATGGAGACATGTCACAGTAGGGGGACAGAATACAAATATGAACCTAAACATTAGCATAAAAGGGCCTCTTTAAGAGATGTTTTGAGACTCAATACAAGTGAAGACGGAAGGCTTTGTAACCTGACACTGGTTTATTTGTTTCAGGGCAGTGAGCTGGGACTAAGGTCAATTACTGATCAACATCACATGACTGCATGTTTATGGTTCATTAGAATTCATAGCATGAACATGGTTGATTAAACATGGTAAGATTAAACACATCACAATGAACCTCTAATAGGCGTACAGAATATAGCACTGACTTACTTTTACTGCCAAGTCGCTGAATCTCCTCCACCAGCCGTTTGACTTCATGTTCGACATTCATTGTTGCTATAGACGGGGTAAGAAAATCAAATTAATTACCTCAAATAGACTTCTTAGCTTAACAAAAGTGTTTTTTAAAGCGTGTACACAGTGTGGGAGGAGACGAGCAATTGGTCATGCTACTTTCTTCCAGGGGGGAGACAACTAAAATGGTGTCATTTTAATGTCCTGTAGCTAAAAAGTAAATCTATTCTTAAATATAGGATCCCTAATTTTCGTAAATGCTTAATACATGAATCAGCGTGTAATTTAGTTACCATTTGTTTTAACAATCCTTACTGATATCGAAATGTTGGACCAAATATAATGTGATATAGCCACTTCAAAAAATGTATTTCTTTGCCAAATTCTCAAAAGGGGGATACTAATTCAGAAAAAAATATAAAATTATAATTTCTCACATAAATACATTTGATTATCAGAACACAGTTGCAATTTTGCCAGAATAGTGAATGGGATTAAAACATGTTTGAATCAAAATTAAGTTTTTTTTTGGTATTTTATTTTATGCCGAATTCTCAAAAGGTGGATAGTTATTAAGAAAAGAATATCAATGATAATTTCTCACATCATGAAATTAGATTATTAGGGAGATAGTTGCAATTTTGCCAGATTGGTGAACGGAGTCTGGGACAAAGGTTCTCTTCTTACAATAAACGGCCATTAAAAACGAAACTAAAATGCCTTTTTCATTCATCAAAAATACACACTAACAAAAGCATAATCGATGCATTTAATTCTAGACTTATAAAATGAAGGATTTAATAAATGTATAAATAAATAGTGCAGTATTGAGATGAACGGAGCAGGCTGCAACAAGAACAGGGCGTACTGTGATCAATGCGGAAATGGTACCATTAGCATTCAAAGCTAGCCAGCACTGAGCACAAATCCTCATTGTAATTCATGCATTTCAAACATGTGCAGTCATTCTTTAGTTCGGGTTTATATTTACAATCTAAATGTGTCTTACATTGCTTCAGGTACAAAAGAAAGACTTTGAATGAGCACTGGATACGAGCTTGCCGGTATTGTAGCTTCTTACGTTCAACAAATGATCCGCTGATAAACGGATATTATATGTGGTGAAGGAATAATGTAATAAAAGTCAACATAAAACCAGTTTGTATGTAACATTAATATATTTACCTTTTGTTTTATGGTTCTGGATCCTAATAAGAAGATGACCGACTTTCTGATGAATCTGCTCCGGTGAATAATGCTGATGCGTTCAATGTCTGCTCGGAAATGATTATCTTTGTCTTTGGTGCACTGATTGATTTCTCCTTGTCTTTTGACAAAAATATTTTTTCACATTCATTTCGACATCATTTTGTAACAGAGTGAAGGTTTAAAAAAGTAAACAGATGAATTACTGTAAATGAATTATGAAAAATAAGTAAAATACTGAATTTAAAAAAATACATTGGGACCAAGAATTATGGAGGTTTTAATAATAAATAGTCAAAGAAAAACCACATGTTCACACTATTCCTAACACACTGTTGTATACATATAAATAATCCATGAATCGAATTGTGGAAGGGACTATTCGAATATTAAATAGTTTTAAAATAGCTTTTTACCAATACCTAATGGCTCAGTGTGCAACAATCACTAATAAAGGTCATACTATGTGACTGGGAGCTTCAGAAAATTTTCAAAAAGTGACCTTTTGCTCAAGGGGGCAGCTGTAAAATAATAAAATGCATAAAAAGATGTGGGTCACGGGGTCTTTCAACAGATATTCCGATTTCCCATAACCCTTAAAGGCACCATTAAAGCTCATCTGACTTCATCGTGACACAGCTTTCAGGGGCACCTTATATGGCATGGGAGAGAGATGTCTGCTGTCTCTACAAACAAGTTACCTTTTCTAATCCTCCAGAAATGACTACACCCAAATACAAAACTAAAATATCTTTTTTTTAATCAAGCCTTTGGAGCAGTGGCATTACATTTAAACAAGCACACCAGAGACATTTCCTTTACACAGAACATTTCCAGCATCACAAGTGACCTTTCAATCACTGCAGACAGATGTTGGCATTGATGCATGTAGATAATATTAAGAAAGTGCTCGGCCCATAATAGCTCATTGGCATGACTCTGATTCTCTTTCCCTTTGTCAAACCTCTTCTCATATATCTCTTCCTTTCCATCCTTTCCTTTTCTTATGTCATCCCGTCTTCCTGTCCTCTTCCTTCCACCTGATTTGGTTAAATGGGCTCCAGAAACTTATTTTAGCCTCATGGGTTATGTTGTTGTTGTATTTCTGTTTACGGTAATAATCAGGGCCGTCCCTGGCCGGGGTAAGCAAGTATTATTACTAACAACACGTCCTGCAAAAAGCTTTTATTGTGACAACATTTTGTGCTTGTTTAATTATAATATGATGTATTCTCCTACTATTATTACTGCATTTTAAATACTTATTTACATACTATAATCATTAGTGTTCGCCCCTTCTTATTAACTGACTGATATTTACATATAAAACATCTTCCCCTATTAATTACCAACATAGTCGATTATCCGGGTCCCTGAAGGCCAAGCAAGCTCGCGCTGATTCGGAACGTAGCCCAGTGACGTCGCGAGACATCAAGCTAGCTGCAAAAAAACCCTGAGAGAAAACCGGAAGTTGATAGAACTTATTTTCACAACAAAAGCTCACACTGGTGTATTTTGGAGGGCTTGTTTTTTTTGCTATTTAATTACAGCAGTCTCCTGTGTGTTGGAGTTACATGACCTTACATCTCCATGTATATCATTTTATATGATTCATAATTAAAGTTGAACATTTGTGTAATTATTTGATTGGATTTGATTTGCTGTAGCCTACAACCTTAACCTAAATGGATGTCCATGAGTCAGAAGGTTGGTGGTTCAAGACTCAGCATGGCAAAGTGTGAGAGATGATGAGATATGGAAAGCAAGATGGTGTGATGTGATAAAGTGAAAACTGGTTGGTACCAAAAAGTAACTCTCGGTTGGTACCAAAAAAGGCAGGCTGAGGCAGGTGTACGGTGGGCAGACAGAGACCGAGACAGATTTTGTTTGGTCTTAAGGAGACGCCCTAAAAACCTCAGAGGGACGTGACTTTTTTTTTTTTATTTCCTTTATTATCATTTTGATTTTTCATGTTTTCAGAGATTTTGTGTCCTGGCCAGCCTAATGATCCAGTCATTTCAAATAATCTCCAAACTGTTAAATTCAGTGGTTAAAGCAGGCAGTCCATATCCAGTTTACTGTGGGACGTGGGTGTGAATCCCCAGTCTGATAGAACATTTTGGGCATATTGTATTTGTACTTTTACCCAAGTATCTGAATACTTGTTCCACCACTGACCATAGTCTGTATGATACAATTATGTTCACAAACGTTGCCAATAAACTGATTCTGAGATGTTCAACGGCTGTTTTAATTTGAAAATATCCTTCCGGAAGTTTCAATTCAACTGTGAGTGGCTTTACACTGGTGGCAGGAATGGCGGCTAAGATTACTAGAGGAAGGAGCCCAAATAATCCATGAAACTTTACTTCTAACTGCCCCGCTGAGGAATTTGTTTCCAGCGAAACGCAGAAACACCATCCCATGACGGACTAAAGGGAGAACGAAGCGCTATAACGTGAGATAAACGCGGTTAGTTGTCCAGCTTTGAGAAGGTGGACGCACTTTGCTAGTTAGCTTAACGTTAACTGCCACTGACTTTGATTCAAGGTAGCGGTTAGCTCGCAGTGCTTCTAGCCAGCTGTTGGCTACTTTTCTTGGCTGGCCCAACAAGTTAACTAAGTCAATAACTGTATGGAAACATTCCTCATTTTAGTATTTGAGTGGTGAGTAGCTGTCATTGTGAACAGATAGTATTGGGGGCTTTTACAGAGAGTGGGCTCAGACGACAACAGCGCGTTGAGAACATTATTCTGCTAACCTAGCTAGTGCTGGAAGGCTAGCTAAGTTTGAAGTCTCGCCCATTTTTTTTTGGTCCTGCCCCAGCCATTGGCTAAGGGCTAATCAACAGCCAAGTAGCCCGGTTTTCAGGGTGGATTGGTACTACGATGGAAAGCTTAACGCTGACTGATTACGAGCAGAAATATTACTCGGATTTGTTCGTTTACTGCGACACGGACAATACCAAAAAAGTGGCTTCCAATGGGAGAGTTCTTGACCTTTTCCGGGCGGCCCAGCTACCCAGCGAAGTTGTCCTGCAGGTAAGCTAGCGTTAGCGAGTGTCATTATCCCCAGACTGTGATGGTGCTGGCCACGAACTGTTATATGGATATTTTTTTACCAACTTGCTTGGCTGTCAGAGCTGACCTGTCATCCAGTTAAAGTGAGGTTAGCCCTGGTGGTTAGCAATGCTGCGCAGCAAAAGAGACACACCTTCTTCTTGCTAATGCTAGCTGTAGCCGAAGAGAGTGGGCAGCCAAATCCATAGTTACCCTTAGCTGAACATCTGGGTTCAAATTGACATCCTATTTAGAAAACAGACGTGTATGTCTTCTCTTAAAGCATATTTTCGTGATTGTGTGTTGAACAGTGCCCATACATAACGTTGTAGCAAATATATCCTCATCAGCCCTTTGCTTTAGACCTACTGCTCAGTACCATCAATCCAAATTCAAGATTTAAAGGCTTTATTGTCATATGCACAGTAGCTACAGTGTGGTTATGGCAATGAAAACAAGTCCCAGTCTCTCAACAAAGCAACATAACATATTTAAACATTAAACAATACAAATAGTGCAAGAAGAAACAGAATAGAAATACAATATTGCAAGTGACCAATGTGCTAGCAATGCAGGAGAAGTAGACTATATACATGTAAAATAGAATAAGATAAGATAAAAACAGAATGTCATATTACATACTGTACAATAATACAATTCTGCCTATTGTAGTAATACATACATATGTGAAATGTAAACATATCATATAAACATACCACGTGTATATAATGAGCCACTGGATTGGAGCTTTTTTAATGTATAAAGTGGGGTCAAAATCTTGTGTTTATTGCAGAAATTATATCTTAATGAATTTGAGGAGGTCATGGGACAGGAAGGAAGGGGCAGAATAGAAGACTTCTGTCTGTGTAACCTTACTGTGTAATTGGGCTTAATGTAAAAAAAGGTGTAAAAGAAATGTATATTTTCAGTCTGTCATTGTACGCTGGTAAAAAGGAGAAAAAGTCTTCAGATGACTTGTTATTTTTTCCTGTCTTCTCGCTCCTTTAAAATCCATCATTTTGTTCCCCCACTGGGTGAAGCTGACATTGAGGAAAATACAGACCCAATGTCACAGTGTCTTCATGTCAATTTGATTTATAACCGTTGGCACCTAACCCACACAGTCTCAAAAATCATGAATTAGAAATGGTGTATCATTCAACCAGCTTTTACACAGACCATGTGCATATACTCAATGGCCAATTCATCAGTTACATTTTTAATTGACAGGCTTATTTAGCTTTAAAGTCACTTGTTTTGATGATCCTAATGTTTAATCTGATTTACACCAAATACACGTATGCCTGTAAACCTTTTTGACTATCACCACCTGAGTAGTTTTCCACTCAGCAGGCTAATATTTGCATTTTGTGAGTCAGATTCTTTTCAAGGTCAACAAGGGGAGCTGCAGGGTGGAAGAATTAGGCAGTGTTGTAATCCTCTACTTTCAAAACGTCCTCTGTTGTGGCCAATAGACACATACAGCTACAGTGTCATGTTGTAACAGGCGGGGAGAAGGCGCTGGTGCTTTGTTTGTCCAGACGTACTCAGAATAAGTCCTTTGTCAGCAAGAAAGGGATCAGTCAACTGTGGCGGGCTGTTGGTGTTGTGGCTCACAGCACTGAAGGACTCTTCTTAATGTTGTGAAGTTTAACTCCCTTGGTATTAATTATCCACAGGATTCTGGTATCCACATGGTATAATGCTTCCACACTCTGTATATTTACACTCTCATCAACAATGCATTGTCTTTTACATGCTTCTGTACAAATAATAGGAAACACATTGTTGTTGCTGTTGTGCTGCCCAGTCTTACATTCAGGACTAAGCGGCTCAGCATGGCGTCAAGTAAAGCAAAATATGTGATAATCAGGCTTATTAATGGTGAGACCTGAAGATCTGCCAGTGAGCTGAGGAAAAAAGACTGTTGATTGTGCTGTTTTCATGACTTAAAGCAGGGGTGCCCAATACGTCGATCGCATGGCATTGAAAAAAAAAAAGTTAGCCTATCATCCATCCTTACTAAGGCATTTGCCACTTGATTGACGTACAGGTAAGCCAGTACGAGATCTCATATTTTCTATCACGCAGTTCACCACGCATGCGCGGTCAACCGCGCCAGCTGCAAATCACCGGCGAGCTGATTACCTAGTTAGCCTTCCAATTTATACAATTCTACTAAAGAAAGGGTATAAGGGGGGCCTCACCTCCTCATCTGAAGCGCAAATGTGGCACAATAAGTGTAAGCGCGTCATTTTAAAAGTAGCTCCCAAGCTGAAAAAGTGTGGGCACCCCTGACTTAAAGCAAGTAAATAACATTGAATAAAGCCACCAGTGTTTGTAGAACTTAGATACATAATAATACATGGTTACTATATTGGTTAAGACCACTGACCACATTGTTACAGGGTACATACAAAGATTTGAAAGAGTGGTTTAACCCCTAAGTTTTTAAAGATTGTGAATATGCTTGAATTTCCAAATAATTTGAGGTTTTTCAACATAATCTGTTGTATCATACATAAATGTATACAATCGTGTAGACATACGTGTTGTCTCCTGGTGTCTCACATCAGATGCAGCGCAAAAAATAGCTAGCTAAGCATCACTTTATAATAATAAGACACTATTTTGTCTAATATAACGTTTTTTTATATGAAAACAATGTTGTTAACTGTTCCTCTTCGTCCCTGTGTGTGTGGGTTTAGATCACAGAGCTTTGTGGAGCCACTCGGCTGGGTCACTTCGGGCGGAGCCAGTTCTACATCGCTCTGAAGCTCATCGCCATCGCCCAGTCCGGTCTGCCCCTGAGGGTCGAGAGCCTCAACTCGGGTGAGTCCAGCGCTGACTGGAACCATTGATCTTACAAAGAACCTCCCCTCCCACAGGAAAGAACAAGTATCCACTCAGTACCATCACAGAAAGTGCCAGTGGACTCAAAGCTCTTTATGTATCTATTATGGTCAGAATATTGTTTGTTTTTTACAAGAATGTAAAGCTTGTTATTCTGTGTTGCTGAAAGTGTGCATTCAGTGGACACATTGTATGCTGGATAAAGTAATTCAATCACAGTTAATCTCATTCTGTTGGTAGAGATCTGGTGGTTCCATCCCCGCCTCATTCTTTCCACAAGTACAAGAGAGCTTTACCAGAACATTGGACTGTGTGTGTGTGTGTGGGGTGGGGGTGGGGGTGGGTGGGTGGGTGTCTGGGGAAACTAATACAATGTAATCAAAAATAATTAGATATATTTTATGCCAGCTATTTCCCACTGTTGTGGCAGATAATAGCCCTATATTTGTGTCGTATATCAGGTGGATGGTAAGAACTGTTTCTACTAACTTTCTATTTATTTATCTAAATAGAGTCTGTAGTCTTAGCCCTCAGGCTTTAGGTTAACAAATTCACTTCTCTGTTTGACTTTGGTGAGTCCTCTAAAAAATAACAACCACAATGTGGGATACTTTTGGCCTAAATATTGCAACATAAAGTTGTTGAAATGATTTCGTCATTAGATATGAGGAACCACAGAGGCCACTTCCTCGTAACAAAATATTCGTGATGTACAACGTGATGCTTATTAAAGTTGCAGAGAGTTTAAGACCATTTTATGCTATTGGTATAAATTAAAAAAAGAAAAACACTCAGCCATATCCAGGTCAGCAAAAATGATCAAGGTCATGTCCACCCACACATCGTTCAATACTTCCTTGATATCATTATTGTGACAGGGCTAAAATCCACCACGCATCTCAGACTGATGATATCTGACTATCTAAGTGCAACGGAGAGTGGGCACAGTCCTTGAGTTTAGTGCATTAAAGCACATGGAAATCAATTTGAAAGTAATCTTTCCTCTAATCCTGTGCATGGATTCCTGTCTCCTCAGTCAAAGACCTGCCGCTGCCCCGGTTCTTGGTGGGGAAGAACGAGGCAGAGGCGAGGCACGCAGCGCTGTACACGGACACGGACGGTCTGTACCCGGCTTCCGCTGCTGCCGTGATGCCCAGACCGCCTGGCTGGGTTATCCAAAACAAGAAAGGTCCCCCAGCATCCACTTCACTTCCTGTCCATGAGGTTGTCCAGCCCCTGGCGCCAAGCATAGAACCACAGGTTAGTAATCCTACTCTCCTCATATAGAAATGAACACTAATGGTGCATTTCCACTACAGCGCGGAGCGTGGTTTAAGCGTGCCGTGACCGGCCTGTTTGTTGCGTTTCCACTAGGCGTAGTTCCGGCTAGCGGGTACTTTTTCACAGTTTTCTGGCTCTCCAAAATCAAGGTTCTTTCCGGGCCAACAACCGGGCTTAGTATGCTAAACTAGTGAGAGAATCGCTGGCAACTACAACAAAATGAACATATTTGACCGTGATTTAATTGTAATACACGTTTCAAAATGATGCCGAAGTAACAACATACTGATACCGGTTAGTAAAAACCATGAATTAATGCTTTGACAAGTCTGCAGACAGACGGCAGGCAAGAAACCTTTTAAAATGCGTGTTTTCTAAATGGAGATCGGCTAAGCTAACGCAGTATATGCTCCGACCGTCCACACTCACAACAACGGCCTATACAGACATAAATGAACCAGCGACTGTATTCGCCATGACACAGACAGTCTGTGGTTTGTACTTGTTTAACTTGTGTCTAGTTTCTGAACAGATATGAGGAGCTGTGAGCTCTGAGTGCTAACAGCTAACGGCTGATGTTTGGTTTTGTGTTTCGCATTGAAGATGACGTCACGGCTCCGCCTACACTGCGTTACTATAGATACTACCCCAGTTCCTAAACTGTAATGGAAACGCAGCATAAAGTGAGCCTGGCCTACCAAGGCCTAGCTATACCGTACTAAGCCCTGCGAGGCCCTGCAGTGGAAATGCGCCATAACTGGTGTACAAACAAACATGACTACTTAGTGTTTGATATCATCATGTGTCTTTGCTCTTTTGCTTGATTTTTCCCACAATTAATAACGCATTGAAACTTTACTCTTATCTCCTTTACATTTGATTTCCTCCCACAACTGAGTGCAGCAGTTACTAAAGATAAGCTACCGGAATACTGTCCTGTTTCCTGTGTTTTTTCCTGTCCATATTTGTGTCCGTAAAGCTCAAATGACTATCTGAAGTTTCCTGCTGCTGACTTTTTCTTACAGTGTGTTGCCTCTCAGTAACGTAGACCTCTTATCTATTTGCATCTATTGTGAAATAGCTAGTAGCTTGAACATCCCTTATCTGTGATGAGCAGATGATAAAAGCTTTGAAGCAGTCATTTTTGGCTCGGCTGTGGATGTACGAGATGGAAATCTTATAGTATTTGAAATGGCATCTGAAAGTTAATACCCATAACATGTGAAACCATAATCTAACCGTAGAGGTGACACTTCTGCACACTGAGCTTCTGCTTCCTCACTGTGTGTCAAATTCAGATTTTATAACGCTGCATGTCAGAAGCTGGTGATTCTCATTCAAGCTGTAGTTGTTAACTGAATGTATTTTTAATCTGCATACATATTTCATGTGTTTGATTGTACTTGTGTGTGTTACCAGCCTGAGCCAACGTCCCCGGTGGTCTCCCCTCACCAGTCTCCCCCCACCTCCCCTCAATCGTGGAGGAAACACAAGCGTCAGGCCAGCGGAGGGAACGCGGACAGACAGCCGGTCGTTGCTCCAGCTGGAGCCGTGTGGACGCACTTCAGAGAAGCACAAGCAGGTAGGGCTGCTCAATTAATCGTATTTTAATCGCAATTACGATTTTGGCTTGCAACGATTATGAAAACAACATAATCGAAATAAAACTATTTTTTTATTTTTTTTTATTGGTTTTTCAGTTGAATTATACTTAAAGTTCAGAGTAATCAACTGTTAAAAACATAATGTTCACATCTTTTTTTTTCAATAAATGGATGTTTTCAAAGTAAATGGATAATCGTTTTTTTAATAATCGTGATATCAATTATTTACCCAAATAATCGAGATTATGATTTTTGCCATAATCGAGCAGCCCTACAAGCAGGTAACATCCCGACCGTTGATATGATGGCATATTGAATTAATGTGTAGCTGCAACATGTAGTCAACTAGGTTGTTGTTTGTTTAGAAACAATGCCTGCATTCTTCTGTGCCAGTCTCTACAGTGATCCAGCTTTTCTGTTTGATATAATTAGTGACTGAATATCTTAGCGTTATAGACTGTTGATCAGACAAAACATCACATTTCAAGCCGTCACCTTGGACTTTAAGAAACGTAGATAGCACATTTTCACTATTTCCTGATTAATTGTCAATATAATCATCAGATTAACTGATACAGAAAATAATCATCAGTTGCAACTCTTAAGTTTTATGGCGCTTTTCCACTGCAGCACGTAGCACGGTTTAAGCTTTTTTTTGCTTTTCCACTAGGGGTAGTTCCGGCTCAGGGCTACTTTTTCACCTTTTTTCTGGCCCTCCAAAATCGAGGTTCTTCCCGGGCCAACAACCGGGCTGAATATGCTAAACTAGTGACGTAAACACTCTCGACTGCTGATTGGTCAGAGAGAATCGCTGGCAAGGGGGCTACAACTACAACAAAATGAACATATTTTACCGGGAATTAATCGTAATACACGTTTCAAAATGATGTCGAAGTAACAACATACTGATACCGGTTAGTAAAAACCATGAATTAATGCTTTGACAAGTCTGCAGACAGACGGCAGGCGAAACACCTTTTAAAATGCGTGTTTTCTGAATGGAGATCGGATCGATCAGGCTAAGCTAACGTTGTATATGCTCCGTCCACACTCACAACAACGGCCTACAGACATAAATAAACCAGCGACTGTATTCGCCATGACACAGACAGTCTGTGGTTTGTACTTGTTTCACTTTTGTCTAGTTTCTGAACAGATATGAGGAGCTGTGAGCTCTGAGTGCTAACAGCTAACGGCTGATGTTTTGGTTTTGTGGGTCGCATTGAAGATGACGTCACGGCAGTTTTACGCAGCGTCGCTCCGCCCGCCGAACAGCCGATCGCCCCTCCTACACTGCGTTACTATAGTTACTACCCCAGTTCCTAAACTGTAATGGAAACGCAGCTTAAAGTGAGCCTGGCCTACAAGGCCTACCCATACCGTACTAAGCCGTGCTAGGTCCTGCAGTGGAAAAGCGCCAAAAGGCAATGGAAAGAGGCGACAAGATGAAGGATAAGTCTTCTGCAGAGTGGAGTGTTTTCTAAAGTTGAAAAGCTTAAATATATAGTTTTCAGATTGAGTGCACATACCAGCTATTATGTTTTGGTTACAGTTGTATTAACTCCTTATGGACCACCAGTGATGAACATTGAGACAAGGACAATGAGAAAGACCTTGCTTAAAAGTCAGTACAGAGTATATTAGTTGTGTTTGTATTACTTCCCGATGTTTGCAGCTTGTACATAAATGATGTTTGCTGAGAGTGGCAGTTACATCAGTTAGTCATTAGGAGAACAAAGAGGAACATCACATGCCCTGAGCAATGCTTTCATCAGCACAAAATGTGTTAAAGATACTCTGGTAATAAAGCTGGTATAAAATGATCCCTTAAAAACTCCAAGTCTGAATTGATTAGCCTGCAGCCCTAATCCTCTCCTAATAACACGTGTGTATCATGGAGATGTAACTGTATGTTTCCTCTCCTCCTCCACAGGTGCGGTGCCCGCTGAAGGGATGTGGCCGTCTCACTCGCCCCCTCCTCCGGGTCAGGAGAGTTGGGTCAGTTTCACAGCGGACACGCCGCCATCCAGCGCCATCCCAGGAATGCATCCCTCATCAGCCCAGGTAGGGCAGTCCAACATTTCTATCACCATCTTAATAAAGAACTGATTTCCCTTTTATAAATTGCAGCTATATTATGTGACACTCACTTTTCGTTGAGGTAGCTTGGCTTTAAATTCTTCAGTTGTTTAAAATGTTCAGGATTTATTTCTACAAAGCACACAATCAGCATTTGTCTTACCCAAGTCCACAAACATAGCATTCAACTACAGACTACTGATAATACATCAACATCAACTAATTACACAGAAAATTGGGTCTGTGGTTACAAAGAAATCACAGAAAAATCTTGAGATTGTGAAAAGGACAATGGATTGATTCTGACAGGCTGTGATAATCATTGCAGTCGTCATCACCCTCTTTTATCAAATGAAAAGGTGCCATCGGGCATTACAAACATAAGATATCTTACTAACTGAAGTGGTGACTTAAACATATATCAATGCTTTCTCTGCCTGCACTACTAGACCTTAACTCTTGTGTGACATTGTTTAGGCAAAGTTGAAAACCAGCCCCTATACCCAGTGTCTGATTTTAGACAGACGTCATGCTGATCTTTTGTTTCTTGAGTAATGTTATTACATTATGTCAAATATGAGATGATTAATGGGAACTAATGATAGGCTTTCTGACTGTCCTACTGTTCCAAATTCCTTGAAGAACAGGACTTTTTTGGAAGAGTAACATTACCATTTTTTGACATGTCACATGTAATCAACAGTCATGGGATTTTTTTTTAATAGTTTCAAGTGTAAACAGCCCAAACAATGGCCAGAAAAATGCATACTGTACACATAGGACATGGTTTATTCAGAACTTTACCATGTCTATTAAACCAGTGCTGTTATCTCAAATGTTTCTGTAAATGTCCCATTTGTTCCCCATAGGAAAGCACAACGATACGAACGGTGGCCTCAGCAGCAACAGCCAATGAGATGCAGCGACAGACGAGCGGCTACGATGATCCGTGGAAGATCACAGACGAGCAGAGACAGTATTATATAAACCAGTTTAAAACCATCCAGCCAGATCTAAACGGCTTTATACCTGGTAGGATTATGCAGAAAAAAACACAATAAAACTAACGTTTAAGGATAATTGTTTAACCATCAGTTTCTTTGGGTTTTAGGTTCGTCTGCAAAAGAGTTCTTTACCAAATCAAAACTACCGATTTTAGAGTTGTCACATATTTGGTGAGTCAACCCTTTTATCCACAAACACTAAGATTGTCTGTGCTGAATGTATACAGTTGTTTTGTGAGGACTGCAGACTCACCTACGTCTAATGTGTGCTTTGAAGGGAGCTGTCAGACTTCGATAAAGACGGGGCGCTGACCCTGGATGAATTCTGTGCCGCCTTTCACTTGGTCGTGGCCAGGAAAAATGGATATGACCTCCCTGAGAAGCTGCCTGAGAGCCTGATGCCAAAGCTGATTGACCTGGATGACTCAGCAGGTCCGCATGCCTCCCCCCCCCCCCCCCCACCCTCCCTTCCTCTCACTCCTACCTCCCCTAATGTCCCAACCTCAGGCCTCATAAAGCCTGTGAGGTTACAGCACTGCAGTTGTAGTAAATCTATACATTTACTCGGGTGAGGAAGTACTTTCTATAATGGAGCTGCTGTAGGTTTCTGCTGCCCTTTCAACGTTATATACAGCAAAGACAGACTGAATTAGTTGGTAAATTAGACAATTGTTTTCTGTATTTAAGGGAAAGGTAACACACTATGCAAAAGCACTGGTCTTATTTAAAAAAATAATAATATCCCCTTAAAGGTGGGGTGTAATTCACTTCAGAAACACTTTGTTATATTCCATGGAATGCTCTTAACATCCCGATAGCAATGAATACATTAAATGCTTTGACAATAAATACATTAAAACAATGTCATCTGTGGAAGCCGTGGCGCTGTAAAAAGCA
This sequence comes from Dissostichus eleginoides, assembly GCA_031216635.1. Taxonomy (NCBI): domain Eukaryota; kingdom Metazoa; phylum Chordata; class Actinopteri; order Perciformes; family Nototheniidae; genus Dissostichus; species Dissostichus eleginoides. The sequence continues at coordinate 22,880,656 of CM062281.1, read as the reverse complement.
CGACCAATCATCTGAGCCGGCCCGGCTAAAATAACTGGAGCTGGTTTCTCCATTCTTACCTACCCTACCTTTAAGAGCAGTTCCATTAATGAACTGGAATAACATGGCTGACCTGTGTCTAATGTTCTGTGTACAGAGGTCCCGGACCAGGCTGCGGATGTCGGGTACTCGGGCTCCCCGGGCTCCCCGGTGGAGGTCACCCCCAACAAGTCTCCCTCCATGCCTTCACTCAACCAGGCCTGGCCCGAGATGAACCAGAACAGCGAGGTTCACAACACAAACATTTCTTATTGCTCCATGTTTGTTTGCTTTGCTGTGTTGAATTTGATTCATCATGATTAATTGCTGAGGGGTAAATGGGTGCTTTTTCTTTATCCATCCATCATGATTTGACAGCTACTTCATCCTCTTCATCATCAAACATAATTACTGATAATTCAGCACCTCTTCTCTCACTTCCTGTGCTGTTCTGTGTGGAAGTCTGTTGTTCCCACGCCCGCCGATGATGTCACATCGATGGCCGATGATGTCACACGACGGACGCGGCTCGGGCTGATGATGTAAATGTGTGATGTCACTGCACTGGCTGACTGACATGTTTTTTCTCACTGTCTGTCTGTCTCCTGCAGCAGTGGGAGACGTTTAGCGAGCGCTCCTCCAGCTCACAAACTCTGACCCAATTTGACTCTAACATTGCACCAGCTGACCCTGTAAGTCAATCACTTAGTATGCATGGTTTCACCATTAATGGACAGACATTAACCCTCTCTGGATCTCCATGAGCTCTCTGTCTCTCTCTCTCTCTCTTCTCTCTCGCTCAATCTCTCACAATAGCTGTGTTTCCATTCAATTGTCAATAGATCTTTAAGCAAATGAATATGAATGCTGGTGTAGAGCAGGACTATTCAATTAGTTTGGAATGGGGGCCGGTTGATGAAAATGATCCAAAGCAAGGGGCCGGGAAAAAGATGGCTTGAAATATGAGCAATCATATTAAGAGCTTCAGTAAATACTATAACAGCATAGTGGAGTGCATATATTTGGTTAATTCAATCAAACAACATAGCCCCAAGGCCTTTCTAGATCTAAATGGCAAGTTCAGAACTCAGTAGGCCTACATGTGAAGCTAATTTAACAATCAACATCATTTCATTTGATTTAATTTAGGTGAAATGATCTAGTCATTCACGCAGAGATGCAATCAATGACAGGAGTTGTCACTACAGTAGCTAGTAGGTGGGTTCGAAACCAGAGCCCGCAGAAGTTTTCAGGCAATGTCTTCCCCTCTATCTCTCAATTTAACACCCTCTCTGGAATAAAGGCACTCCGGCCCAAACATTTTTTTTTTTTAAAACTTTAAAAAAAGAAAAGAAAAGTTGATTAGTTTTTAACATTATACTCAAAGGGCCAGTAAGTATCACCCCGGGGCCGGATTTGGCCACCAATTGTAGTTTTGTCAGAAGTTAGCTTCGTTTTATACATGGCAAGCAAGCGGTGTAAACGAAGTAGGGGTTGGAAATTGGAAAACAAACAACTCCATCTTACCCATTTACAAGAGAAACATGGGGCAGAGGATTTCAGGTCTATAATAATATAATAACGGCCATGTTTTGAGATGTACGGAGACAAAGACACATTTCTAATGCATTTGCTGAAAGAGGAACCAGCGGAGTGCTGCAAGTTAGATGCTCTCCACATCATAACGTATTCCTTATTATTGTTTCCATATCCTGGTTATCACATGAACTCCTTTTCGCTTTCGACAAAGGCAAAAACAGCCTTTAAGCGAGTTTAAAAACAGGACATAAGATTGAATTTTGAGGTTTCAATACATATTTTCGAATGCTTATTTGGAAACACAGCTCTCTCTCTCTTTCTTTCTCTCTCTCTCTCTCTCTCTCTCTCTCTCTCTCTCTCTCCTTCTCTCTCTCTCTCGCTCTCTCTCTATCTCTCTCTTTCTTTCTCTCTTTCTCTCTCTCTCTCTCGCTCTCGCTCTCTCCTCTCTCTCGCTCTCTATCTTTCTCTTTCTTTCTTTCTTTCTCTTTCTCCTCTCTCTGTCTCTCTCTCTCTCTGTCTCTCTCTCTCTCCTTCTCTCTGTCTCTCTCTCTCTGTCTCTCTCTCTCGCTCTCTCTCTCTCTGTCTCTGTCTCACTCTCTGCATGATGTTTTTTCAAAGTTCAGCAGCAGCCAGTGTGTGTTGTGACTTGGCTGGCTTAGCTTCTATTGGACATCACTTGTTTTCCACCAATCACTATTGCATTTGCAGATTGTCATAGATACGTTTTTCCATATATGGTCAAACGCTGTAAGTACTTACATTTGTTTGGTGCTGTGTCATTTACTGTGGAAGTTTCCAAGTCCTTTTTTGCCCCTAAAGCAGAATTTCCTCCAGAATAGCTCTGCACTATAAATCAGGCGAAGAACTGCAGTATTGACGACCACTATTTTCCCTTTAGCAAGAGTCTGCATCTTTTTTAGAGTGCTTTTGGGTACCTTGAAATTCTGGGCAGAAATCCCAGCAAATAAAACTGAGCAGAGCCTGAACAAGGATGTCAAATGTCCCCCTTAAATCTTTGGAATGGCAACAAATCTGAGTTCAGTACCTGTACCTCAAGTACAGTTTATGTACAAAGTAAAGCTACTTTCTTAGTACGTTGAAAGACTCTGATACCACATTCATATTCCAATTACAAACTCACTTTAATACTTATCAAATGAGCTTTCAAATACAAATGAATCCAAGTGGCAGAAGGAGGAAAGCCTGACAAAGTAATTGGACAATAAAGTGTTCCGAACATGTGGATTACAAACGTATGCTTCTTTAAAACGTGTCTCTCTCCGTTCAGAAGTCTGTCCGTCTCACCTCCTGTAACTTTTATCTGTTCTTCAGGACACGGCCATCGTCCACCCGGTCCCCATCCGGATGACACCCAGTAAGATTCACATGCAGGAGATGGAGCTGAAGAGGACCGGCAGCGGTGAGACAACCTGCTGCCTTCAGACTGACTTTCCATTACAGTAGTGCAACATTGGATAAATTAGTAGTTTTTAGGCACAGTTACAAAGCCATATACGATTTTTTTTTTTTTTTTTTTTATACAAATCTCATAATTTCTGAGGTTTTTAATTGCAAATGTATGACTTAATAATCTTAAACAATATTATAGGTTTTTTTTTCTTCTGTAAATGAGTATGTTTTTTCTCGAAGATGGCAACTGGGATCTCTTTCTTGTAAAATTACAAGAGTTTTTTTTAAAGAAAACTACCCTATTTGCCCGGCTTTTATTACAATAGGGCTGTACCCGAATATTCGTTCGTTGGAGTACTATTCGGGTTTCAATTTCGTTTTTTTTTCCGTTTTTTATTTTATTCGAATTTATTGAAAACTCCAATATCAACGTAAGAGCTTGTGCCTCTTCAGGGGGTGCTAACACTTAACCATAAACGTTATAGTTTACTTTCTCCGTCTTTATATGTAGATATTACTTTTTCTCCGTTAATCTCCGTCACGTTGTTTCCATAGCAACAACAACTTCCTGTCAACAGCGCTAACTCTCCTTCAAAATAAAAGCATGTCCATACAAAATAGGAAGCCAAGCCAAATTACACTTAAGACATATACAACTGCAACGAAAGTAACAAACACAATGCAATATCCTTTTCAATTTCAAAGAACACAATTGGGTTATTTACATTAACAAATAACTATAACACAACAATACTGTAGAATAACAAAATGAATGCCGTGAATAAACCGAAATACACGTGTTGAAGCGGTTCGCTGCTGATTACTACGCACCCCCCGCGCGCAGGTGAATATTCGCTGCTGATTACTACCGAATATCCGGAGCCCGAAAATGGTATTCGGGACAGCCCTACAATACAATGCCTCAAATACTCCGTCGTAGCATGCAGAAGAACTTGGAATCATCTATGAGTGTGAGCTAAAGCTTATATGCAACACTAGTACATTTTTTGAGAAACATACAGATTTGAATGGCTTCCTCAGGATTTGTGTCATAACATCTTGATGATGCGTTTAGTAAGAGTACATCAGGGGTCGGCAACCCACCATTGGCACGCGGCACCGTAACCAGTGGCACACTAGGAATAAGTGCAAAAATATTTAAATTTTATTTTCGGATCCTGAACGAGACCACCGCCAGAGCGCGTCTCCCCGTTACCTGCAGAAGGAAGCCATGCACGCAACGCAGCCCCGCTCTCTTTAACTCCAGGCGACTTTCTGCCGCTTTCCTCCGTGGTGCGGTGCTGATCGTTTCACCACGGAGGAAAGCACTGATGCCGCGCCCGCACTTCACAAATTGCAGTACCCATAAGGAGCTGTACAAATGCCGCAGTTTTTGCTTGGCTGTGTCTTTAGTTGAAAGCCCAGTGGCGATCTGCTCAACATTTGTTTTATCTTAAACCCTCAGACCACAACCACCCGACCAGTCCGCTGCTGTCTCAACCTCCAGAGCTGTCCGAGGAAGCCAATCTATCGACATCCATGTTTGTAGCCGCCAACGCTGTCGGTGAGTAAAGGATGGGCTGCTGTGCCAGGGAGATGTTGAGAAAAGAACACATTTATCGTTTTGTGGCAACAACAAAAAATACAAATCAATGCAACATTTTTTTTTGCTCACATTCTTCCTTGTCAAAAACCTGGTGCCTACATTACCCACAATGCAACTGCACTACAGACCATTCAGCCTGACATGCTTTTGTATTATATCCAAGTCATCAATCACATTGAGGTTGTAACTAACTGGAATAAAATGTCTTCACATGCTGATGTTTTGTTTATGGGATGTGTTTTATTTTCTCTACCTTAAAGGTGATGGCTACAGCAGTTCAGACTCCTACACCTCAGACCAGGAGCCAATCACGAGACAAAGGTCAGTATTGATTTATTGACATGTCTTTGTGTTTGTATCCAAGCATCTGTTCCTGTTATTAGTTTTCCAATCTGCTCTGATCAATCTCATTGTAATCAGATTAGGGAGAATTTGTTCATATCTTGCCCCGATAAACATTCCTGTTGTCATCTTGCAATATACTAATATATATATATAAATAGTTATCACGCTAAAAACCGTATTTAATTTAGTCTTAATTTACATTATTTAACTTCATATTCTGTTCTTGTACATATCATATTCTATTGACATGTATGAAGACTTTTTGCACAATTTTTTATTTTTGTATTTGATTATATACGTTGCATTGTTGGAGGAGCTCCGGTCAGAAGAATGTCATCGCCATTTCTACTCTGTAGCTTCTGTGCACATGACAATAAAACCTTTGAATCTTAATTAAAGAAACATATTTGTGTCCAGGTCTCTGTCGGGGACGTCTCCAGAAACTCTGAAGGTGGTAGCCCCCCCTCCGCCGCCCCCCCGCCCGCACCCCTCTCACTCTCGCTCCTCGTCTCTCGACATGAATCGCACCTTCGCCGCCGTAACTGCTGCAGGACAACCGCCATCTTTAGCCATAACTTACCCGCCTGCTGTTCCTCCGAGACCCCTCCCCACACAGGTGAGAGGGACAGAAACACTCAATGATGCAAATTCAAAACCCATCTCTTCGCATCGGTCTTCCTTGTAAACTAATTTCCATCACCTAGTTTCCGTTCAACATTACCATCACTTCAGTCACATGCTTTTATCACATGGCAATACTTATGTTGATGTATAATGTTTTTATCATTTTTATGCTATGACGTTTGTATACATTTTGATTTGACAGAAAAACATCACCCAACCTATCGCATCATCAAAATTAATTAAAAAAGATTATATAGGGTTATATAAATTGTATTGTGATCTGTATACCTATACTATGTGCCGTGCGCCCTGGCTGCATAGCATTTTATTGAATTACTTGAAAGAAAAAACTCCTGTATCAAGTGTGATTTTACTCATGAAGGCCTTCACCCCTCCCCTCCCTCTTTTCAGTCGTCAGCACCACACACCGGGCATCGTTCGGAGGCTGAGGTTGTCCCAGGTGGCCCTGCGGCGCTCACCACCTCCACCTCCCCTCACCAGATTCCCCAGCAGCCCAATTTCGCCGACTTCAGTCAGTTTCAGGCCTTCGCTGCGACTGACCAGCCTTCCAGCCTGCCGGAGGACGATATCCACAGTGAGCCAGGACAGGTACTGTGTGTGTGTGTGTGTGTGTGTGTGTGTGTGTGTGTGTGTGTGTGTGTGTGTGTGTGTGTGTGTGTGTGTGTGTGTGTGTGTTGTGTGTGTGTGTGTGTGTGGTGTGTGTGTGTGTGTGTGTGTGTTGTGTGTGTGTGTGTGTGGTGTTGTGTGTGTGTGTGTGTGTGTGTGTGTGTGTGTGTGTGTGTGTGTGTGTGTGTGTGTGTGTGTGTGGTTACTTGGCGTCATTAAACATAATCACTCTGGATTTCATTCATAAACATACAGTGGAAATATTCCGTGGTCATGTTTCCAAAGCTTTTCCTGAAGATATTTAGTGATAAAATGAGATGGTCTTCACCCCGTGTGTGTTTTTTCTTGGGAGTAACATTTAACAAATAGTTTTACTCTCTTGCAAGAAATACAGCTGTTGTGACTTTGACCACACTGTGAGGAACACCCCTTATTACACCCTAAAGTGAAATTGACATCTGCTGTTTTATTGAAAATTACATTCAGAGTTTCACAACAATGTACATACAAATTGCATTATCAACAAACTAGCGGGGGTATAGTTGTCCTTAAGAAGAAAATACATTTGATGAATGTCCAAAATGATGACCCTTTTTTAACTTCTCTGAGTATATCTTTTTAATTACATTGTGTCTGTTCTTTTCGTAATTGTCGCACAATCCCTTGCATGTGTGGGAAAAATTACAGGCATAATTTTAAAGTTGACACCCTTAGTGTTTCCCATTGTCTGTGTTCACCATCTGATGTTTTTCTGTGTGCCTACAGGTGGAGAAGCCTTCAGAGGGCGCCGGCCCTTTAAGAACCGTGAAGAGTGACGGCCAAGTAGATGAGAGAGTCCCAGCCACTGTCAGCTCCGTAAGTCAACATATTCTTCTATTAAATATGAACTGAATATATTATCAACTACTTACAACAATACTTATCAACCATTAAATATCATTAAACCAAAGATATTCAATATACCATTTACTTTTGTTCCCCCGTCAGGCCAAATGTTCTGGGTCTGGTCCATTAGGCCCGCCTCCCAAACCTGTGCGCCGGAGGTTGAAATCTGAAGACGAGCTGCGAACCGGAGGACGAGGCACCCGGTCCGCAGAAATCTAACGTCATCGCTGCCGTCCTGGCCACTCAGCCCTCCATCCCCAGGTAGGACATTCAGTTAGTCTGTGAACAAGAGTTTTGGAAGGACTTGGTAAACGTAAGTTAAGGTTAGCATTTTCAAAAGGGGGGTTCGTTTAGCATGAAACACTTGAAATAACTAATGCACATGTGTCAAACTCAAGGCCCGGGGGCCAAATCAGGCCCTTGGTAGATTTAAATTCGGCCCGCAGGATCATTTCTAATTACTATTAGATCTGGCCCGCCGGTATATTGCACGCACACCTTCACTCCATCCTGAGGGTTTCCTCAGCTCAGAGCCTGACCCCAAACATTGATGACCTTGCACCCAAGATGAGATGCCAAGTATCTGGCTTGAACTAGCATCACAGAGCAGCAAACTGAGTTTCAATGGATGTTTCCTTCTGCACTTTCTTTCTTGTGACAACAGGGCATGTTTGGTTTTTTCTTTTTGAGGGAAATAGTTTTTTTGAAGCTGTTGTTGGCCTGTGGAAAAATGTAATCACAAGAAATGACTCTGGAAAAGCTGCAGATAGAGCCATAAGAAATGAATGCAACTGATTATTTAATGTGTAATGTTGTATTTATAGGCAATAATTTAAGCTTTGTTAGTTCCAGGTTTAATATGTGCAATAAGTTCATTTCAATAAGTTCTGCAATAAACATTGAACCAGTCCGGCCCTCGACTAGTACCCATTTTTTTATTTTGGCCCACTGTGTGTTTGAGTTTGACACCCCTGGACTAAAGAAAAGAAAGTGAGGTCAAAGAAAACTATTTCTGCTAAAAGTTAGCAATGATTGAGAGTCAGACCTAAACATTTCAGATGTGTGTATCTCACACTGCACAGTAACTTTAATTCATGTACCTTTGTTATTCATGTTCTATTATCTTTGCTTTTAAATGAGTGTTTTTAAATGCCATTTTATAATATGTTTCTTAATGTCTTAAGTAAAGCTGTAAAGCACTTTGAATTGCCTTATTTTTAAGTTGTTTTTCTTTTTGTCTTTTTAATCCAAAAGTATGTGTATTTGTGATTTCAGGTCAGTTGGAAAAGACAAAAAGGCGATTCAAGCTTCTATCAGAAGAAACAAGGAGACGAACACAGTGTTGGCACGACTTAACAGTGAACTGCAGCAACAGCTGAAGGTACGCACAATCAAAATAAATAACGATATGACTCTCTTTCAGGCTGGGAAAAAAATCACTCCTAACTTCCTCTCATTCTCCAGGACCTGCTTGAAGAGAGGATATCCCTGGAAGTGCAGCTGGAGCAGCTCAGACCGTTCTCTCATCTTTAACCAACGTGAGGAGGAAAACTCTGCTGTAGTTCATCTGAAGCGAGGCTGTGACCCTCGGTGTGACTCCCCCCCCCCTCTCCTCTTCCACCATCTCAGCTTTCCCTGGAGGCTCCGGCCGGCTGCAGGGTGCTCCGTCAAGACTCCTACGCTCCATCACACACATTAATCATAAACCAGAAGCAACTGAGAGCACAGATCCACCAACAGGAGGAGGCGGAGGAGGAGGAGGTGACAGGAGCGTCAGGGGGGGGGGGATTTACACAAACTGGCACTTTTCAATTTTTCTCAAAAGAGAGTGAGGACGACTGAGAAACGGTTAGGAGTGGCGGACAAAACTGCGAGTGCCGTCTGAAGACAAAACTGCTGGTGTCTGATCACTTTGTGAATGACTGAAGAAGAAAGGTGTGTGTGTCTGTGTTTGTAGCTGTGTTCCTGTTTAGTGATTACTTGAAGCTAGCACCAATGTGTTTATTCTGTCTTGGGGTACGGACTCTACCACACCAAACTCCTTTTAAAATCAGGCACATTTTAAAGAGCAGTGTAGTATTTTTGAGTAGTCAAAGTAATACTTCTTCACTATTTTTTTTGTTAGAGAAGATCCATATCATTTAAATGGAGTCTGTGATTAGCTTAGCTTAGCTTAGCAAAGGCTAGCTTTGAGGCTTTCAAAACATCTACACCAGGAGTTTGGTGTAGTCTGTCTCCATTAAAACATACTGTGCTTCTTCTGAACAGGACTTTGTGTGTATGTTTTTGTGAGGCCTTACACGGCTAAATCATTATGGTGAAGGCTTTTTTTGTTTTAGTTTGACACATCCTGTGACATTAATTCAGCCCCTCCCTCTTCTTACTGCCCCCTTGAAGTGTGTGTGTGTGTGTGTCTCATGTTACACAGTGTTGGGTTTGATGTGACTGAATGGTTTAAACTTTATGCCAAATGACTGAACTCTGCTCTCTCACCTCTGTCTGGGCTGTGTTTTTAGAAACAGAAATGCAACCTTTTTTTTCTTTCCTTCAGGTTTCTCTTGTGTGTAAACATCTCAGCTTTCTTTTCTTTTTTTTTTTTTCAGTTGCTTTTTTACCGTCTTTCTTTCACATGGATGGGAAACCAGTTCAAAACAGATATTCACTCGAACGGTTTGAAGATTTTCCAGCTGCTTGACTGCACGGGGCTAAATTTATGAAGAATTTCTCTTGTGATCAGCAAACAAACACGCATGCACAGATCTAGAGTTACAGATTTAAAAACTCAGCGGTTTTCTAATCGGGCAGGCGGCACTATGCAAGTACGGGCGATACATCCTCACAACTATACTTGGCTGTTTGTACTATGATAGTAGCAACTGTGTGAGCAGTATACTCTGGTTTTTGTATCGTAGATCTTCCAGAACACCATTTACTTTGTGATTCAATCAGCCTTTTTTCTTTCTTTCTGGAGCTTCCCCCTGCTCCAGAGGGAAGTCCAGATCAGTGTTTTATCAGAGCACTTTCACCCTAAATGTGCGAGATGTGACCATGGCTGGGTGTAGACGAAGCTTACTACAGACGGAGACCAGTCGACAGAAAAGGAGACCTGAATGACCCAACTGCACTTTGAACCTAACCCCCCCTGCTCCTCCTTATTTGTATTTTTACTTGTTACATCCCTCTTCCTGCTTTCTTTTAACTTTTGCATGTTGTCCTTCATGCGTATTTAAAAAAAGAATAATAATGAACCACTCATTTTATTTCTTCACCTTGGAAACTGTAAGGTTTTTTGTGCCAGTACCCTAAAAGTCTTGTTGGGTTAATTATTTTTTATAAATGTTTTGTCCCCGGAGCTTCCTGTGTGTCTGAAGAATCTGTGTTCTTCTCAAAGCCTTACTCCCCGACTGGCGTTCAGGTTTCCTCTGTGGCTGACTGACCTCTCCTCCTTGTCCTATCAAGGCTCGCCTTCTTTTTTCTGCTGTTGAGGACGATGATGTTCTTGGTGTGTGTGCGTGTGTGTGTTATATCGTTTCCAGACCTGGAACTAATAACATTTGAAACCCTATTAAAATGCAGGATTGATTTATGTTTGCTAGCACAACAGCTCCCCGTTCATCCTTTAAACCCCCAAAGGCAATCCAGACAGGCAGAAGCAATCACCTCTTGAGTCTTTGATGGGATTTTGAATGCTATTTGCTCCCAGATCTGTGTTGTATATTGTATATGATACACACTTTTGGACTCATATGTACATTTGCATTAATTGCTGACTAACAGCGAAAGAATATTCTATTTAATTCCTTCTCTCTTGGCTGTGGGATCCTAGATGTTTAACTGCATGGATGTACTGTATCTCTGCAGAGTCAACTAGCAGCTGTGTGATTTTTACACAAAAATAAAAACGGCACAATATTTTAAACGCTGCTCTCCTTTGTTGTTTGGCTCTGGAAAATATTTTCTGTCTACAGATCGTTTAATGAGAAATTAAAGGTGGGGTAGGTAATTCACTTCAGAAACACTTTTTGTTATATTCCATGGAATGCTCTTAACATCCCGATAGCAATGAATACATTAAATGCTTTGACAATAAACAAATGTCATCTGTGGAAGCCGTAGCGCTGTAAAAAGCACGGCCAATCATCTGAGCCGGGCCGGCTAAAATAAGTGGATGGCCTACCTGCCTGTCAGCCTTCCATCTGTGCACAAACTTATCTCGTGCACTCATTGGTCATGTGCGCGTTCGTGTGTGTTGGAGGAGGGGCTCTGTAAGGAAGTCTGAAGGAAGAGGCAGATTTTTTTCGGCTGCGTACTTTCAAATTCTAGTGCACTCGAGCGGGTTTCTCCAAAATTACATACCACCTTTAAGGTATGATATGAATACACACCTTTTGCCAAAATGAGAACTTTTTGGGGATTTTTTACACTTTAAAATTAACTCCATGCAATGTTGTCTTTTGCACTTATTGAAAGGTCACAGGAAGTAAACAAATAAACGCAGTTTTGAGTTAATTTCTTGACTTTTCCCTTAACCCTCCTGTTGTCTTCAGGTCAAATCAGACCGATTCACTACTTTCATCAATCATAACCTTTTTGTTTTACATTCGATTGCATTAAGGCTTTATGATATCCTTCACAGTAGACATTTGAACATATCAAATTGCTGATCACCACTTTCATTGAATTTTGGATGATTTAGTCAACTTTGTAACACCCATGGTGTTCCCGGTCAAAAATGACCGTCATAAAGAAAAGGAATTAGTAACCATCCGGATCAGATAAAGCACGCACACACACACACACACACACACGCACACGCACACATACTCTAGATCAGTGGTTCCCAACCGGTGTGCCGCGGCACACTGGGGTGCCGCGAGCTAGTGATGGCAAAATGAAGCTTTGAATGAAGCATCGAACCACTTGGACAATTGTGTCGGAAATAGGTTCATTTCTCGAAGCTTCAGTTACAGCGACCTCTCCTGGCGAAGTGCAAGGCTGCAGTGGGTTTAACGTATCTTTGCCTTGAAAAATATTCGATGCACACACACACTAAGACTGAATATCATGTTCTATTTGCAATTAAAGATTGATAATTGTGTGTATTGGGTTATTGAGAAGTATTTAAAGTATTAAAGTTGAAAAGCAATGATTAAAAGTTCATCCGTTCCAAGCTTTGAACCAGCTGCGCGGCGGACATCGCAGCATTCAGGCCGCTGGCTCTATCCACTGGGCTATCTATTCCTTAAACAATTAAACTGTTTTTATATTACTCATATTTGTCTTTTTGTTCACAACTTCACATTTTGAAGTGTTTCCCGAGCCAGAACGACCTATCTTTCTTCCTGGCTTGCTCTATAATGATCCAATTCAAATGCAATACCAACAACAACTCAACAGCAACAACGCAAACTACGACAACAACCCACACATTGCGCATTGTTTAGAGCGGTTATAAAGTGTTGAAGCGCTCAAATTCGAAACTGTTTCAACCTGTCACCTGTCAGAATAGAGACGAGGCAGTGCATTGAATCGCGTGATTGGACCGCGAACCAGTCAAGTGATTCATTCAGGAAATGAAGCAGTTGCTGGTTCGGACGTCACATGTCACGTGATTTGAAGCAGTTGCTGCTTCTGACGTCATATGTCACGTGATTTGAAGCAAGCTTCGAATCACTGCTTCTATGGAAAAGGAAGTCCAGGGTTGAAGCTCCGTTCGAAGCTTCAGTGTCAAACTGCCATCACTACCGCGAGCACTGTCCAAGTGTGCCGCAAAAAAACGTATTTTTATGTTCCACATTTTTTTCTCACTTAATAAACTTCACTTCATATACACTTTATTTTATTACATGTACAATGGAGTTCATAAGCTAATAAAACATATATTGCTCAGATTTAGAAATATTAAACCGCTTAAATTCTCATGATCTATGTCAGCCGTCATTGATTACGGTGTGCAGAGCAGCTTTTTATCCTCGCGCCAAATAATTAAAAGATGGATCGTTACGTAGTGACAATAAATAAAGAAGCACCCCAGCCCTCAACAACACAGGCAGGGATGACAGAACGTGATGGAACAGCAGTGCAAAAGAAGTCTAAAAGCAGACAGTACAGCGAAAGCTACCTTCGGTATGGTTTCTCCTGGACTGGGGATGCTGACTGCCCGACACCAGAATGCCTAATCTGCAGAGAAAAATTATCCAACGAAGGAATGGTGCCAAGTAAACTAGCAAGACACCTTAGCACAAAACATCCTTCTTATAATTCCAAGGACATTGAGTATTTCCAGAGACTGAAATCACAAAATGAGAAGCAGAGTCAACGTATGCTTTCGTCTCTACGTGTCTCTGACAAAGCACAAGAGGCCAGCTATTTGGTTGCTGAGTTAATCGCCAAGGCAAAAAAGGCCCACACTATCGCGGTAAACCTCATTCTACCGGCATGTAAGGAAATTGTCAGGGTAATGATAGGGCCAGATGCTACTAAAGAAATCGATAAAATTCCATTATCCAACAATACAATCAAACGTCGCATCGATGACATGTCAGTAGACATAGAAACTGTCCTAACTGAAAAAATACAGAGAAGTGGCAAATTCGCTCTGCAAGTTGATGATTCAACGGACATAAGTGGCCACTGTCAACTCATTGCCAACGTGAGATATGTTGACGGAGAATCCATTGAGGAGAACTTCTTTTTTTGCAAAGAGTTACACACACATGCAACAGGAGAGGAAATTTACAAGACCACAGCTGATTACCTGACAGAACAGGGTCTAAACTGGGGGATGTGCCAAAGCGACGGGGCTGCCACAATCCCGATGTACAGATAACCCACTGCATGTTACACCGAGAAGCCCTTGTCGCCAAAGCTATGCCACCAGACCTCACTGCAGTATTAGAACAAGCTGCGAAAATAGTGAACTACATCAAGTCCCGTCCGCTGAAGTCGCGGTTGTTCAGCACATTGTGCAATGAGATGGGGGCTGAGCACCATGGCCTTTTACTGCACACGGAGGTCCGCTGGCTGTCACGGGGCAAGGTGCTGTCCCGTGTCTACGAGCTCCGCGACGAACTTGTTGCATTTGCAAATGAGCACGACTTACCCTACAAAGAACAAATGGATGATGAATCGTGGTGGGTTAAGCTTGCATATCTGGCAGATATTTTTAGCCACCTCAATGACCTCAACAACATCAGAATGCAAGGGAAGAATGAGAATATCCTGACAGCCACAGACAAACTCAATGGTTTCCGATCCAAGTTAAGACTGTGGCAAAATAAAGTCGCCAAGAAAAACATTGAAATGTTTCCGCTGACATCCAGTGACCCAGCGCACAAGACAGCATTTTTTCTACAAGTTGTAGCTGCTCACCTGAGAGTGCTGGAGGAGAGGTTTGAGTCATATTTCCCTCCTATGAATGAAGACTTCGATTGGCTCCGGGATCCGTTTAATCCTCTGTCATTAATATCAGCCACAAGTTTAAAAAGCAGAGCTCAGGATGAACTCGCAGAGCTATCTATGGACCGCTCCCTGAAACTGAAGCACGGGGAACTACGTCTGGATATATTTTGGCTGCTTGTGGGACACGAGTATCCATCCCTCTCAGAGAGTGCCATCAAGGTGCTTTTACAGTTTCCAACCTCCTACTTGTGCGAGCTGGCGTTTTCCTCACTCGCATATGTCAAAAACAAGACCCGCACCCGGCTGTCAGTGGAGCAGGACCTCCGCGTTGCGCTGTCCACTATCCCCCCACGCATCAAGAGACTCTGCTCACAAAAGCAGGCACAAGTGTCGCACTAGCACCGTGTAACGGTCTGAGAAATGTTTATGTTTGGATGTTAATTTGTGTGCCTTTCTTATAAATGTATGATTTATGATTTTGTCAATCAGTATTATCTGGATAGCGAAATGCAGAATGTTTCATATTTGGGATGTGGTTGATGAGTCACATGACCACAGTCAGGTCAGAGGGCATTGTTTCATCCCTCCAATTCTATTAAGTTATTATTTAATCTAAGTGATAGGCCTGCCTCTTTTGAAATCCAAATGTAAAATAATAACTGTATTGATATGTATTCGTGTTTTTACACAGGTAGGCCTACTATTTTCAGCCAAAACAAAAGAGCCTACTTAGTAGGCCTGTTTATAATATTGAATTCATCATAGAAATGGTGTTGACATTTTTAGTCTGGTTCTTGTTATTATGTGTGAATACATTATTTGTTCTATAAAATGTTCTATTCAATTAAATACACATTTGAAAACCAATTTATGGTGTATTTATTGTTTTTAGTTTAAGCTCTGAAGTGGTTTTTAAATCTACAAAAAGTTAGGGTGCCTTGGGGTCGAGAAATATTTTCAGGGGTGCCTTGGTAAAAAAAAGGTTGGGAACCACTGCTCTAGATGTGTGTGTCCCCCTTATGTGCCCAATCTGCCCATGTGAATCACACCTGGCACACACAAACACACACAGAACAATTTGATACATTTCCCGCTGTTATGTGCCCATCCCCCCACATGGATCACACCTGGCACACGCAATACATGTTCAGGTCTATTCTTTGTATATTTACTGCAGTTTTTCATGTATACCAGTAGTCTGATACAATATGTACAGCAGTGGCGAGCCGTCAGGGCCCTCTAGGCCCTCTCTGAGGGCCTAAGATATTCTAAAAAATAATATTTGAAAACATTAAAAAAAACATATTTTTTTAAATATTTAAAAAAAAAATATTTTTCATTAGTTTTACCAAAATAACTTGATTTAATTGTATTTAAAATAACATTTCGAAAGAAATAAATCCTTCAAATCTGTCTGTTCAGTTTCTGTTGGAATGTGAAGGGTTAAATGAAAGAAGCTCCTTTAGCCGTCTCTGCGACTGTGAGCTGGAGAGCTTGTATACATTCCCTCTGTACATTCACAGAGGGCCAGCTATAGTAACTCAATGAGAGAGTAATGTCAAATGACAGTACAATTGACCAATCATATCTTCCCTCTAAATGGGTGGGCTTTATTTTCGTGGACTTTATGACAAGTTCCGCCCGCTGTGAAGTTTATGCAAGTGGTGCAGTGACGCGTCCTAAAACCCGGAAGTAAGCTGCTGGTTCTCTCGACACAAAAACAATGGGATTTCTCCATAGGGTTTTGGAAAATAGCTCGAAATAAGGTCTGTGGAAAACGAACCTGTTAGACTCTCTTGAGAGAGAGAGACCTTGAGACCTTGAGAGACCTTGAGAGAGAGAGACCTTGAGACCTTGAGAGACCTTGAGAGAGAGAGACCTTGGGACCTTGAGAGACCTTGAGAGACCTTGAGAGAGAGACCTTGAGACCGTGAGAGACCTTGAGAGAGAGAGACCTTGAGAGACCTTGAGAGAGAGATAGATTCAAGACACGATAGAGAACTTGAGACCTTGAGAGACCTTGAGAGACCTTGAGAGAGAGAGACCTTGAGACCTTGAGAGACCTTGAGAGAGAGAGACCTTGAGACCTTGAGAGACCTTGAGAGAGAGAGGCCTTGAGACCTTGAGAGACCTTGAGAGACCTTGAGAGAGAGAGACCTTGAGAGACCTTGAGAGACCTTGAGAGAGAGAGAACTTGAGAGACCTTGAGACCTTGAGAGACCTTGAGAGACCTTGAGAGACCTTGAGACCTTGAGAGACTTGAGAGAGAGACCTTGAGACCTTGAGAGACCTTGAGACCTTGAGAGAGAGACCTTGAGACCTTGAGAGACCTTGAGAGAGAGAGACCTTGAGACCTTGAGAGACCTTGAGAGAGAGAGACCTTGAGAGACCTTGAGAGAGAGATAGATTCAAGACATGATAGAGACCATGAGACCTTGAGAGACCTTGAGAGACCTTGAGAGAGAGAGACCTTGAGAGACCTTGAGAGAGAGAGACCTTGAGACCATGAGAGACCTTGAGAGACCTTGAGAGACCTTGAGACCTTGAGAGACCTTGAGAGACCTTGAGAGAGAGACCTTGAGACCTTGATAGACCTTGAGAGAGAGAGACCTTGAGACCTTGAGAGACCTTGAGAGAGAGACCATGAGACCTTGAGAGACCTTGAGAGAGAGAGACCTTGAGAGAGAGACCTTGAGACCTTGAGAGACCTTGAGAGAGAGAGACCTTGAGACCTTGAGAGACCGTGAGAGAGAGACCTTGAGAGAGAGAGACCTTGAGACCTTGAGAGACCGTGAGAGAGAGAGACCTTGAGAGAGAGAGACCTTGAGACATTGAGAGACCTTGAGAGAGAGAGACCTTGAGACCTTGAGAGACCGTGAGAGAGAGAGACCTTGAGACCTTGAGAGACCTTGAGAGACCTTGAGAGACCTTGAGAGACCTTGAGAGAGAGACCTTGAGACCTTGAGAGACCTTGAGAGAGAGAGACCTTGAGACCTTGAGAGACCTTGAGACCTTGAGAGATCTTGAGAGAGACCTTGAGAGACCTTGAGAGAGAGAGACCTTGAGACCTTGAGAGACCTTGAGAGAGAGAGACCTTGAGACCTTGAGACCTTGAGAGACCTTGAGAGACCTTGAGAGAGAGATAGATTCAAGACACGATAGAGACCTTGAGAGAGAGAGACCTTGAGAGAGAGAGACCTTGAGACCTTGAGAGACCTTGAGAGACCTTGAGAGAGAGAGACCTTGAGAGACCTTGAGAGACCTTGAGACCTTGAGAGACCTTGAGAGACCTTGAGAGACCTTGAGAGAGAGACCTTGAGACCTTGAGAGACCTTGAGAGACCTTGAGAGAGAGAGACCTTGAGACCTTGAGAGACCTTGGGAGACCTTGAGACCTTGAGAGACCTTGAGAGAGAGAGACCTTGAGAGACCTTGAGAGAGAGACCTTGAGTCCTTGAGAGACCTTGAGAGAGAGACCTTGAGAGACCTTGAGAGACCTTGAGAGAGAGAGACCTTGAGACCTTGAGAGACCTTGAGAGAGAGAGACCTTGAGACCTTGAGAGACCGTGAGAGAGAGACCTTGAGAGAGAGAGACCTTGAGACCTTGAGAGACCGTGAGAGAGAGACCTTGAGAGAGAGAGACCTTGAGACCTTGAGAGACCTTGAGAGAGAGAGACCTTGAGACCTTGAGAGACCGTGAGAGAGAGACCTTGAGACCTTGAGAGACCTTGAGAGACCTTGAGAGACCTTGAGAGAGAGACCTTGAGACCTTGAGAGACCGTGAGAGAGAGAGACCTTGAGAGAGAGAGACCTTGAGACCTTGAGAGACCGTGAGAGAGAGAGACCTTGAGAGAGAGAGACCTTGAGACCTTGAGAGACCTTGAGAGAGAGACCTTGAGACCTTGAGAGACCGTGAGAGAGAGAGACCTTGAGACCTTGAGAGACCTTGAGAGACCTTGAGAGACCTTGAGAGAGAGACCTTGAGACCTTGAGAGACCTTGAGAGAGAGAGACCTTGAGACCTTGAGAGACCTTGAGAGACCTTGAGTGACCTTGAGAGACCTTGAGAGTCCTTGAGACCTTGAGAGACCTTGAGAGAGAGACCTTGAGACCTTGAGAGACCTTGAGAGAGAGACCTTGAGAGACCTTGAGAGACCTTGAGAGAGAGACCTTGAGACCTTCAGAGACCTTGAGAGAGAGAGACCTTGAGAGAGAGAGACCTTGTGACCTTGAGAGACCTTGAGAGAGAGAGACCTTGAGACCTTCAGACCTTGAGAGACCTTGAGAGACCTTGAGAGAGAGACCTTGAGAGACCTTGACACCTTGAGAGACCTTGAGAGACCTTGAGAGACCTTGAGACCTTGAGAGACCTTGAGAGAGAGAGACCTTGAGAGACCTTGAGACCTTGAGAGACCTTGAGAGACCTTGAGTCCTTGAGAGACCTTGAGAGAGAGACCTTGAGACCTTGAGAGACCTTGAGAGAGAGACCTTGAGATCTTGAGAGACCTTGAGAGAGAGAGACCTTGAGAGACCTTGAGAGACCTTGAGAGAGAGACCTTGAGACCTTCAGACCTTGAGAGACCTTGAGACCTTGAGAGACCTTGAGAGAGAGAGACCTTGAGACCTTGAGAGACCTTGAGACCTTGAGAGACCTTGAGAGACCTTGAGACCTTGAGAGACCTTGAGAGAGAGAGACCTTGAGACCTTGAGAGACCTTGAGACCTTGAGAGACCTTGAGAGAGAGACCTTGAGAGACCTTGAGACCTTGAGAGACCTTGAGAGAGAGATCTTGAGACCTTGAGAGACCTTGAGAGAGAGACCTTGAGAGAGAGACCTTGAGACCTTGAGAGACCTTGAGAGACCTTGAGAGACCTTGAGACCTTGAGAGACCTTGAGAGAGAGAGACCTTGAGACCTTGAGAGACCTTGAGAGACCTTGAGAGAGAGACCTTGAGACCTTGAGAGACCTTGAGAGAGAGAGACCTTGAGACCTTGAGACCTTGAGAGACCGCGAGAGAGAGACCTTGAGACCTTGAGAGACCTTGAGAGACCTTGAGAGACCTTGAGAGGGAGAGACCTTGAGACCTTGAGAGATCTTGAGAGAGAGAGACCTTGAGACCTTCAGACCTTGAGAGACCTTGAGACCTTGAGAGACCTTGAGAGAGAGAGACCTTGAGACCTTGAGAGACCTTGAGAGAGAGAGACCTTGAGACCTTGAGAGACCTTGAGAGACTTTGAGAGAGAGACCTTGAGAGACCTTGAGAGAGAGAGACCTTGAGACCTTGAGAGACCTTGAGAGACCTTGAGAGACCTTGAGAGAGAGAGACCTTGAGAGACCTTGAGAGAGAGAGACCTTGAGACCTTGAGAGACCTTGAGAGACCTTGAGACCTTGAGAGAGTGAGACCTTGAGACCTTGAGAGACCTTGAGACCTTGAGAGACCTTGAGAGAGAGACCTTGAGACCTTGAGAGACCTTGAGACCTTGAGAGACCTTGAGAGAGAGACCTTGAGAGACCTTGATACCTTGAGAGACCTTGAGAGAGAGACCTTGAGAGAGAGAGACCTTGAGACCTTGAGAGGGAGAGACCTTGAGACCTTGAGAGACCTTGAGAGAGAGAGAGCTTGAGACCTTGAGAGACCTTGAGAGGGAGAGACCTTGAGACCTTGAGAGACCTTGAGAGAGAGAGACTTGAGACCTTGAGAGAGAGACCTTGAGACCTTGAGAGACCTTGAGAGAGAGAGACCTTGAGAGAGAGACCTTGAGACCTTGAGAGACCTTGAGAGAGGGAGACCTTGAGAGACCTTGAGACCTTGAGAGACCTTGAGAGAGAGACCTTGAGACCTTGAGAGACCTTGAGAGACCTTGAGAGAGAGAGACCTTGAGACCTTTAGAGACCTTGAGAGACCTTGAGAGACCTTGAGATAGAGAGACCTTGAGAGACCTTGAGAGAGAGAGACCTTGAGACCTTGAGAGACCTTGAGAGACCTTGAGAGACCTTGAGACCTTGAGAGACCTTGAGAGAGAGAGACCTTGAGACCTTGAGAGACCTTGAGAGAGAGAGACCTTGAGACTTTGAGAGACCTTGAGACCTTGAGAGACCTTGAGAGAGAGACCTTGAGAGACCTTGAGACCTTGAGAGACCTTGAGAGAGAGACCTTGAGACCTTGAGAGACCTTGAGAGAGAGAGACCTTGAGACCTTGAGAGACCTTGAGAGACCTTGAGACCTTGAGAGACGTTGAGAGACTTGAGAAGAGAGACCTTGAGACCTTGAGAGAGAGACCTTGAGACCTTGAGACCTTGAGAGACCTTGAGACCTTGAGAGACCTGAGAGAGAGAGACCTTGAGAGACGTTGAGAGACCTTGAGAGAGAGAGACCTTGAGACCTTGAGAGAGAGACCTTGAGACCTTGAGACCTTGAGAGACCTTGAGACCTTGAGAGACCTTGAGACCTTGAGAGACCTTGAGAGAGAGAGACCTTGAGAGACGTTGAGAGACCTTGAGAGAGAGAGACCTTGAGACCTTGAGAGAGAGACCTTGAGACCTTGAGACCTTGAGAGACCTTGAGACCTTGAGAGACCTTGAGAGAGAGAGACCTTGAGACCTTGAGAGACCTTGAGAGAGAGACCTTGAGACCTTGAGAGACCTTGAGAGAGAGAGACCTTGAGACCTTGAGAGACCGTGAGAGAGAGACCTTGAGAGAGAGAGACCTTGAGACCTTGAGAGACCTTGAGAGAGAGAGACCTTGAGAGACCTTGAGACCTTGAGAGACCTTGAGAGACCTTGAGAGAGACCTTGAGACCTTGAGAGACCTTGAGAGAGAGAGACCTTGAGACCTTGAGAGACCTTGAGAGAGAGAGACCTTGAGACCTTGAGAGACCTTGAGAGACCTTGAGAGACCTTGAGAGAGAGACCTTGAGACCTTGAGAGACCTTGAGAGAGAGAGACCTTGAGACCTTGAGAGACCTTGAGAGACCTTGAGTGACGTTGAGAGACCTTGAGAGACCTTGAAACCTTGAGAGACCTTGAGAGAGAGACCTTGAGACCTTGAGACCTTGAGAGACCTTGAGAGAGAGACCTTGAGAGATCTTGAGACCTTGAGAGACCTTGAGAGAGAGACCTTGAGACCTTGAGAGACCTTGAGAGAGAGAGACCTTGAGAGAGAGACCTTGAGACCTTGAGAGACCTTGAGAGAGAGAGACCTTGAGACCTTCAGACCTTGAGAGACCTTGAGACCTTGAGAGAGAGAGACCTTGAGAGACCTTGATAGACCTTGAGACCTTGAGAGACCTTGAGAGAGAGAGACCTTGAGACCTTGAGAGACCTTGAGACCTTGAGAGACCTTGAGAGAGAGACCTTGAAAGACCTTGAGTCCTTGAGAGACCTTGAGAGAGAGACCTTGAGACCTTGAGAGACCTTGAGAGAGAGACCTTGAGACATTGAGATACCTTGAGAGAGAGAGACCTTGAGACAGAGAGACCTTGAGA
>CM062281.1:22793214-22857718 GCA_031216635.1 Dissostichus eleginoides | reverse complement strand
GCGGTTCTAGTGTTAAGATCATGCCAAAGGAGCTTTGTTCACGTCAATTGGGGCTTTTACACCAACGCGGTTCCAGGGCCGGTTCGGAGCTAGAACCTGAAAAGCACCGGTTTTTCCTGTTCACACTGCAGCAGAGCCGCCTCTAAGCTCCGGAATCCGGTTTGTTTCAAGCACCAAAAAATTGCCGGTTTAGAAGCAAGAACCGCATACTTCACGCTTACGTTGGAGGGGGGCGAGATTAACCTGAGCTAACAGTTAAAGGCGAGTACGGCAAATAAAAGTTGTAACAAGCAGTAGCGCTGAGCAAAGTGACTAGAACGCAACCACAAACTTATTAAAAAAAAAAACACTTTATAAAGTCAGGCAACACTAACCAGGCTTCGTGTGATTCTGTTTATTTGTACCTTACTTTGACCATCCGTTCGCTCTTATTGATCATTGTGGAGAGCAGGCAGACGTTTTGTTTTGTATTATAGCAGCTATGCAGTTTGAAAGGGTGTTAAATTAAATTTGGTGATGATTAATCAATAAGTTAATGTAATAGCAGTTAAAACAGGACCGGTCAAATTTGACCACGAACACCAAAGTAAGGGGGGGGAAACGAAGACAGTAGGAGGGTTAAACGTTGGTTGTTGTTTCAAACCTGGATATTTAATATTATGTAAAGATACATTGGAGGAAATCCAGAAATAATTATTTGTTCTCAAAAAAAGTCATTTCATTTTGTAAGCCTGTTTGGTTTATTTGTTTTAATGATTTTGTGGAAAACCTTTCATATTTCCAGAAACTATTAAACCTAATATCTATATGATATAAAATAACAGAATAAATCCTTTTGAAATTGCTCGAATTTAAACCAAACCGGATTAAAGGAAGAACTCAATACTGCAGTGAATAAAGCAAACTATGTGGATGCAAGGACAGAGAAGTACGCATTTGCAAATCGTTGATTAAAACTTGACCCATTACTCTTCAACAAGTTCTAGAGAAATCTCAGGATAATCTGAGCAAACAGGATTTACCTGAGATCCTTTTGGAGTGGCGTCACACAAAGGTCTGATGAGAGATATTTGTTTTTTTTAAACCATATCAAATCTATAATGCAAAAGAAAGAGTGGAAAACGTCTTGTATGCCTTCAAAAGTCAACATAAAATGTGTCTCAGCATGTGTTTGTTCCCCTGTTTCTGTGCACCAACTGTAAGGTATTCATAAGCTAGAAGAAGTTTGATAAAGAAGTTATATTGTTGAAGTTTTCCATGTCAGCAATTGTATACATGCAGACCTTCACCACTCTAGCAAGATGGATGCATTTTGGTTCCATTAATGAGAACATCTGTTTGACAAAGGGAGTCAAGCTGTCCAAAGAAACACAAAGACACTGATTGGGTTTGAGCAGGTTTATTACATCTCTATGTATCCCTTCTTTGCGGGGCTGTTGTACAGAGGGACTTAAAGCAATCATGAACACAAACTCTAATCAGTGAGTTTAGCTCCAGAGAATGAACCACTTCCACCAACTCCGACAGCAGCTATCAGAGATCTGTAGGACGGTGCATCGGGTAAATAAAGTCACTGACACAACTTGAAATAACTCACTCTAAACTTACTTAACATCTTCTACAAATCTTAGCAACAAACCAATCCTTGTTTTACTGAAATGTGATGGGAGGAAATATCAGTTCATTCATCTTTATATATAAGAAAAGCTGAGTGCAGATTTCTTTAAACCGAAACTCAAGCAGAAAAAGGCCCTTTTTTGCAAAGCCAAGCTCACATGATATACAGCCTCTGACAGCAGGACAAAGAGCTCTAAGGGTACAATATAAATCTCTGAGGTTAAACTGAGTCGTTGTCTAAAGCAGGACTTAGAGAGGATTTACAACAGAGTCAGTGCGGTGGATTCAGGTTTATTTCCCAGGTGTGTTTATCTGCAGGGTTTCTGGTGATGAGTTCAGAACATTCTCCTGTCAGCAGGCAGCGCAGGTTTGGGACTTTATTTGACCATACTGTTGAAAAACAAAGAGAAGGAGATTAGAGATCGTTTGTGACTTTTTTTATTATCATATCGTCCTATATTTGCATATTTGTTCATTTGAATGACATACTATTCATTCATTCATTCATTCATTCCCATGCTGAATAAAGTCAGAGAGTAATCAGGAATTGAGGACAAGAACTAAATATATTTTTTAAATGTTGTTGGTCAGTGTTAAGGTTTTTTTGTCTTTGGAAACAAAATAATTAAGATAATTAGCTGAAAGAGATAAGATTAAGCTTTTCATCAAAAACAATTAAATCCAAATTGTCAAATAATTTAATTAGGTAAAGGTAGCGCAGGGAGAACTAGTATGCGTTAGATATTGTGGCGTAAAAACAGTAAGTCTATCAAAATGGAAAAACTATAGTTATTTAAATTTGTACCAAAGCACTTAAGTGCAGTTAAGTAACTGTGGTCGTTTCCATTATGTAGAAAATTGAAATTCTAGCAGCTCTACAAACGATATGGTCGGTAACCTTGAGTTTATTTGGCAGTGCAATGGACAAGAACATGAACAAGTAACAAGGAAACACACATGCTTAAAGAAATGTTGTTTTGGATAATATACACTAAATGTGCTGGACACTCACACGCTGCTCTCCCTGTAGCGGTCCAGAGCCTCCTGGGCCACGACCTCGGAGAACTTGGGGTCGCTCCAGGGAATGTCGCCCGGCACGCTGACGTTCATGGCCGGAGCGTCGAAGAGCTGCACGGACACGCTCGTTTCTGCCGGCTTCTGCTCCTCGCCGGGCTTCTCTTCAGCGTCACTGCCCGTCACCTGCAGGGAAAGGTAAGAGGATGAAATCCACTGGGTAAAATAAGGACAGCAATGAATCGATAAAGAAGTGTTCGCAGTGGAAAGGTATTGAAGTAGAAATGTTATAATGAGATAGATAGCCTTTGCAGACCATTTACATTAACCTATTTAACACACTACAGGAAAGGGAAAACCCCCAAAAAGCATAAAAGGCCCTCTTTAATGCCAACCAAAAGAGAAAACTGTCATGCAAGAACACTTAAAAACTCCTGAATTAACCACACAAAAACATTCAAATACAATAATTGTCGTCTTAAGATATCATGTTTTCAGATTTTCTTTCTGTGCAGACCCTCCTATATTAATATAATATCTTTATACATTTTCTGTAGCAGCTTTTTAGAAATTCATATTTTGTTGATTGAGGAAAAACTGCATCGCTGATCACACACCTTTCACAAAGTAGGTTTAAGTGATTTTGACGTATGGAGTTTTGCCACAGGTGTACGTACCGTCTGAACCTGGAAGACGTCGGTGATGTTGGCCAGAGAGGACACCCAGCCGAACTCTCTGTTGAGCATGTCGAGGACGGAGGAGGTGTTGAGCATCTTCTCCTCGAACCTCTTCAGGAGGAGGTTGTACTCCTGAGTGAACCGCTCGGCCAGGGCCAGCGCCTCCTCCAGCTCCGCCTTCAGAGGGCCTTCCAGAGGCTTCCTCCCGGAGCAGTCTGCGGGGGAAACATCATCAAGACGCACGAGTAAGGTTAGAAAAAACACTTATCTGATTACACCGGGATAATAAGGACATTTACTTTTATTAAGTGCAGGATTTTTGGCAATTCAGTCCAAGACTATATGGCATTTCTGACCAAAAGACCTTTACTGTGGTGTATTTTTAGGTGATGTTTTTGACGACAGTGGACAAAAATCACTTATTTTGAGCTTAATATTTCATTATATCTGTAAAAACTGACATAAAAAATGTTTCGGGGAGCACTGTTAGAAAGATAAAATGCTATATCTTACCCATCTGCTGGATTTCTTTGCACTTCTGACACTCGTCTCTGAACTTGATGCAGCCGGCTGAGTTGCGGCGGATCTCCCTGCAGGTCATCGAGCCGTCGCCAAAAGGTTTGGTGATGACCACGTCCTCGTTCAGGCTGCCGTCTGCAACAAGATACAAAAGCACAGTTTAAAAAAAATGTCATCACAATCAAATGTTCGTTTTAAGTACATGTATGATTGAAAACTACGTGAAAAACCCTGTAAAATCCACTTTCAATATCCAACTTGATATTATATTTTCACATTATCACTTGTCCCATGATATGACAAAAATGTGCATACATGTCTGAGGACTTGAAGTTTGTATACCCAATAATTGCATTTTAATGGTTAAACGGTTACCTTTTGACTTAGATGGGACACATTTTTCCCTTTGTCACATTTTTATTTTTCCACAATGCAATAACAGTTTGCATACAGGTGGCCTGCCTTTTAAATCAACTTGTTTTTTTCATACTACTTTAAAAACGAATCTACCTCACTGCTTAATGTGTTAATTTTGACCTGGGTTTTTATAGATGATAGAGTAAATGCTATGAACAGACCTAACCTAAAACGACTGATCTGACTGAGGGCTTTTACAGTTTTGATTCATGTCAGAGCTGTACCTTCACTGGAAGCTGTGTCTGAGTCCATGTCCACCATGGAGCCCATAGAGCTGAAGATGTTTCTGCTCATGCCCATCATCGGGGAGAACAAATCCTGGAAGCCGTGGAACGGATCTCTGAAGAGCGAGCGAATGCTTCTGCTCCGACGAGTGAACGGTCCCAGGAAATCAGAGAAAAAGAACGATGGAGGGTTGAACTGCAGATGGTCAGCCACCTGAGAAACAACAACAACAACAACAACAACAAAGAGACACCGCCCGTTAATGCCTTTGATTCAAGATCCATTATCAGTGTTGGGAAAATACTGAATGTACTCTTCCAATATCAGAGTACACATGATAACAAAGGTATCCCAAATGTAGCTGTGTACATGACAGGATGTATGGTTACCTAGAAGAGCATCAGGACTGTTTTAGGCATATGATAGCTATGTGATTAACATGATGATTCAGCCTCTATGGAGAGAGACATATGACAAGCATGATCATTTCTGACGTGGAGCTAATCTGAACTAAACATTGAATACGGCTTTATATTCCTCCATCTTGTGACCGTGTAACTCCCTCTCTTGTATATCAGCATTTGAAGGACACTATTCAGGAACTAGTTGATGCTCTGTATGTGATGACTACTTCCATTCTTGAGAGGATCAGAAATACATGGATCCTAAGATTGAAGCTCAAGCCGGTGACGAGTGATATTTTTCTAACAATCTTCTAACAATTCTACTGTTTGAGCTTTTATATATATCTCTGTGTCCAGTGTTTGTATCCGTCTTACCTTCATGCTGTTTGAAAAGATGCTGTTGACACCGTGGGCCATCTCGGAGTATTTCTCCTCCAGGTTGGTGAACTCTTGGCTCTGCCGCTGCCCCTCCTGCTGCAGCACGTCCATGTTCTCCCCGTTGATCCAGATGGAGAAAGGGGACGTTCTGTTCAGCACCCCTTCCAGCTGCAAGCAAAGAGTCATTCTTTATATTTAATATCTGTATAAAAGATGTATTTGTTAAGCTTATCAGGAGAGGGAGAGACTGGGGTTGGGTTAGAGTTTTGTTTGTGTTTTTTTGGGAGGCTTCTGCTCCTGATACCAATATATGCCAAGAAAAAATTGCATTACAGTCACTTCCTATAATGAACCAGCAATAGGGATTCATTCTCCAAGCAGTGTTTACGCAATTAAACTCCATTATGTCCTTAAATAATGGACTATAATCAAAGCTCTGTACATGTTATCTTATCTTATGTATCATGTTCATACAAATGCTCAACTTTTACTGTGATATTCTGTTTCAATAGTTACTTTATCACACTTTATTTTTGCTGTATTATTATTTTAATTTGTATTCTGTGTTATCTTTATTTTGACCTTGTGTGAATCCTGTTTTTCATTCTGACACTGTTGCTGCCATAAACGCCTGAATTTCCCCAAGGGGATAAATAAAGTTCCATCTTATCTTATCTCTTAGTATGAGTACATGTATTGTAATGTTCTGGTCCTACCTGGCGCCCCACCAGTCCAGACCCACTGCTGCAGGTACGAGAGTAGTATTTGACGCAGGTGTTCTTCAGGCAGGGCTTGCACTGCTCCCACAGAGCCCTCATGGTGTCGTTACAGACCTCCTCCTCCTGCTCCAACTTGGCCTCCATTTCCTGAGCCGAGCGCATCGCCTCCTGAGGGCAGACAGAAACACACATTTAAAGGTCACCTATTATGCAAAATCCACTTTTTCATGTCTTTTATAAACATGTGTCTCCTCTGTGTAAAGAGATTCTGAAAGTTTCAGGAACAAAGATTCTCTCTCTTTTTCTCCTGATCCATTTATATAAAAACCTGTCTGAAAATGAGCTGATCAGATTTTGGCCACTTTATGATGTCATAACGATTTCTTGGCTTGTGTAACCATTAGCCAATCACCAACCAAGGTAACCCCCCCCCCCACCTTATCACCTGAATCTCCTCCTAGAGCACCATTGTGTTCTTTTTAACCAAATATCTCTCAGAGGGGCGTGGGGAGTGGCTCCTTATTTTCATCTAAAGTAACAGACAGAGAATCAGCACTTTGGAAACAGGGCTGAAACAGAGGGGATTATGGGATGCTGTAATGATCTGTTTGGAGCCAAACACTTCAGAGACATGTTCTGTATATATCTGAGACCTATAATATATTGATGAAAAACAGTATAATAGGGGACCTTTAACAGACAAGCTCTTATTTTGGCGGGATCCCTGTTACTTATTGTTTATCATTAGTTATCGTTGCATAAGGTTTTTCTACGGATCAATTTGGATGTATGGATCAAATAACATAATTAAATACATTTTGCTTTGATATGGAATAATGATGAGCTGTTTCTACCTCTTTTAGGTCCTTGGTCTTCTCCATGGCGTCCAAAAACTTCTGATGCTCCTCTGAAGATTTCTGCATCACGCTCTTCATCTCCTTCACTCCGTTCACGGCAGTCTCGATCTGTTTGTCCAGAAACTTCTCACCCTGGATGGAGATCTCTGTAAAGAAGAAAGAAAAGGGAATGTATCTCATATCCACTGCAGGTGAGGATTCCTGTAACAGACTTCTGCATTTTGCCCTCTTTGACCAAACTGATTATGTCATGTATTCAGTAATTCATTTGTTGGTTAACATGTATTTATATTTAATATAATTCAATAGCCTTTTAACTTCTTGCTGGGCGCCTGAAACTGCCACATCCCCACTTATTCATAAGTGAAGTGTCTTTCCTTTTCTGGGACCAGTTCAAACTAAATTACAATGCATTTGTTTTCTCTATTAATATCTAGCTATTGAAATACTGTAACTTTAGTGTCAAATGGCCAGGGTTTTAGACTTTTGTTTCTGAAAGATATTGCAGGTAACGAATATTAATAAATGTGAAATCCCAACCGTTTTTAAAGAAAGAAAAAACATTTTTTTTTATTGAAGTTTTCTGATGCCTTTGTAGAGAAACTTACGGTTAAGATCTTCTTTTGATGGAGGAACAAGACAGTTGACTGAAGCCAGAATTAAAGCCACCACGGCGAGGATCTTGGACCCCTTCTTCTTCATCATCATCATCATCATTAACATCCTCTCTGACTCTCACAGGGCCAGCAAGCAATGATGAGAAAAAAAACTGGAAAGACATGAACATACAGATTCAGTTTCAACTTCTGACTGCTGTAATGTTGTTGTAAAGTCCCTCCATCTCCACTAGAGGGCGACACGAGCTGTGGAGAAACCAGAGCCCTACAGGAGATAATGACCATCATTGCTCAGCAGTTTTCCCCCCTTACACAGCGAAACCTAAAATAACCGCAGTGATCAATACTGATAAATAATTCAAACTGATCCCTGATGAATGCATCATTTTTCTTGCATGCTGTTCCTTTCACTAAAGCGAGGTCATTATCAATCCGCTGACCTCAGATCAGTGTTTCCTGTGCCTTTGGCCAACTGTGCATTATATAAAGAACAGCAGGAGCTTTTTTCTGTTTACCCAATGTTCCTCTGTGTTTGGTCAGCTGCCAGTACAGACAGTTTTAACAGAAAGACACATTTTTTCCACTCACAAACAAACAAGAAAAATACATAGAAAGAATGTAATCAGACAGATGGACCGGCCTTATCTCGGCTCTGTGAGGCTTTTCCCAAGCAGTTTAAATCTGCTCTCCGTTGATTATTCCTGCAGCAGGACCTAATCCTCCCTTTTCCCTTAAATACATGGTAATAAATCCACCAATCAATCAGTCCAACTACGTAGACACCTTGACATTACCAAATCAGATAATTATGAGCAGAAAGATGCTAAAACACACCTTCTCGTCACCCTTCTAACCCTGAGAGATCATGAGCAACTCCTTTATACATAGTGATTCTGTCCATTTGGTCAAAAAACACTTCAGATCAGAGCTTAGAGGGATGCAGTGAAAAGTCAATTGTTGAGTATCTATATTCAGTATTTTTATAAAATGTTAAAAATGAAATATCTCAAATTCTTATGTAAACGTATTGATCAGACTCCTCCCCTCCTCAGTGATGTTTGTGCAGTGCATGCTCGCCCACCTTTAACTGTTTCTATGGAAACAAGTAAAAAGTACTGCATGGTTTTTTTACATCATATTTGGGATAAATCAGTCCCCAAAAAGTGACCTATTGACATACAGTTTCTGCACTTTTTCAATCTTATTCCACTTTGTCTGGCGGTATAACATACACAGAACACTCAGTAATGTGAAGTTGCAAACTTTTCATTCAAGCTCAGATGTTCAAGATATTTTTATGGCTGCTGCATTAAATATAATTTAAATATTTAATACGCAGATCATCTAAATGTCAGCTGACTCATTTAGTATCTTAGGACACATAACGAAATAACATAACATAAGGATTACCTCAAACTCAAATGGATTGTGTCACCTTGTAGATAAATCTAGTTTACAATTATAATTATTAAAAGGATGATACATTCAGTAGTGTCGATGTAAATTCTCTAATTCAATGTGCTTTTAATCTGCAGTGAGAAATGAAAAAGAACGGACTGGACGCCCACCTTTCTGTAGGGCCTAAAAAACTCAAATGTCCTACTTTCTCCATATGAGCTCATCTGTCCACGATGTTAACACGAACAGTGCAGCAAACTGCGGCGGCTTGCACAATGAGGTCATTATTCATGCCACAATAAGCCTCTCGCTTTAATTACAAGTTACTGGAAGGTTAGTAAACAGGGGAAGACTGGGACCAGTGAGACCTTTTTTTTATGAGAAAAAAGCAGAATGAGTAAATCTTGACGTGCAGAGAGAGGAAAGAATGAGCAACGCAGGAGGAAAACACCGAGCCTGAGAGAGCTAGACACAGAGGGAAAGGTTAACGGGGAGTAAGTCAAACATATAAAAAGGAGAAGGAGAGAAAGGAGAAATAATTTACAAGGCAGAGGTGGAGGGACATTATTTGCTGAATAGCAGCTGCAGGGATCCTGGTTACACAACTGAAAGAATGCAAACCCAGCGACCGTCCAGATGTTGCCAGAAAGGCCTTCCAGAAAGTTCTGTTTCAGCTTTGTGGAGTAAAATACAGTAAAAGTGTTTGTGTCTATATCTACAATTATTTTAATCTAAAACCGATATTATTACACATATGGTAATAGTATATTACTATTATCTTATCAACTTTGTATTTTATTATTATAGTATATACTATATATCATGCTTTTCTCTTCCATTTCTATTCTGCATGCAGCACTTAATGGCATTGTTATATTACTATATAGTCTGTCACACATATTGCATTATGTATATCACTACATGCTATCCTATGAAGCTGAAACTATTTATTGATTTGTTGCCTAAAATAGATTGAAAATGATCTTTTAAATATTATCTTTCTTGAGCTTCTGAATCCCCTTTCTGCTTCTGTCTTATTCCCTCTATTAGAAACTCAAACCTACACAAACAGCTCTGTCAATAGCAGAATACGAAGGACGAATTAATCTAATCTGGATCATCAGGGCTTCTTCTACAACAAATGGGACACTGGCACATGTGACCTCATTTTGGCCTCATTTCAGATGTTTGGGGATTTGAGTACCCAACGCATACACCTGTCATGTGGTTATAGAGAAATGAAGGTCATTTCTAAACTACAATACCTTTTTATTTTTAGAACTGTTGATATTACAAATAGTTATTCTAGGCATATATGCACATTGGAGGAAAAATATGACTGCCAGAAATGTATTTTTTCTTTCAACAGTTCATTAACAAAAAGCATGTCAACGTTCCTATTTCACTGTTATATTGGTGCCTGGTGTGCCCAGTTTAAAGTGCATTAAAGAAAAACAACAACAACATGATGTCATCTACCCTAATCCAGTTGTTTTGATCCAAAAATGGAGGTCACACCCATGAGTAAGCTATATAAGCAGCAGTCACCTTGTCAGACATTAAAAACAACTAAAAGAACCACATTTAAAAGACATGCAAGATATATAATATACAGCCGAATCAAAGTTAGAGATGTTGACATGTCCTGAGCTAAACGTGGGAAATATGTTGCACTCTATTCTATTTTCATTTAGCATAATAACACTTTTATCACGACTTGCATTAAAGATATTTTCTAAAAGCATCACCAAGCTGCAGATTCTCTACAAAATAAAAGCGCCTCTGACTCACCTCTGTATGTTTCCTGAGACTCCAGACCGTCTGAAGCTGCGTCGGTCTCTCTGCTGCTGGTCTTTATACACGGATAACTGCGAAGGTGCAGACACGTGACTCATGCTGCACGGCGCCGCTACTGTCAAGCTACAGCAAAATAAAAGCCCACTTCCGCTATTGCCCTTCAAAATAAAAGGCTATCATGAAAATGTCTTTCAAAGTTTAGGGAAAACGCAGTCATGGTTAAGTATTCAGTTCCCTACTTAGGTATAATTACTAAAACTACACTGTAAAACCCATAAAAAACTAAAAATGTGGCTTTTCTAGGTCGTCATACTGGCTCACTTCTAACGGTTTACTGCCAACGGTTTACTGCCAACGGCTAACCGCTAACGGTTAAAAGCTAACAGCTTAATGCTAATGGAACTAGGGTTAACTGCTAGCGTCTAGATGCTAAGGGTTAGCTTTTCATATGAGACGTGCTTTCCATGCTTTTTTTTATTCAGAGAGGGGATGGTGTCTCGTCAAAAAGAAGCTTAAATTATATCAAGCACCTTTCTGAGAGGATTAACAAAGTAGAAAACAGAAGGGACAATGTTGTGAAGTTTGGCAAACATAGACAAATGGACCAAATTAACTACTGTTATGTCACATAGTGTATTTCTGGTTTCGCATTAGTTCAAGTAAGTTGTTTACCTACCATTTACCACCTGGAAACACCACTGCATAATTCCTGAATACGTTTTAAGTAGTGAGAAAATATTTATCTTGACTTTCATCAATGATGCATATTATAGCTATCTGTTATTAGAAATGTCACTATGATTAATGGCTATTTATGTGTACCACTGAATAATTACCTTGTTTCCTCTACCATTTGTAAACAACATTGTGATTTTATTTTGAAATCTAAATGCGTTTAATTTTTGTTATTGTGTATAACTTTACCTGGCCTGAGCCTAAGGATTTGACCAGAATATTTGTAATTTACTGGCAGCAGCGCTCAGAGAAAAACAGTTGATTCATCCTGACAATGACTCAACATTTACCAGCTCCCCTTTCGCCTTTTCACAGACAAACATGTGACCTAAAACAAAAGTTACATGCACAATTCATAAAACGGTTTCCATATTGGCACCAAGTCTTTAGCAAAGCCTTAAAATTAGTATTCAATAAATGTGCATATGCATACTTGCCATCTTAAATGTAAAGGAAATGGAAACAGGAAACATAGATGCAATGCAGCCATCATTATTGTTATGGATGGCAACTGAGCTTTAACTGCTTTCTCAGTGCTTAGTTGTGAACATATAGCCTACTGAAGGATGTGGGAGTTACCGGTACTAAAACAATGCAACAAAAATAAAGACACAACAATCCTAGAGGCAGTGTGTTAGTAATGCAATCTCACCTTAAAACGGCAAAAATGACTCTGAAACCAGTCGTTATTGATACTAAAGTATCTTCAAACAAAACGTCAATCTTTTAATCCTGATAAACAACAAGAGAGGACTGTGTTATTTAGAGGTGATGGATGTTCCAGTAAGTCACACACACACACACACACACACACACACACACACACACACACACACACACACACACACACACACACACACACACACACACACACACACACACACACACACACACACACACACACACACACACACACACACACACACACACACACACACACACACACAGATTCCTGAGTTCTGTGTCAGCAGCAGTTATCTCTCTGCAGAGTTGTGCAGATGTTTACAGTGTATTATAATACATCTTGTGATATTTGATAAGTTTAAACATAAGCCTGTGACAAAGGCTCAGGAATCTGCTGGTACTTTAACTAATAAAGAGTTTATTTTGGAAACTGTAAGACTCAAAATTGTCACAGAAAAACAACTAAGTGCAATAGCTGATTGTAACACTAGATGGCAGGAGCTCCATTCTTATACAGTACATTCTCAACACTGAATACATACAGTACTTGACTGTGTATGTTCAGTTGTTTGAGGAGTGTTATATCTTTCCTTTTATACACAGTATTTATAACACATTTCTGAGATTAAGTTAAAATGTAAAAATAATATTCAATATCTTTTCCCTTTTTCGTTTTTTTAACAAACATTCAGGAAGTCACTTTGAGCCTTTTAAGAAGCATCCCACTGGATCTAATGGCGCGTTTCCACTACAGCGCGGAGCCCGGCCTCGCTCGGCCTCGTTAGGCCTTGTTAGGACCAGCTCATGATGGCGCGTTTCCATTACAGTTTAGGAACTGGGGCAGTAACTATAGTAACGCAGTGTAGGCGGAGCGATCGGCTTTTTGGTGGGGGGAGTCATGCTGCTTAAAACTGCCGTGACGACTTATTTGTTAGAAGTGAGCTTTAGAACAGATAGGGACACAACGCTTTCAAGCAAATAACAGAGCGTTAGAAAAAACGTACCATGCAGAGACTCCAGTAACGCCGTTGCAGAGTCCAGGCCTCCATCCCTCCCAACGCTAGCCGTCTATGGCCGTAAATGGTGTCCATTAGCTCAAACCACTTCCAGTTTTTCCTACTGGCACCACTCGTGTTGTTATTATCTTTGACCAAGCGATATTCACTCTTCATCTTTTTGAATTTTTCCCTACACTGCACGACAGTCCTCGAGTAGCCGCTTGTGGACATCTGTGTAGAGACCTCCTGAAATACTTTAATATTGCGAGTTGTCCCGTCGAGCTCCCGCTGGATCTTATCATCTGCAATGTAATGTAGGAACGTCGTCACTTCCTCGACCAACCAGGGCGTGCTTTTCTTTGCCATTTTAGCTCCTCTGTTGACAAAAATGCTGTTTATAAAAATGCTGCAAGCTTCGCTATATATATATGCGACGCTAGGGATTATCTCGCGCGCCGATTGTGACGATTCTCTCTGACCAATCAGCAGTCGAGAGTGTTGACGTCACAACTCAGCCTGGTTGTTCCTGGCCCTAGAACCACGATTTTATGAGGCCAGAAAAACTGTGAATTAGGACCCGCCGGCCGGTACTAGGCCAAGTGGAAACGCAACCAAAGTCGGCCGCTGACGTCACAGCCCTCTTAAACCGGGCTCCACGCTGTAGTGGAAACGCGCCATAAAATAAGTCAACAGGAGTTACCAAAACATCAGTGTGAAAAGACAGAGTATAGAGAGAATACTGGACTTCTAGTTAAATGTGAGTGGGACAAAGTGAAACAATTTGCTCTACACTCGGTCCAATATGGCCCCCATGTGTGAATTCCAGCCATTCGGGACACAGCAGCCCCCATTAAACAGCAGCCAGGGTGATGGCGTAACTACAGCTTTAGTTGATTGAATCTATGAAACCATGTTTATATCCATTGAAAACCATGCATGCAAAAGTGACAGACAGTGTTTAAATCACAGTGATCACGTTTGGGGGAGTGGGACAAACCAGATGTCAACTGTAAAAGTGTTCCTGTATATCACTTTGTTCCTGTTTTCCCACACTGTTTTCCCTCACTTGCTGTGTTTCTTTTTTGGTGACTAATTTGTTTCACCATATACTCCGGATGGAGCTTCATCGAACAAAGATGGATGTGTTGTTGCAAAAGATCAAATTGTTGTCAGACATGCAGTGCAGAAGATGGGATTCTTGGAGCATCTTGCAGTGTTTACCCTTTACTCCCTTGCACACGCACAGATGTTCCTCAACGCATACATGCATACAGAGATAACTCAAATTTGCTATAGCTTTTTCACTTATTTTGAGGCATTGGCTCTACAGGATGTTTCTGATAAACAATTCTGGATAACACATGCAGTTTTGTTTTGCCCAACAAATTAGGACAATGATTGTGAA
Organism: Dissostichus eleginoides; assembly: GCA_031216635.1. NCBI lineage: Eukaryota > Metazoa > Chordata > Actinopteri > Perciformes > Nototheniidae > Dissostichus > Dissostichus eleginoides. Next base: position 22,843,257 of record CM062281.1, on the reverse strand, counting down.
AGAGCCTCATCCGGACAACATAGCAAAAACAAATTTGGTTTTGGCATTTGTTTTAACACAAATGTGGAACAAATGGGATTTCCAATTTGTCCTGGTGCTAGTAGAGATTTTGTTGAGTGTGACTCATTAAGTTCCCTGCACTTTTAATCGCATTAAAGGTCAGTGAATGAAACGCGTTTATCTACGTGCGCATAAGGTGCATGCAAGTTCTTCTGAGATGTCTTTTTAAATCAAACTTTTGTGGTGTGAGGTGATATGTCATATTTCTCAAATGTTTGCCCTTTACTTGCATTGTCTTGAGTTTTTGAAATGTTCCCACAAATGTTCCAAACAGCATCCTCTTTGCATAAAGAAGCAACGGGGGTTTGGGGAATGTGGGGTCAATTTGAAGAAACTGAAGCATAACAATCATTGTTTTTAGATCTCACAAGACACAAGTCTTTAAAAGGCAACTCCAAATAAAGGGATACATCTTGTTGACCATTAAAAAAAAACGCAACATTTGGTCTTTTGTAAAAAACATCAGCTGTCTTTACTCTTTCTTTTACTTCCTGGTATTTTACTGGCTCAAATCTTGAGTCTTGTTTAAGTTGGAGTACTCGGTCGATTTTTGGCAGTATACTCCAACATTGGCTGGCTCATGATGGTTAGGATTTAAAAATATATAATTATGCATAAGAACCAGACAGTTTATTCCTAACAAACTTTTTTGTCAAGAAATGGTACATGTCCCACAACGCAACTGTTCAGTTGGAGATTAAGATGTGTGTAATGCTAGTAGTATAAAAGTGGCGAAGAGATGAGGAGCAGGATATAGGTATGTTAAACTTACTTATTTTGATTCCACATCTCCTTTTATCACTTGTAATGTTCAGACATAACTGACATTCAATTATTCAAACTTCACATAGCTCTAAAAGCTCAAAAATGTGCTTAAAAACCCACTCTCCAAGTCGTAACTGTCTAGTTAGTTGACATCTCTAGCACTACAACTTATGTGAGAACATTTTACACATTTTGACTAAAACAACCTTTGTTACATTTGTTACCAGCTTATGTAAGTTAGATGTTTCCATCACACAGGCCAACGGTGCACATGTGGAGTTAAAAAGTACTGGCCTTGAGGTTTGTTTACTTTGTGTTGTTCAGTGTAAAAGGTTTACCAGCTGTAGATCCTGTGTGACTACCTAATTATCTGTTACATGACCCTTTGAATTCTTCTGTTTTGCTCCACTTTGTCTGTGTGTGTGTGTGTGTGTGTGTGTGTGCTCTCCACTGTTAAATTGGCCAACGAATTAAAACCATGTAGCTCTGCAGCCAATACTGGATCAGTGGCATGGATTTCAACATCTCTATACACACGCTGGCTTCCAACACAAAACATAATTATCAGCAGGCTTAATTGGTCCCATTGGTGGTAGTGAACGACCCATGGCTAACAGATCAACTTCAAACATTTGGACGATTCTGGTATCAATTTCGGGGAAATGGTGTTTCTGGGTAGATTCATGGGTATGAGTGTGTTGGAATGTGCATGATTTAGAAACTTCACATTCTGGTGGCTTCAAGATCAAAGTCCTGCTGACGGATGTTGGTCATTAAATTACCTCATAAGATCCTCATTTGTTCAAACTGTAGCATCAAAAGGACGGGATGGAAAAAGGGTCTTCAAAGGCATGCAGGGATGTAGAAGTAATCAGAAAAAGGGCGTTATGCACTAAGATGTAATGCAGAACAATTTGACTTTTTGGGCTGGAAAGTGTTTATCTAAATAGCTTTTATTTATTGTGTGACCATTAGTTGTTGTGGGTGTGTGGGATTTCAGCCTTTGCAGACTATTACAAGCAAACAAACCTCTATAACACACTACAGGAAAGGAAAAACCCTAAAAGCATAATAGGGCCACTTTAAGTCAATAAATGAAAATGTATTTCTACCCTGGTATTGCTACTTTTACTCAAGTTATGACCTGAGAGCCACCTCTGCTGATGTCTGTGCAAAATACACAGTGGTTTTCATATTTTTTGGATGAGTATGAATATAATAACCCACTAGAATAATACACACATCTTCTCTTTTTTGCAGAGGCAGGAGAGGAAATTAAAGAGGTGAGAATCAGCGATGCCAGACAACCACTGGAGCTGCCTCGTCAGCTGGAAGGCCGGATGTGTGTGTCGGTGAGATTATTACACCTGCTGTTAAGTCTCACACATGCATAGTGGAGGTTAGCTTGAGCAAACTGAGAAGACTGCGACCCGGTGCCAGATAGGGATTATAGCTTTGACATGTGTGTGTTTGTAGGAGTGTGTGTAGGTGTAGGTGTGTGTTCAGAGAAACTGTTTTTCTGTCTCACAGGCCAAGGCCACTGAAGTTGCTCTCACACCACAATGTTAAAACATTTGTTAGCAATTAGCCTTAGCCACAAACTGACTTTCAAAAACACATGGACCCTCCCTCCCTCCCTTCTTTTTTTCACCCTGTCCCCTTTCCAGTCCCTCCTTCCCTCCCTCATTTTCCAGTTTCTTTGTTCCCCCTCCCATCTCTCTCTCTCTCTCCCTTTCTTACCACCCCTCTTCTTTCTCGTCCTCCCCTCATGCTCCATTTCCTCCGTCTCTCTCTCACATGGTTTCTGTCTGAGGAGGTTTAGTTTCCTCAGGCTCTGGATGGGAGAGGGATGATGCCAGAAAGCTGCAGGCAGACGCACATGTTCAAAACTTAAGAGGAGCTTTGGGCAGTTTCCTTCTGCACTAATAGATTTAAAAGAATATTTGAAATAATCTACAAATCAGGCTGCAGAGGTGTTTTTCTTTTGGCCATACGGAATAACACTCAATGTGGCAGAATCCTCAGGTGTTTGCTTGTTGTTCACCAGTTTTCCAACATGTGGAAGTAAGACTTTTCGGGACTTTTGGGCGTTCTTTTTTCTTTGGAAAACTGGAAAACCTTTCACGGATGAGTTTGCTGGCACCTCAAAGGTACATTGCTGACTGCCTTTGTTGTTCCTGGACACTTGCTTTGTGGAAAACAAAGTGAAGGGGACTGCAATATCACCACCATCACTTTGAGCATCAGAACCACAAGTTGTTTAAAAAGGATTCTTGAGAGAGGAATCATGAAAGGTACAGTAATTTCTGTGATTTCTTTCTTGAGCACCTACAAATTCCATCTTCTTAGTCAATTGGTGCAAAAAACACATCTTAATGATACCAGGGTGCATTTTCCAGTGTGAAAATACATTTAAATGTAGACAGGAACAGACCCTGGCATTGTGGCATGCAGGCAGGCACCTGCACAGGGCACCAGCGCCTACATATGCTTCTCATCTGTTCTGAAACCTGGCAGCGTGGATCCTGAGAAAGACCAGGGTTTGTTGTTCTTGGATGTGAGGCTTTGATCAGTCAGCTTTAAATCTCTAAATGTGTGTGTGTGCACACCACAGCCCCGTTTCATAACACATAAAATGTCCTATAGCCCTGCCAATCTACCACAGATTGACTTAATATCCAGCTTTAAGGAGAAGGAGTGAAAACATAACATTTAAATTTGAGCTTTCTCATAACATGGCATGAAAGGGGAGCTGCCCCCGGCTTTGAAGAGGGCCGGGGCTGGTACACGGTTCTCAGACGTACAGTACGAGAAGTGAAAGGCTGACAGAAATGGGAGGATACGGTGGAAGGGGCCGGAATAAATCCCACATGTGGGGTAGCAGCTTCAAAAGATGCTGACATATTCATTACTAACAGAAATCTGCATATAATTGACTATTTCCTGTATTTATTTTTGTTGATAAGTGAAATCTTACTATATTCTTGGAGCTGCCTCTTTCATTGGGTTTAGTTTTGATGACATTTCAGTTTCTGTGGTGGCTCTGTTTTATTGTCCTTAATGCTATAAAGCTCGCACCGAAACAGCAATCATTCAATTATAGCTAAACAATTAAAACAGTTTTATTTACACTGCAGCAACACCAGCCTAGCCATTTCTCATGTAATGTTAAATGTGAAAACACATGCTGAACACAGCATGTGCTAAGCAGACAAACAGTGTTAGTGTTATGTTACAAAATCTGATCTTAATTTTTCCTGATCATACTTATTATACTACATCTAACTAGCTCCACACTGCAATACAAAAGCAAAGCTGTTACTTTAAGTCTTACAGTAGCTCCTACATGTATACCTGGTAGGGATGCTGACTTTAGACTCAATCTATATACAGTTCATATTTAAAATCCTTTATACAGGGTTCTCACAAGTAAGATTAAATTCAGCTGAAAACAAAATTGTTCAACTAACATAATTTGTTACAAGAGATGAAAACTGCTAGACATTTGTCATTGTAGCCGCTAAAATTGAAAGCAGTAAATAAGAAGCAACTTTTGGCTTATTCAAGGAAAAGAAAATTATTAAAGGGCCCATGTCATGGCCATTTCTACTGATCATAATTCCATTGTTGAGGTCTACTAGAATAGATTTATATTGTGCAATTTTCCAAACTCACATTGGTTTCTCAAACAGCATCTCTGTATAGTATGTGTATTCACTCTCTGTCCTAAACGGCTTGTTGGAGCTCCTGCACCCCCTCCCTGTGAGCCCACTCTGTTCTGATGATTCTATCACCGTTACAGCGGAACATCAGTGATTATTGTTACAATGGCGTTAGCAACCAGAAAATGACACCAGTAATGACAAACAGATGAGAATGCTGCGTGGGGTCTGGGTGCCGTGTTGGCGGGACGATGCGCGGCTCGCTGCTGCGAGGAGCGGACAGTGTGAGCTGGGTTCATTCCCTGCTTGCTGCGTGGGGTCTGCGAGACAGTGAGACATCGCGAATGGACGGGAAGGGGGGGGGGGCTGCAGCACCTCCAGCTGCGAGGCTCCACTTGCACCCGCAAAGTTTTCTGCAAAAAAAATACAGCTACCTAGCTATACGTATTAGTAGTTTTGTGTGAGCACCAAATGCTTGGCTTCACTATTGGTTCATTTGACATGTTTCAAATTAAAGTGATTTCGGTAGTGGGTGTTTCCAAAGTTGTTGTGTTATAATGTTATTCAATATGGCTTAGTCATTTTCTTTGATGTGGATTCTTGGATTTAGGTTTGCAGAGTGTATAACAATTGTACTTCTTTACATAAACACTTACAGGCAATCATGGACAGCTTATGAGTAAAAATAAAAGGAAATCAAATCAAACTAAAGTTTAAGTAAGCACATGTCTCTGCTCCAGGCGAGTGTCCAGGAGAGAAGCTGCCTTGAACTACGAGTCGATACAGCAAATTAACTCTCAAGAACATATACAGTTCTCTGCTCAGCCAAACAGTACAGGAGGTCTGTTGATGTGGTTTCCAGCCCTGCTCGACCAGAACCAAACATGCTGCCTCATACATTCCTAACAGGAGGAGGGGGGGACAGAGGAGGTGAGGCAGGTGTATGGTTGGCAAAGGAAAAGGAAAGATTGAGCAAAGAGGAGAAAGGGAGGTGCAGAAAGAGACATTCAGTTTTTTATTCCACATTTGCTGTGGCAGCGTTATAAATGTAAATTCATTTTGAATTTGGATAAAAGGAGAACAAGATGAATGTCCTATTGACTTGATTTTTCTGTTTACAGTGTACACTTTTTCCATTTATTTTTGCCATCTTGGAATAATTATCTGAAATGTCTCTGCTGTACTTCTTCCTGTTTTTAAACCAGCTCCAGCAGCATGTAAAACGGCTGAAACTGCAGCAACTGGTCACATATTAAGAAGTCAGTGGTTAGAAGTAGAAGCTTTTTGTTACCACCATAAAGGAGATTGTTTTCGGTTAGGTTTATTAGTTTGTCTGCAGGATTACATTAAAGCTACCCTGTATGAAACTTGGTGTTAGGGTTAGGGTTAGGGTTAGGGTTGTGGCATTGGCCAAGAAAGAAACCCTTAATCCAAATGCAAATCACAGGGCAGATACACGCAATCGTTTTTATTACTTTTCAGTTTGTTTTAGATGCATTTTATGGGCAATACTGTTCATGTAACTCTTATAGTGAATGGCCAGTATTCGCACAGTTAGGATTGAGTTAAAAAATACCTGATAATGCTAACTTAACATTAAGTTTACATAATTATTTAAAGGGGACCTATCATGCAAAATGCACGTTTTGATGTCTTTTATACATAAATATGTGTCCCCGGTGTGTCGGGGAACTCACGCAGCGTCAGAAAATAAAACCCTCTTTCTTTTCCTCCGTACCCAAATCTCTAAAAACGGGGGTACAACGGAGCTGATCCAGATTTGCTTCCGATATGACGTAATATCGGAAATGTAGGCTGGCTTTACACCCACGGCCCTATCAGAAAAGTTGCTATCAGAAACAATGCCCGACTGTTTTGGACGTAATATGGTCGGTGTTTACATTAGCACCGCTAACACTCAGAGCTAACCTGTACTGGAGAGCATGTGTGTGAAGAAGCAGGAAATAAAAAAGGAACTCACCTTGTGGTATAACCGGCAAGAGAGAAAGCCTTTGAGCTCCATACTGTTTCAGAAATAATCCTTGATAATCCATGATATGGCGTTTCATCACCGCAGTATTTAGTTTAGACAGTAGCTGCCGGGTCCCGCATGAGCTCAGCCCCCTCCTTTTTTTTTTATCAATTTTTTTTTTTTAAAGCTTTATACCCCAAATCAGCACTTTTGAAACAGGAAGTGAAATAGAGGGATATGAGGCATGGCTAGAATGGGGGATCTGTTTGGTATTTTTAGCAAAACACTTCATAGACATGTTTTTTATATATTTTTTATATATCTGAGACCTATGCTATTGCCTAAAAATAGCATGATAGGTCCACTTTAACTTCATTTTGATCCGTTTCCTTGTCAATATGAACAGGCAACAAATTAGCATGCTAGCTGTCAATAGTTGGTTGTTTCTGTTAGATAGCACTTGGCAGTTAGCGGAGTATGCTTTTATTGACAATTAACATCTAACATACATATTAACTCATTTGTGTGGTGTAACTCATTTAAATTCACTGACGGTCAAATATTATCTAAGAAAACCCTCATGTTATGACTAGACTAACGTGTCCACATTTTTAATTCAAGTGTCCACTTACTTTTAACATTATATTTGATGGTCCTTTTGGAAAGATGTTCTTATGTTTTATCTCCATTATGTGTCTGTAGAAAGTCCCTATAGAGGTGATCATGAGAGATAAGAGGGCAAGTAAAAAAAGTGAGAGGCCTGTAAATAAAGCATTAGAGAATATGGTAAACGCCCTTTGGCCTCAAAGCCGTGTAAACTTAACAAGGCATGTCTGTGTCTCAGCATGGCAGTCCAGAGCGGTTTTGGTCCTGAGAAAACATGATGCGTTTACGGGATCTTGAATCGTTTCACTGCCTGACTACGATAAATGAAAAAGTTCTTGTCATGGCTTGTGAAAAACTTCAGCTTCGCAGTCTGAAGCAACACATACCAGGCGTTAAAGTTTTGCGAGGAGACCACACATTCCAGTCAGAGGGCAGCTAAATGACTTGGATGTCAACAGAGGTTTGGAAAGGGACTCATTTCGCTTTATGAGTTGTGGTCAAGACCTCCACTCTAATCTGGAGCAGGGCCCATCTCGGGACTCCTGGTTTCACTTAAAGCTGGGAATTACTGAGGTTTTGAGGGGGATTTTTCTGGTAAAATGAACTTAGTCAAATAATAAAGGCATGACAAGTTTAAAAGAGGGTATCTTTAGTTGTCATTCAAATCCCACCGTGAAGTGAAGTTATTATAATTTTTTTTGAAACTATGTTTATTGTTTTTTTTTAACAGCATACAGTTATTCTATCAGAGCATGTATCAAAAGTAGGTAAACAGATCTTCACTTTATAGAAAAATAGGTAGAGTAACAATGTAATTACTGCTTAACACCAAGGCAAACAAAATCCCACACAGACAGAAGACAAACAGACATACAAAAACAGACAAACAAAAAAAACAAATAAATAAATAGAAAACCAGTCAGCTAAAACAAAAATGTCAATAAACAATACATGTCAGTACGACAGCACCTCCTCCCCGCAACAACCCGTCCAGTGTTGGGACCCCTCCAAAAAGCAAAAGTTTAATCAGGAATGATTGGGAACTTGGGCTGAAGTGAAGTTAAAGGACACTCAGGGCATGTTACCCACCAAGTATTACACAATCCCCTGGCAAAAGTTAAGTCCAGAGGGAGAAAGAAGGGAGGGACAGGGTGGGGAAAGGGTTTGGAAAGTCCCCCTAAGAGGAACCACCACAGAGAAACCACAGACATGAAGAAGTGCTGAGGGTTAGCTGACTCAAGATCAGGCCTGGCGCTGCGTTCACAGACACTAAAGGTGGTGAAAGAGTAGAGGGAGGGAGCTGAGTGGGTGAAGAACAACATCCTGATATTTCAATTTTTTCGTACTTTGTAAAGTTTCTACCCTTGCTTTCGCTTACTAGCAGCCCCGTGGGTCGTCTGTAATTGATACTCACGTCCACCTGTACAGGAATCCATGTGGAACTGATTAGAAACAATCAGAAATGTTTATAAAAGCTCTGTAAACTAACCTGTAACTTGTCCATCCCATATCCTGCGTCGCTTGATATTTTCATAGGTGTGGCGGCTGGTCCACTGTACACCAGCTGAGCCAGCGACTTTAACTACAGTTTAAGACTGAAAAACCTGGTCTGCTACACAGTAAGGTTGCTATGAGGGAAACGTATCTCTCCCAGATTAAGCAAGGAAATATTTGCAAATATGGTAATTCTCCTGACCTTGTTGTTTGCCTACTTTTATTGCATCCTCTGCTATTCAGTACTACTCCATCCTTTTGAAGAAAAGTGTAGTTTTGTTTAGATAAGGTTTAATATATTGTGTCTAGCTTGTCCCTCAAGTATCCTTACAGTGTATTTACTTCTTGTCTCAGCACAAGTGCACACATGCTGCTGTGTGTATTCTAACTGCAACCACAATTTTCCAACCTCAGTCTGCCTCACTGTCTGGAAAAATAACCTGTCTGGTCAGGTCTCTCAGGTAAAGTGTGCCTTTTTGTCAAATACATTATTTTAAGCCTCTTAGTGCTCCAAAATGTGGTCCCAAATATTTAAAAAGTCCTTATGTCAACCCATAGGGCACTAACCAATGATGTAAACAGTGGCCTCACATGAACACCACATATGTTTTGGAAATGTTCGAACGTGTCGCCAAACATAAAGCTACTTGCCTGCTTGTGAGTTCAGTACTAATTGTATATTTAGTGCATTTTTTTCTCAATACCCCCCTTTAAAGCCCTGAAGAGGTAAAATGACCCAGAAGTTCACAAGACTAACAGCAAATATGAAAAGAAAAAAAGATGTGAGGCAGAAGTTTGTTCTAAATCTTGTTAATCATGCTGCCATAACCACTTTTAGCGCTGTCAAACCTTTATTTTATTATTTTTCAATGCCGTTTGTTTATAGAAACCGGAAGACCTTATTGCATGATCGGTTTAAATGATCTGATCCCTCTCTTGAAAGCAAAGTGACTTATCTGTTAACGTCATGAAGGGTTCATGCAGATCCTCCATTTTTGTTTATTTGTTGATTATTGCCAAATAAGGTTGTTGATGACGACTTGCTTGAATTGTCAAATGTCAAAGCCTGTGACCTAAGCTTTTCATCGACATAACTGTAGCTATGTACGTATGACAAATAAAAGCCTTGAACCTTGAAGAGTACATTTGACAATGAAAGAGTGAGGTAACTGATTAAGACTGATCCAAATACAGTTTTCAGTTTTTCCAAAGTGTTCAGCCATTGCCTGACTGTATAGGTGTGACCCGGTAGGCCCGGTGCTGTCAGACCCGCTCAGTTCTGCTCTGTGAGTGTTGGACAGGTCGACTTCCTCACTAACGAGACCTTAGGTTTTTTTCAGAATGGAAAACATGAGAGAGAGAAAAAAAAAGGGAGGGAGGTGAAACATAACCGAGGAGCTAGACAGATATTTGAGGGTGGATACTGATCGAGATATTGTGGAATTTCAGCTTTCAGAAGCAAATAATGTGCTGACATTCAAACATTTGAATCTGACCCTTCTTGTCATGCCACAGAAACCCCCAAAAATTACAAGTATTCAGTTTCCCTCCAGAAGTGCATTTTAATCAGGGTGGGAATGTTTCTGAAACAGGATTTAGCCGTGTGGGACATGATTACTCTCCACTTAAACCCAGAATAATGATGGTATGGGATCCTTCTACTACACTCATCATACTCTATTGCTTTTAAGTTGATGTTGAATGTTCACTGTTTAGTTATATATATATAGATTTTAGGTGGCCAACATTTTTAAACAGTTACCTTACAAGCATTTAGGTCAGAAGAACAAGCTGTACACACAACATTTGAATTGTTTCACCTTATAAAGTTGATGGAAATGTTAGAAAAGCAATTGCACATTTACACATCTAGCAGACACAGAGCAACGTTAGCATTCTTTTGCTTGTGCACTTCGTATATTCACACACCTTTTAGTTTTCTGTTGAAATCCTGAGAAATATACGTGGCTCTTTTAGTCTCCATTTGCTCCGCTATGTTGACCAGACTTTGTGATTCTGCTGTTTGTTTTAGGAAAGGTAGTGTTAACTGGCTTTATCCGAATTAGTTGCCAAAAGATATGCCTGCTGGTGCTTAAAACTATCTTAATGGGAGCAGTGACAGTGAAACAAAACAGTGACGTTAAGGCCCAAACAACCCAACTAAGGTGATCCGTATAACTGAGGGGTTTGGTGGAGTTCACCATCCTTTACTCCTCTCCTCCCTCCATCATTATGGCCGCCTCAGTGTTTTGTGACCTCAGCTTTTCCTTCGCTCACATAAACATTCACCTCATCGTGGCATCTGCAGGCCGAGTGTTCTCTTCTCTATCTAAACTTTACTGACATTGTTTTAGGAGATTATAGCATGTGTTTTCTTTATTTGGTTAAAGCCAAAGTTAAACAATCATGTAAAACTACACAGACTGTTATGGTGACAGCTCTCCTTTTGGATGAACACACATATGCAGTTTTAGGTTGCATTAAAATAGTCTGATGAAATGAAAAGATATGTTTTTATCTGTTGGACAAAAACAACTTATGGCAAATTATGTTTTTGACACATCTTGATCAGACATTGTGTGCAGCTGTTTCTCGTCTTCTCTCCCGATGAGAGACCACACTTTTCTTCATGTGGAGCTGATTATGTGGTTAACCATAGATATTGATTCACAGCAGACATTTTGGTTTCAGATAACATTTTGCAACATTTTGTAGTGGCTTGAAAAAGGTTATAAAAGGAAAAAGATATTTTATCAACTCAATGTGTGCTGTAAACTATAAATCCACACTTACAGTTATACCAATGTTTCACCTTAAACAAAACACATTAAAGGTACAAACATTAAGTGTAAGACAAGGTCTCACTTAATGCTTCTGCTGATAAGCATTTTTTATCTCTTACATTGAGAATTGCAACTTCTTACGTTGTCTCCACCAATGTATTGTTTAAAGAAATTGTGTCTTAAGGACTAAACACTCATTGCCTCGGGTCTATATTTGACTATTCAACCATATGTTTAACCAAAATAGCAAGGGCGTTATAAAGGCCTCCTGTTTGAATATGATTGGATGTTATTAGTCAGCTGATGAATAAGCAGCTAAAACCTTTCAGAGCCACTTTAAAGCTAACAAATGGTGAGTTTTTGAGACCAACGACATATATATTTAGTAGAATATTAATTTAAATGACATCACATCTGTCTAGACTCAGTCAACACACGTTTTCCACATTTCTACGATCAGAAGCGCCAGTGCAAAGTCATTTCGATGTGCTTTATTTTACGGACAGGTCTGGAGTAACATGTGCACACATACATTATGTAATACAACAATGTTTTCTTTTGGGCCAGCTCCATTGGCAGTACTGACACGGCACCATGACCACAATCCAACTGTCTCTCTTCAGCTTCTCAGCAACCTGCCAAACCTCTTTCTTCCCGTTAATGAATGTGTTTCCCTGCTCTTTTCCTCCAGAAACAGCATCCCAGCTGCTCCACCGAGTGTTTATGCTTCTTAAACAAGTGCCTCAGGTGTGGGGTTGGGTTCCAGTTTGGGTGGTGTACACTTAATGACGTGTTGTATAAAATCCATTGCTGTTAGATCCAGTTATGAAAACATGACGTTAAATGCATTCTATGTGTTTTATTAAGCCATCTGGTTATATTCTGTGGACGTCATGTTTCTTATTTCAGCCCAGAGTGTATGATGACAACCTCATCAGACACACAATACTCCCACCAGCATCAGCGCACAAAACCAACAACTGTTCTCATACTTTTACACACTGTGGGACCGAGTTCTCCCGAGTGAGCAGAGAAAACATTTGAGTAGAACAAAAACCTTTCTTTTTATTGTGCTGAGATAGCAGCTTCACACTGACCATGCCCAGTACAATGCAGACTCCAGAGATGGGGGGGGGGGGATTGTTAGGCAGCTGGTTTTTCATGATTTATGACGGGAGTAATAAAACTTGTTGGTGGCTCCAGCTGAATTGGTTTCAGTCCTTTAAATGTCTGTTTTTCTCTTGCTTTGGCAGACAGCTATGGTGGATACGAGAACCAGCTTTTCAAAGGTAATGATCGAGGTTTTCTATTGTCTACGAAACATCAATGTTGATCCGCACATTCAACATGATTGTCCGTAGGCTTTTCAGATTAGATCCCGTATCAATGAATAAAGGGCGGGACTGTAATGAGGCAATTATAACTAACTTTATTTTTATGTTTAGATGTTACCACTCGTCTCTGTTCTCCATATGCCTATAGAACAACCATTACTCTGCATAGTTAACCCTATGGATATGATCTGGACTATGATTCTAAATGTGATGTTACAGAAGAAAATAAAAAGATAAGAACACAAAAGTGCAGTTTGAGAGATCTGCAGTGAATGATGCAACCTACTTTGGGATTTTTTTTACAATGACATGACAATAAACATTACAAATATTAAACCTTTTGCAAACCAGGACTGCTGTGGTATTTGGTCAGTTGTAAGACATCGTGTTTTGTTTACATTTTTTCCTTGTCTTGTTTTTCAGAGGAGGATTTCACTGGAGAAGAGGAAATGCCTTCATTTAGAGGTGAAGGCCACACACATACACACAAGTCTAATAACAACAAATAATGTGATCTGTGATATGTTCTTTTCCACCAATGACATGCTTTATACACATATCTGTACATGCATGACTTGTACATAAATATCGGAGTTTTCCTGCCATCGTGGTTATGCAATGTGAATACTGAATAACATTTCACTAAGAAATAATGCAACTAAATTCATTTAAAAACTAAAGTTGCAACTATTCTAACAAAACAAACAATCATCTTGTAAAATATCCTGCAAGATTAACTATTAATTAAGCTTTTAAAATGAGGGCTGCTATCAGTAATACTCGTCTCATATACATTATAATATAATAATGAGTCAGCAACAATGGTATCAATCTATTAAAAGGCTTTTTCCCCCTTTGATTGTAAAGTAAATGTTAATACAACTTTGGGTTTTGAGGCTGTCAGGTAATTTGTGCATTGTGATGACAATATTTTATCATCTCTAAACAGCAACTTGTAACTTGTCTTTTGATGACCTTGAATAATCAAATGAAATGTTCGTACACATTAGATTCTGACTTTTTTGTGGTATTAACTTATTCAGTCACACATATTAATGTGCGTTTATATTGATTCTTCATGCAGGTCGCAGCAGGGGCGGCTGTCTGAGGTGTCAGCAGAGCCACTCCCTCCAGCTGGCTGTCAAAGTGCTCTATGGCTTTGTAGCGTTCCTCATCATTACTGTGGCAGTGCTGGCATCGCTCGGTAAGCTTTCTTTTACAATCACGTTGCAGTCGACGAATCCTGTGATGAAGTCTTTAAGCCCTCCATATATCATCTCTTTGACTCCTCCACAGAGACACTAACCTCTCAGGTAGATGCAGTCAACACCCTTGCAATTATTTTGATTATTTCTCTGATAATGCTGATATGCATTAAGAAGTGAGAAGAAAGCTTGTCATGGAAAAAGGTCATATTTTTCTATGTGCTGTATGTGTGTATTAATTAAACACAGTCCATTTAACTCCAGACAGCTGCTCAGCACCAACAGCTGGTTCTTACATTAACATCACATTTTATTGGGTCTGAAAGTCGTAAATCTGAATCTTTTACTACTGTTTCGGGGATCTCAAGAGTACAGAGCGAGAGTGAGGCATGGTGAGAGTGAAGTAAAATCGCACAATGCACGAAGAAGCTATTCAGGTCCAGAAACTTACTGTAAGCACGTTTAAACCCGGCATTATCACGCATCTTGGGTGTTTCAAATGCAAATGGTTAGATCTTTTGAGCTAGCTCTTTCAACACATTTAAACATGCATACCACATACACAGAATCACATCTTTTTATAGAATGCTTTAAACACAGAAACAGAGCTTAGTTTAGATTTGGTCTCGTACAGCTGTGCTAGAGGTTGACACAAAGCCCTGGAAACTTGAGTATAAACAGAAAATATATTTAACTTGGCTGCAACTCCAAACCGTCCATGTGCACGTGGAAAACACAGAGAAAAATAACCTTTGATTTTTCTGTTTCCTGCTCAACATCTGTTTTATAAAAAAAACACATTCCTTTGGTAACAAATGTGGAATGAAGCAACACATGATTTAGCTATTTGCAGATTGTTTGGAGTGAATTGAATATTTTGCCATGCGTCACTTCTAAAGCATTAAAGGTCCCCTATTATACTGTTTTTTACACAAACATTCCTCTGAAGTTTTGGCTCCAAACACCAAACAGATCATTGCAGCATCCCATAATCCCCTCTGTTTCAGCCCTGTTTCAAAAGTGCTGATTCTCTGTCTGTTACTTTAGATGAAAATAAGGAGCCCCTCCCCACGCCCCTCTGAGAGATATTTGGTTAAAAAGAACACAATGGTGCTCTATGAGGAGATTCAGGTGATAAGGTGGGGGGGGGGTTACCTTGGTTGGTGATTGGCTAATGGTTACACAAGCCAAAAAAGCATCAATCATAAAGTGGCTAAAATCTGATCAGCTCATTTTCAGACAGGTTTTTATATAAATGGATCAGGACAAAAAGAGAGAGAATCTTTGTTCCTGAAACTTTCAGAATCTCTTTCCACAGAGGGGACACATGTTGATGTATAAAAGACATGAAAAAGTGGATTTTGCACAATAGGTGACCTTTAAAAAACAAATACTGTTGCATTGTTGCAGAGTATTGATTAAATGAGCCATGCTCAGCGTCACTGTCACAGCAGCTAATACAGTAGAGCAGGTGGTACGCGCAGACCGCATGTGGAAGCATTTATATAGCAAACATACAATGGAACAAGACTGCATTAATCCCCTGAGTCAGGGCTTAGGATGCGGAAAGGTCTGCAAACACACATTATACTAACTTACACTCCCACAAACTCACACTCACTAAATAGTTGTTGCTCTCTTGGGAAATATGTGGGGAAAGAAGCAGGACCTGGCCAGCTGGCTAAACCATCATTCTTCAGTTTGGGTTACGTTTCTTAACTAATGAAAACTTGGTGTCGGGCCTTAAATTACAACTTCCTGTTTTTACTACTTTAAATACTTCCTATGTCCTGTCAACACCGTAATACTGCTGATGTTGATCATTTTTTTATCTATTCCTCAGCATGCAAAAACCATCATAAATAATCGTTTGCATGTTTAAAGCTAATGATTTTATTCCCGATTGACTTTCACTGACAAGAGCAGAATCATGCTCCTACACTGAAACATAAATCCTGAGCTTGGGAATGAGAGTATGTCATATTCCAACACAAGAACTATTTTCTTTCCAATAACTCAATCGTCTTTGTGTTTCCAGTGTTTAGGAAGGTCAACAACCTGTCTGGGGAGGAGTCCGTCTACCACAACAAGATCACCAGGGCTCAGCAAGGCATAGAGGGTAAAGAAGCTTTAGTATTATATTTTATTTTAAAGTCAGGGGGACCTCATAGACCCTAAACACAAGATAAGATAGTACATTATTGATCCCAATTTGGGACATTTTCGCGGGATTACGGGAAAACAAATTTAATTGGAAAATGACTCGCCACAGAAGTTTATCTTGTAAGTTTCTTGGAGCTAGAAATAACACTTTTTTTAGACAAATGGTGAATTTAGTTACATTTTCTTCTGACATTTCATACATTTCTACACAAAATATTCATTGTTTACGTAATTGACAGCCCTATAAGAGCCTGAATTGGCTGTTTTCTATAACTAAAACGCTTTTTTGTGTGTATTTAAAATAAAAAGACCCTTGAGATTGTTAAATGTTTAGAAAGAAATATTCTTGACGACTCCACAAGGTCAATTTTGTAGCTATTCTGGATCTTAAGTGTTCAAGTTTCACTTTTTCTGAGGAACTAAAATATTTCTTGTTCGAAAAAACTATCCTGCCTCACTGTCTTTATTTCTTTCCCATCTATTCTTCTCTGCCTCCACCTCAGATCTGAGCTCCACCTCTAACTGTTCGGGCTGTCTGGATGTGACTCTGTACAGCGAGGAGATCAGCCGACTGAAGAAGGAGTTTGAAGAGATCCAGAAAATGATACTGGGACAGGAGCAGGTACGATAGACCACACAACAAGCTCTAACAGACAAAGGCTTCATTTCCAGAGAGGGCAAAAGTACACACATCCGTTACTGAAGTAGAAGTACAGATTCTCGTGTTTAAAAATACTCTGGTAAAAGTAGAAGTACTGACTAAACTTCTTTACTCAAGTAAAAGTAAAGAAGTATGGGCTTCGTAATGTACTTAAGTAAAAAGTACCCATAACTACCAGCTGTTTTAAAGAGTACCTGACCTCCCTTTATATTAATAGAACAATAATGTCATTGTTAGCTAATGAATGTTTCCATGCTGAACAACGGCAACATGACAACGTTTTCATTGGTCCCTCTTCTTTAGAGAAGACCAGGAAATGATGGATACACGGATCGTGTTCAAATCAATAGGCACGCAATGACTCTAAATAATAATGATCACGCCACCAAACACACATTCAAACTAAAGTAACAAACCTGTAGAAAGTAGAAAGTACAGGTATTAGTGATAAAAATGTAAGAAGTAAAAGTAAAAAGTCGTCAGAAGAATAAGTAGTGGAGTAAAGTACTGATACCAGAAAAATGTACTTAAGTACAGTAACGAAGTATTTGTACTCCACTACTTCCCACCTCTGTTTATTTCCAAGGTTGTGTTTTGTTCAACCAGTCGTCCGAAGACATTACATTTCTGACCCTTTGGTCCCTAAAGGTCCTGGACGGGGCCTCCCAGACCCAAACAATGCTGAAGACCACCAGCAGCCGGCTGACACGCGACATGCAGAACCACCTCATGTCAATCAAACTCCTCAACCAGTCGCTGGAAAGATACCTGGAACGAGTGGAGGGCTGGAAGGAAGTGATCGAGGAAACTGAAGAGAAAATGAAGACGCTGGCGGAGGATCAGTACGAGATCAAAGCCACATCGCAGCAAGTCAACACTACAGTGGCTCTCAGGTGAATAAAGGATAGAAAAAGAGAGGGATGAACAAAGCTTGATCTAATATTATTCTTCGTTGTGTCTTTTTTCATTAATGAGAATAATATATACGATGTTCTAGCTTTAATTTTTGAAATCCTGTTTTAGCTATTTTTGTCAACTTCATGTCTTCGTCCTGGAAAAAATATTGTTGGCTATATTTCACCACAGTTTTCATTAATAAAATAAATACTTTTACAGTATTCATATGATTTTATCAACCCCCATGCTAGATGCTTATCACGTCTCATTAGCTTAATGTACACATTGTTCATGACCTTTGAGTGAACTGGCCAAGAGGGAAATCAGTGGCTGACAGAGTCAAAGCCCCCACTGCACTTTTCTGACAAGCAAATCATTGTTTATGAAGGCAAAGTACAGAAAGAATAATAACTGGGAATTCCGTTTTTAAAAAGGCACAGCTGGAACACATAATGCTGATTCAAACATACTGTAGAACGTGACCAATTGAGAGAGATAGATAGATAGATAGATAGATAGATAGATATAGATAGATAGATAGATAGATAGATATAGAGAGGTAGATAGATAGATAGATAGATAGATAGATAGAGAGGTAGATAGATAGATAGATAGATAGATAGAGAGGTAGATAGATAGATAGATAGATAGATAGATAGATAGATAGATAGATAGATAGATAGATAGATAGATAGATAGATAGATAGTTAGATAGTTAGATAGTTAGTTAGTTAGATAGTTAGATTTAGATAGATAGATAGTTAGTTAGATACAATTTGATTTAATAAAACATCTTCTCATCATATACTTTTTGGTAGCTTCCACAGTTTTTAAAAATGGAAAAATTATGTAATAACGTCTTCTTTGTTTTCCTGTGCTCTCCAGTACACTGTGGATAGATGCCTTGCAGAAGAAAGCTGATGAGGAGACTCTGGTCCTCCAGAAGTTGACAACCGACTGGCAGAACTACAGCCAAGTTCTGAGCGCAATCAAATCCAACACGAGCAGCACCACACAAACAATGCGCTTCCTACAAAACAACATCGTAACAGATCAACAGAGAACCGCCATGTCCACTGAGGTGTACTACGACCTCACACAGCAGGTGTGTGTCTGTTTCAGTTTTCAAGTTTAATTTGAAAAAAGCAAATAAATATTCAAGTGGTCTGCGCTTTTACTGGTAACATTTTTACAACTTGTACAACTGGGCTTACGCCAGCCACTGCCAATTTTGTTGCCCCCATTCTAGTGTTAGGGTAAGGATGGCCTCAAAAAGTCCTGAAAGACGCCATGGCGTATCCATCGCTTAGCACGCACACTCATTTCTGTAACGGTAAAATCCTGTTGCTTTATGATCAGGTTTGAAATGTAAGGTTTGAAATTAGAGACAGACTATTATGGTTCATCCCAGTTAACACAAACATACAACTTCCTCTATTTTTACCTGTTGTCTTGATAAATTCTTTATTATGTACATTTCCAATCGCAGGTGATGAACCTGCAGATGCAACTCGACAATGTTACCTCTTTCATGGATGAACACGAGGAGAACTTGCATGACCTGCACTACCATTCCAGGTAACACACATTTCATACATGTACATATGAGAGGGCATCGTATTGACTTAGTTGTATCCTTTTATGCCTGATTCTAAACTTCTAAACATCCAGGTTTTTCCTTTTTATTCGGATGTCCAAAGCAAACCCTTTGCATCCAGCATAATAAAGAAAACTTAGGCAGTTTGTCCTTTTGAATTTTAATTACGATTGCTAATTGCTAATTTGAGTAAAACATGTGCTTTCCAAGTATAACCTTTGCTCCGATAAGATTATGGTAGTTCAGGAAATGTAAAAACCGACCTGGACTCTGCAACCCTTCTCTTTAGGTACTATGAGAATCGTACAGGTGAGCGTTTCTCTGCATTGGATAGTCGTTTGAACTCCATCTCCATGGAGATCGACACAATCTCCTCCAGCATCAACGCCACCGTCAGCCACGTCCAGAGCATGTACAAGTACATCAACATCGAGAGCTCGTCCTGCCAGAGCCGCATGGGCCGACACTCTGAAGATCTACAGGTAGGACACATTAAAGAGTTCTTTCTTCCTTCCTTATGTATGCTTAACTGCTGAAGTCTTCCTGTGTTTGTTGTGTTTTTTCTTCCTTTGCGTCTTTTCTTTGACGCGTCCTGTCTCTTTTGTCCAGAACCTCAACAACACGGTGTTGTTACTCCTCCACTTGGCCGACACACTGAGACAGCAAAACATGTTTTTGAATGTCCGACTGGATGTAGACGTCAGGAATCTGTCCATGGTGATGGAGGAGATGAAGCTCGTGGATGTGCACCATACCACGCTCATAAAGAACTTCACTATAATAAAAGGTACGGTAGTGGTTGCCATATATATGAAATGAATAGGGCTGTCAAAATCATGGCTGATTCTGTCTATTCTTCATGCACTGAATTGGTCAAAGGGGAAACATCTGCTAGAATCTGAACTGAATCAGCCGCGGTGCCCTGAATGCACTTAACCTGGAAGCCTAAATGAATTATAAATAAACATAAAAAACCTTTTAGCTCCATATTCGGTTATTCCAACCCAAAATTAATTTAAACTAAAATTATGACGATGGACTCAAAGCGAACGATCACACCCCTTTGGGTCATCTTACTGATACCAACACCAACCAAACCTGTGATGAGAACCAACACTCATTGCCCAGCCCGCAGAAATATGCATTCAACAATCAACAAAGAACCCGACCCATAAACCACAAAATTAATGTAATGTAGTTTTCAAACACGCCTAAAAAAGCGTCAGGGATATGGAGCGCTTTTATTCCTCTAAAAGTAAAACCAATGACAATTAGGTTGGACAAGAGTTTATTGACCAACTAGTCAACCAACTATAAGGTGTCAGCCCTTGACATGTACACTTAACTTTTTAACTGAACCTCACCATCCTTCCTCAACAGGTGCTCCTGGACTACCTGGGCCAAAAGGGAACCGTGGTGAGAGCGGTTCGAAAGGACCAATGGGACTGAGTGGGACTAAAGGTGACCGAGGCCCGCTAGGAGGCCGGGGAACTTCTGGAGAGAAAGGTTTTCTCGGGCCCAAAGGAGTTCCGGGTGAAACAGGCCCCACTGGAAACAGAGGGGCAGTAGGGATCAAAGGAGCTAAAGGGGCTATTGGCCCACCTGGACCGCGTGGTGAGAAGGGCCAGAAAGGGGACGCAGGCCTACACGGTTTAGACGGAACCAATGGGAACTCAGGTTTTTCAGGCCTCCCGGGTCAGGCAGGACTCCCGGGCATCATTGGGCCACCAGGAGCCCGGGGGAAACCAGGACCAGTTGGACCGCCTGGACAGCCGGGATACCCTGGGTCTCGAGGCCTGCCATACCCTCAGGCCCCCGTCAACACCCTGCAGGGGGCCGGGACGCCAGCCCCCGCCACCATGAGGCAGTGAGAAGATGGACCCAGAGATGATCTGTCTGGTACCAAGAGGACTTATTAACCAGATGAAGGAAAATCATCCATTGTGACTGGGGACGCAATAATCCCGTTTCTATGGGATTATGCAAGAAAAATCGAGGATTTTATGAACAAAGGCACCATTTCAAAAATGGGATTGTGCTTTAAAGGGGGCGTTCCCCTGATATAATGACATGGCCACAAGAAAGGAACCAAGAGGACGGCGTAGATAAGAGAACACAGAACTGAACTGTTGTTGAGAAGTGAGATGACACAGTACCTGAAGCCAGAAACAGACTGCGTTTGGACAGAAAATGGAAATGGTCTTATGTTGGAGGAAACTGCTGTCATGCAACACATGGGTCTCTTTACATCTTTTCATGAGTGTTTCCTTGTCCAGGAAGCTAAAGAATACAAAAAGCTCTGTCCATGTACAGTATGATGATATTTTACCAGAATTAAAAACTTGTTTTAGATGATAATATTAATAGGAATGGAAAAAAACATCTATATTGAAGTCTTGCCTGGTTGAATGTACATGGTTGAAAATGTTGAGGTTGTTGTCAAACCAACAAAACCTCCTTGGGCAATAAATAGAGCTGTTAACCAAGGATTTAGACTAAAGTGATGGTGTTTCCCGTCCGAGCTACCCAAAGGCTTACATTCCCATATTGGCACAGAAACAAAATCTTTACTTGTTACATTATGTACACATTGACACATTATGTTCAGATGGATGGCACTTTATTGGTTCTTAAAGTGTGACATTGAAGGATTTTTTATCTTTTGGCATTTCAGAGCAGGTACTCTGAAGACTTTTCTTACATCTTCTGCACGAATATGTCATTTTATGATCAGTGATTGAAGAAGTAAAGTTTTCGAATTCATGGCTTCTGAATTTGCGCTCTAACGACTTTTGTTTTACATTGTGTGCAACGTTTGCTTCTATTGTTGCCGTAAGAATAAAGAAAGTAACTCTCTCTTCGACCTATGTTGAAACGTTTTGGTGTGAAGGCTAGGCAGATCACTCATTCAATACAACAATGCATAATAATGTAACACTTGAGAAAGCAGAGGAATGACCAAAGAGGGTTTTTTAGATCTTATAAAACAAGCATAAATAACCTTTTATATCACTTAAAAATCTTTCAAAAAGGGAAACTTACTTTTTTGGAAAACCTGTGTGTTGTAATGAAATGCGACTGGCTTGCATCGAACTTCAATAAAGCTTTTTTAACTCGTTCTCAGTCAGTGTCCTACTGTACTTCCAGAGCAGCGTGCCATTGTTGAGGGAAAGGGAGTGGACATTAATTCAAAACACATGTCTAACCCCTCCCATTGGATTTTTGAGGTAAGCTTCCACAGACTTAAAAATATTCGATTCTCTACATTTTCCCTGTTGTTTTAACATTTGCCATACATTAACATTTTGTAGTTCACAGTAGAATTCAATGGGTACAGTTGTCCATAAATAAGAGTTTAGGATAACAAACAATACATTTGATATGCCTAAAATCATCAGCTTGAAATACTTTCAGAAGATTTTATTATAAGAATCAGCAAACATTAATGTCTGACGCAGGCTTTTGTGCATGTTGTGTTGCAGAAACTCAGCTCCATGTAGCGGGCCGTATTTTCACCATCTCTTCCTCAGTGCTGAAACATGCTTGGTGGGATGTTAGTAACCTGATCTCCAAGAAAAACTTCCTTCAAGAATCCACCCAAAGCCCTTATTCCTGCGGTTCTCATAACTTTATGAGCACGCAACATTTGCTCTAAATCACTCGCTGTTTTCACCACTGAAACCTGAAGCTGGAGCGTAAAATTGCTGCTGTTTCTGATCTATGAAGAAGGAAAATATGGCTTATATAAAATCCAGGATAAGATATTCATTGGTCTGAATTGAAATGCTTTACTTACACATCAGATTTCCTTCAATCTGAATGGTATAATTTGTCCTCTTATGGAGAGCTGGACCTCCTGCAGTCAAACTATTTCCACATGGGGAGCCATGAATCAGTTGGTGGACAGGGCAAAGTATAACAGATGTCACCACAAGAGAGAAGTACTGAGAAAACAAAGAAACAACGGAAGAAATAGAGGATTTATGGAAGGTATGAAGTGGACGAACAGACTGTAAATTCACTATAACTCCAAAGGTATGACTTGTGTTTGGCAAAGGGAATTAGCAGTGTTTCCATCTACTTACTTTGATACACATTTTGAAGTGTGGCAATAGAAAAGCTGGATATTTGATAAAACTTCCTTCACTGTGCAAAAAAATAACTCATAACTCAACTCCTGTCGATGTCTTCCCCGATACACATTTATATGGTGTTTTTCTCCCGACAGCTCAAAACATGGCCTTTATCAGCTGACATGAAGGAACTAAGTTACATCTGCTCTCCATTTTTCTCCCATAGAGTTTTTAAGAGCATTATTTTTAAAATGTATTTATTATGGGGTTTTATTGCATTTAGCCTATGTTTTTTTTAAGTATTGTTCTGCCTTTTGCCTCTGAGTAACTCTAATGACTAACCCCCCTTCACCTGCCATGGTGTGGCTGAAACCGGTGCAGGTGCAGGGGATTTGTAATTAGTGTTTCTCAGAGTCAAAGGCAAAAGGGCTGTGGATTAACCTCTACACTCTATAGACAATAGTTTAATCTCTGCCTCATAATATAACAAAATGTATGCTAACAATATAAGCCAAAACAACTTTAAGAGAACAACAACTTTATATAAGAGCTGTAAGTTTGTCAGCTTGTTGTCGAAATAGCCAAAAAAATGTATGAATGCAGATTTAACAGTAAAAAGGTGTCAGGTGAGGATTGACAAAGCTGCAATACACATTGTACACGTGTACAATTCCTGATCATCACATTGAAGTTAAAACAAATCTGTATTTAATCTTTTCAATGTGCTTTCTCAGCCCTAGCGCCATCGAGATCATATCAGTAACAACAACATGCAGTTATTTATGTTTCAGATTGTCAGCGCCCCATCACACTGAGGTTCCCTTGAGTAATACGGGGGCTGAGGGAACCAAGTCCTGTTTACATTGGCAGGAATCACTTGTTAATTTCGGTTTGCTGTGTACCACATGCTTACAAACAAGTTATATTTGAGAACTTCAAATTGCCAGGGGTCGCTATAGGGGGATTTCTGGAGGAGGTTAATTACTGTGTTCTACTTATTATAGTGGCTCAACATCTCTAATCCATGAGAAAACAACCCCACGAATGTCCATCAAGACAAAAACCTCTTAAGCGTCCTCTTTTGGGTAAATCAGGAAAGCAGCAATGTTTTTATTGTGGTTTGAAAGGTTTAATCGACCTGGAGGTTAAAATAAATACTGTAAAACTACGGCTGCGAGTGAGGTTAAAACATGAAAATCTCCAACACGGACAGAGACAAAGATAGTCCAAGGAAGTGAAGTAAGACGTGTGAATAGTAGAGGCATGGTGTGCTATAGCTGTGGTGAAAAACACCAATCTGAGCCAGCATAAACCCAAAGACCAGATGTGCTTTTCTGGAGCCAGCTCTGACTTTTGGAATATATTTCATCGCTTTGAGTAATTCTCTCACCCTAGAGGCATAGCAACAGGCTGAAAGCTCTAACATCATAATTTATTTTTCTCAGAATCATTAATGACCAGGATGTAACACTTCTCTCCCTCTTTCCACATGAACACTGTAAGGTTGATTGGCTGCGAAGTGGATTGAGTAGCTGTGATGGACTGTAATGGAGTAATAGCTACACCCGTAGGACCAGGACAGCTTTCTGCTGACTGTGCACCTGCACATGGGTGAGAGGAGATTTTCAGTTAGTGTTGGGTCTCATTTGACAAATAACCTTACAAAGAAGGGGGTTAAATGAACAGCATTCAGTATCTTTGGAGGTTGGCAGTGCCGTGACATTGCAATAAAAAAAATTGAATTATTAAAGTTACTATCTGTAATGTCTATGAATACTTTATTTAAACCATTGGCTCAGTGATGCCAACTAGCTTGCTCTTCTCAAATTTGCCTACATAACCGGCTAGCTTAGCAAAGTAACCAACACTGGATTGATGTAGTGTAGCTAAGTAAAAGCCACCTAGCTAACCTTCATTTAGCTACGTTAGCTAGTTAGGAAATAGCTAGGTGAAAAGACACTGAGGAACAACAGAAGTAACACGTAAATGTATCACTCTGCAGTCAAGCAATTGACCAGCTTTCACTAACTCACTTCAGAGTTCACCAATCAGACAGTGTTTTGCTGAAGATAACACTTTGAAAACAATAACATTTGTGACACGTGTTGCTGCAATGTTTTATGAACTTATTATTTACTGAGTCATCTGATTAACAGAAAGCAAACGTCAGTGACTCTTCACATGCTTTTTTTCCCCTTTTAAAACCTCTCAAAATGAAGTCCTTACTCAAGTTCATTCTTATGTCAATAACTACTTACATTTTTATTAAGATCGACAGCAGTGGCAATTGTACCCTCAACCCCTGAAGTGTTAACACCACTTATTAATACTATAACAACTTTGCAATACAGATCAGTTCCTTTTCCATCTTATCTCTTCATCTCTTTTATGTTTAAAATGTACGGATCTCCATGCAGAAAAGTTACACACTCTGAGTAATTGAATAACATTGATATTTCATGCTTTCCCTCAGCTGTCTGTCACATTGATTCCCACGTCAGGTTGTGTAATTTCATGTCATGATGACATTGAATCTGTCAGGAATGGGAGGTGGTACGCAGAGAGACATTACCTAACCTCGACCAACACACATGCACACACGCACACTTACATACACAAACACACATACAATGAGACGTTAGCTAACCGTTGACTTGACAGGCCCCCAAAGAGCTCATTACGTAGACAGCTGTAAAAACACACATGGCCTTTCACTACAGCTCAGGTAACCATTAGTGTGTGTGGGAGAGAGAGAGAAACATCGGAGAGCACACCTGCTGCAATGTGTGTATTGAGTCAGCAACTAACTCTGAAAATAAATAAAGAATTTAGGACTATGATTGAAATTGTGAGATTGTGAGTCCTTCCACCAGCTGTGTTGTCGACTAAAGGTACATGACTGGACCCGGGTCAGACTGGAGTCTCAAATTTGATGACTTTACATTTGACAAAATCAAAAGAGCCTTGCTACTCAACTTGATCTCTAACATCAATGACGTGTGACTTCACCTTTTCACTTGAAAATACTTGATACCTTACCCCATATAAATAATGATCTTATTTATGTGCCACGAATCAATTCTTCAAACCCAATTATGCAATGGTCTACAAAAAAACCTTAATTGCAGTTTGCAGGTTTTGGTAAAGATTGCATTGTAGTTATCTGAGACGGTACTGCCTGGTACAATGTGTAACTTACCGGTGACATCCAAAACAAAGATGTTGTTTCACCTCTACCTAGACTAAATAGGATCATCTATCACTGCCACCTAACTTTAGTTTTTTAACGAGTAAAAAACATTTGTCAAAACTATTTTCTGGGGCTTTTACAATCCAAAGGTTGGCTGCACACCGGTATTTTTTATTTTTATTTAGCCTTTATTTATACAGGTGAATCTGATTAGCCGCTTTCACACCAAGTACTTTGCCGTACTTAGTGCCAGCACTTAGTGCCCAGCACTTAGTACCCCCATGGAACTACTAAGTACAGATCGCGTTCACACCGGAATAAATTCACTGAGGGAAGATTACGCAAATTAAGCCGCTGACGTCACTTCGTCTTCTTCTGCTTTGGGTTTACTGGCAGGCCGCACACAACTTCACGGCGTATACTGCCACCCGAAGTCCCCGGCCGGAAGTCCCCGGAGTTGGGGACTGTAGTCCCAGCAGCTTCTACTGAAGCCATCCGAGTAAATCGCCAGAACGCCGACACCTCCTCATCACTCCACCGCTCCCATGTTTTTTTTTGTGTTGCCATAAGTTATTCTCTCTCCGTTGGTGCGCAGGGCTAATGCTAATGCTAATAATGCTAATGCCAGCAAATACAATGGCGGCTTCACAAAACTTTTCAGAGTTTTACGGGGCGTGGTTTGCAATTCAGAAATCAGAAATTGGTACTTTTTTCTCCCCAGGCTAGTACCACCAGCAGGCACTACAAATGGGGGTAAAAGTTCTCTGAACTAAGTTCTCTTTTTGGTGTGATCGCAAAATTCCAGGCACTATCGGAACTAAACAGGAAAAGTACAGGTAAAAGTACTCCGGTGTGAAAGCGCCTATTGAGACACAAGGTCTCATTCTCAAGAGAGACCTGTTCAGTGGTAACACCACCACACAAAGTTACAGACAGGACACTAAACACAGAGGCAACAATCAAATAAAACATCGTAAAAAGTAGTCAGATATTGCAGGTGCAAACACCCACAGATGATTTCTCCAGCTTTTTTAAAATTAGTTTAAAATCTGTGATGGGTATCAAACTGGTCAGCTTAAGTTCCTGCTGAAGTGTGTTCCAGGTTGAGGGGGCAGAGTATGATATATATATGGTATACATGTTCCCTTGCTTTTTTTAAGATATTGACTTTGAAAAAAGGTCCCGGACCGACCTTTTGAACCCTAAATCACGCAGCTTAAGAAAGTATTTCTGTTGGCAGTGGCTGCAGCGAGGAGAGTGAGACTCACTCCGGGCACAGAGCGTCTGCAGAGTCACGACAGGCGATGGAGGAACAGTCTGAACCCGGTCTTTGTTTACTTCACAAGTTTCCCCTTGAAGTTTGGAAAACAGGAGAAGTTCTGGTCCCTGTTTATCAGGTCAAAGCATAACAAATGTGTCAAGTTGACACCGGAAGAAAATCATTTCAACATTTTGATAATATGCTTATTAAACATTGTTTTAAGACTCAAGCTCCTTTCACATGCATTGCAACCCTCAAAATGAACCCTAACCCAGACATTACCATTGATGCCAGAATCATTCGGAGTGGACGTCCAACAGCCTTTACCCTGCCAACTCCCTAGTAATAGGTCTGTGTAATAGGCTTTCAACCTGGATTAGCAAGGCTAGCAAATAATATATCTTTACTTAAAAAAGGAATTGAAAAACTGGCTAGCCTGGTTTTGTAAAAAGCCTCTGTCTCACTGAACTCAGGTAAATTAGGTCAGGTCTCTACAGGGGGGACTGGCCATTGGGAATACCGGGAGTTTTTCAGGTGGGCCGGTACCGAAGTGGGCCGGTCGGACAATTCACTAGCATCCCCCCCCCCCTTGACCGGTCTGCCGGTCGAGTTTCCCGGGCTGTGTTTTAGTCCCAGTCCGCCCCTGGGTCTCTATACTTTAGCCAGACTTCACTGGGTGTTTTCTTACTATAAATGCAGCTTAGTGGAAAGATTGAGTCAATATGATGGTCACTGGCGAAATAAATAACGCCTAATACCAGAAAAGGTTATCAAAATACATATTTTCTCGTCACACACCTGTTAACCTTGAGCAGCAGCCCGGCTCGTACTCGACTATCTGAGCCTTTTTCCCTCCACTTTATGAGAAATAACTTGCCTGCTCTGATAGGATTTAAAAGAATAACCCAGCATTTCATACCGAGACTAAATTAAGGTATTATATGTTTGTTTTCTTTGCATTGCAGCAGGGGAAAAGTGAGGTCTTGTATTATTATAACCATGTGTTTGGAGTTTGGAGTGAAGCTGCAGCCCAATGAGGAAGATTATTCTGCACTTACCGGCCAGAGGACTTTTGCTGATCTGTTTTCCTTCATTTTATTTTTGACATATTGATCCAGAGAGTATAGCATTGGCTCCAGAAACTGTCGTGTGAACTTGTTCAGTTTTGAAGTGCTTATTTTATTTAGGCTAATTCCAATTAAATGCTTCATCCCTTTTAATGAACCCTTACGAGAAATCGTAATGAGTAATGCCCCAGAAGCATAAATCCAAACATTACACAACATGCGGCCGACTTATCCAAATAAAAATACAAGATGTTTTATCAACAACAGAACAATGACTACAATCCTAGGCGTAGACGAGTATTGAATAACACTGAGCTGTGTTATTGTGCTTGTTATTTTTCACAATCCTTGAAAAATAAGCATTTAAATCCTCTGTTTTAAAAAACTCATGTCCAGTTTAGTATCAACATCTTAATGTGGTTAAGGATGCTTTGGGTTTTTTGTCCGAGAAAGAGCTCAAGGGATTTTATCACTATCATGTAAATTGGTCGTCTGATCTACTCTTTTTCAATCTAAAATGTTTAGTTTATGAACTGTCCTTTGTCCTTTGTCTTTGTTCTTAAGCTTTAACAAACAACCACTTTGATTGTAATAGCTTAAAGCTCTTGGTCCTGGATATCATCATTGAAATCTAGCAGCAATATGACGGTGGTCTTGTTGTGGGTTGGTGGGTTTTCTCTTATTTCTTCTCCTGTTTTGTAATCTTGTTTTCAAGTCATGCAACGCCCACATGGCAGACAGATGTTGTGACCTAGAGGATGAGCTGTGACAGTTTCTCGACATTAATAAAGAATAATGTGGTTTTTAAATAATAACATATTTCTCTTCTACTTAGCCATCGTCTATAAACTTTCGTCAACTCAAGAAATACTTCTGACGGTTTGAAAATTCTGGTGCTCTTCGATGAACGGTCAAAATACATTTTGCAAAGATTTACCACACATCAGGGATTGTAGAAAGACTATTGTATCTCACCATCTCACTGCATGTTTTAGCAATACACTTTTCCTGCTGTTCCATTACGTTGTCTTGAAGTTCGTTTTAAAGTCTTGCATTCAGCGTTACTTCATCATTTTTATTTCACTTTAAAATGTAATGTGTTTTCCCTAAGCCCATGCTACACCCTTCCTCCGAATTTCATGAAAATATGTACAGTAATTTACCTGTTATCCTGGCAATGAAAGAAAAACAAACCAAGCTGAAATCATAACCTTTTTGGCAGCTGTGATTATTCCATGACTCTGCATTTCCTGTCTTCATTTTGGCCTGTTTTAGCTCATTGTTTTTGGACTATTTTCCTATATTTGGAGGTTAATTCACCAAAAGGCAGGGTGTGTTTCCAAAAATCTGCACCCAACACATGACCCTGTACAGACACACGATAAGACCCTTAGTTAACCCTCATTCAGAGTTTTTGGGAG
Source organism: Dissostichus eleginoides (assembly GCA_031216635.1). Lineage (NCBI taxonomy): Eukaryota > Metazoa > Chordata > Actinopteri > Perciformes > Nototheniidae > Dissostichus > Dissostichus eleginoides. The sequence goes on along the minus strand of CM062281.1, from coordinate 22,813,046 downwards.
GAGCTGCAGAATAAAATCCTCCCTCATTTCCCTCCATGTGTTTAGAATAACAGAGGTGCAGCTGCTCACATCACTTAACTCTGCTCTCTGGTGTATTTCAAGCGAAGCAGGGCCTCGTTCACTCAGCACAGCAGCTCTGCCAGAGGAGGGATGTTTGCCATTACTAATTTAAATAACCTTTTTTCCCTGTGTTATGTAACCAGGATCCATACACTGCCATACAGCTGTGTTCTTCCATACTGTAACACTGCCCTTACACGTTCAAAATAAACACTGCCAGAGACACGCATGCATACAATGACTTGGTTTTCTGGTAGTCGAATGCACATTTCAGGAATGGAAATGAGAGGAAAACAAAATCAATGCGTGCATACAGTAATAACGTCATTCATAATAATGTGACGTAAGGATTCTCTGTGACCTCGGAGAATATATCTGATGGTTTAAATACCTTACCTGCTAATTTCTAGACATGAATGAAGCAACAACCAAAAAGTCTTAATATGTTTGTTTTTTTAAATACGATTTTCAAACCAATGTCAGATCACCTGTTGCACAGGTTGTGGGGACCGGCTCCTAATTAAGAATTGAGAGCAGCAGGGTGCCCTCTTCCTTTCACTGCTTAATAAACAGAGGCAGAGAGCAGCACTCTGATCCTTCCTAAATGCAATGCAGTGTCAGCAAGAAACTGGCCTTTAGGTCTTTTTGAGACTTTTTGCCCCATAACCCTCTCTGATTATGGTTTAACAGATTAACAGTTTTGCTTGTCTAACAATTTTCTGCCGGCTGTTTTTGTTTATTGGTTTATTTATATCAAAATCCCTTCCTACACATTTCTGTATTACTGAAGAGGCTGGATGTTCCGAAATTATTAGACAAATGTCCACTTTATTTAACATTTAACAGAAAAGCAGTACAATTTCGGTACAGTGTGAAGGAAATATTATAGACCCTTAAACCACATGCCCTTGAGAGTCTATCAATACATTCCTCTTATGGGAAGAAAATACCAGCTAAAATCTTTTATAAAACTGCCAAACAGCTTCAGTTTAATTTATGTCGCCACACTTGTTGCAAAGCTGTAAATGTGACTAGGCCTTAAACATTTTTAATGGCAGCTGTACCACTGTGGGTTTGAAGAAGTCAGGAGGTCTTTAGGGCAATCAGAGATAATTATGGGATGTTTATAATCTTAAGGCCTAAAACACACGTAAACATGTACGCACACGCAGACAACCACCCACACGACACATTCTTTACTCATTCACTCATGTAAACAGAAAACAAAGACACTAGATAGATCCCTCTTTTATGGAAATGTTTTTAGGGTATCTCGGTCTACATTTTCTAGATCCTTAAGAGCTCAAAGTATTAAGATCCGTAATAAGCTTATATTCTTCAGGATGATGAATTTCCACTGGCAGAAAGGCTAATATCGTACACTGAGCCTTTTCCTGCCAGTAATGCTTCGTGTTGCATCACAAATCACATTTTCCCTCTTCGTATTCGAACAACTTATTCATTTCTCTCCCAACATTCCTCTCACAGGAAGCTTTCCTCCAGGCCTCAGCAGACCTGGCTCCCATTAGCATTTGGAAACCGTTCAGATATTTGTATCTGTGATTGATCGAGAGTGCCCGTTTACCCCCGGAGCTTACTGAGAAGTCAAGAGTAGGACCGCAGACACTCCTCGAAACAAAATGATTCTCCTGAAGGATTAAATGTTGTCCAACGTTTCTTTGGCCCCTGCTTGGCCCAAAGAAGCTTGATTATGCTGTCGAGAAGAAGAAATAAATGAGCGTTCCACTGTCATTCATTTTGGAGGTGCACACTACTTGTCTGATACACAAAGGAGATCATATTTCTACCCATATATGGAAGTAAACAGGGAATACTTTTTGGGTAAAAGGAGGCAGTTTTCAGCTTTTTTTGCAATAAAACAGATTTTCGGTACTGCAACAACATCAGAACAAACAACAGATTAGTGAAAACAGATTGAGTGATATATTTCAAATATCCCCACCATGGTGTCATTTATTTACCATATTGAAATCAATGTGTTTGATTTAATGTTACAAGAGTGAAGTTAATAGGGGGTCTGAGCTGTTTTATCTCCAACTCTTTTACCTTAAATATCATAAACATGTTGTGCAAATCTCACACACACACACATACACATACACACACACACACACACACACACACACACACACACACACACACACACACACACACACACACACACACACACACACACACACACACACACACAGTGGCTGCCAGATTAAACAGCAGGAACACACATGCTGAAAATACGCAATGATCTCACAGGATGTCATCAGCCGGTATGTTAGCTGCATAATAAGTCTTCTGATCATGAAACTTCATAGGAAAAATAACTAATAATAAAATAACCTAACTTGGAGGATGCCACCAACCCCTGCAGTGAAATAAACGTTGACCTTCAAGGGGATGTTCTTTTTTTGAAATATGTTGTTTATGACATTTTCATGGAAACTAGATTTTTGCTTGGCTTTTGTTTCGACACTTTAAGACTCCCTTAACTCAACACCAAGGTTGAAAAGTAAGTAATTCCTTCAAGCAGCTTCACTTTGGGACATTTGACTTCAGAAACAATTTTGAAACGGTATTTATTGACAGGAAATAATAGCTGAGTTTATAGTCAGGATATAACTCTTGTATTGAATAGTAGAAAGATGAGATTTATTTCTTTAGTGGCAAGAATCTCATGACTCCAACAAATAGACCTTTTAATGTATTACTTTTATATTTAATGGATTGACTCCTTAGTTGAAGCTGTGAACTGGGTGGATATGTGGGATTACCGTGTGTCGCCCAAGGCCTGTTATATTATTATAACATCTTAAACAATCATGAATATGATTTCAGAGTCCTTATTTAGTCCTTATCTTATTGGACCAGTTCGCTGTTATTTCAGGTCTTGTTTTCAGCAGTGAGATGTAATCGGTAGTATGCAATCCTTCATGTCTGAGGCCACCGATTACAATCTTGACCGTTAGCAACATCCAAGAGAGATATATTTAAAAAACTGGCCAAGAATAACAAAGAAAATGTGAGTGGGAATTATTTTATAATCCAGTTCATCAGGGTTTAATGCAGCTTCAACTCGACTGCAATGTAATGCTTTAGTGTTCTGCTTATGAACAGGCAGGAACATATCTCTCTCTTAGCAGTTAAAGAAAATTAAACGTTTGCTTTTTTTAACCAAGTAATATTATTGATGTGGAAATCCTTTGGAAAACAAACACCAGCAACACGGAGACACAACATGTTGAAACAAATGTTGGTCGACCATTTAGTTTGGACCCCCTTGGGTGACTGATTTGAATGCACCATGGAGCATGTCTGTATGCATGGACACACACACACACACACACACACACACACACACACACACACACACACATACACGCACACACACACACACTCATGCACACTTTCTTTAGGCTGTTTAATTACCAAACGAAAGCAAACACTGATGTTTAACAGAGCTTGGTATGTGTGTGTGTGTGTGTGTGTGTGTGTGTGTGTGTGTGTGTGTGTGTGTGGGTGCATGAACATGAGTGTGAGGTAGGTCAATATGTATGGCATATAGGGTCATTTCCTTCTTGAAGTGTGAAGACTACTCGTGGTATTTGTCTCGGTGTGTGTGTGCGTGTGTGTGTGTGTTATCATAAGGAGAAACCCTGAGATGGTTCACTTCACTGTCCACATTCGTCTCGACCACGGTGTGCTGCTATGTGTGTGTGTGTGTGTGTGGTCCTCCTTGCATTTTCAACCACCAGCAGATGTCGGGGTGACCACCACGGGGGTAGATGCTATTTTCATGTTTCAGGGTCTGCGTGTGTGTGTGTGTGTGTGTGTGTGTGTGTGTGTGTGTGTGTGTGTGTGTGTGTGTGTGTGTGTGTGTGGGAGAGAGAGAGAGACCACTACAAGGGTGGTAGAGGTTATTGTGACTGGAAGCCTAGCAGATAAAACAACATGGCTGACTTGGACCACCTCAGATCTGAATCTTCCCTACACACACACACACACACACACACACACACACACACACACACACACACACACCACACACACACACACACAACACACACACACACACACATGGAAGCTTTCTTTAATATCCCTTTTCTTTTCCATCTCTCTGTCTCTCGTTTGTTCTAGGTAGATAATGGATTACATGGCATCATTTCTGCAAGTAGTGCTGATAATCAGAACAAAAACACAGTTAAAGCTGCTAAAAGGGCACTTGAGAGTGTAGACCTCTTCCAAGACTTTTCAAGTCAAAAATAATGTGTGCGCCAACATTTTTGGGGTTATTCCTTGGTCCTTGCTACACCCTGAAACTTATTTTAATGAAAATCTGGCTAGTAGATTCTCCGTAATCCTGCTGACTAACAGACAAATAAACCAAGTCATTAAAAACATATCCTCCTTGTGGATTTATTAACACATTGTATCACCTCATATGCATATTTAGACTTAAAAATAAGAAAACACAAGGGGAAGTGTAGCATTAGGACACAATCCAAAGGAAAGTTGCTCAAAATGAATATGAATTAAATGAAAGATCATGTGTATTTTACTTCTACCATCCAGTTGTGTCTCAGCCAGTGGAGGCGACGCCCTGCACCGCAGAATAAGACCTTTCTTATTCGCTTGTTCAGGTGAAAAGTCTTCAATAATACACTGTTTCTGGCCTCCTGGATTAAAGGTTTTCCATTGGAGAGCGGCCATTATGGTAGACCAGACACTGACCTCTGGCTGTTACCAATGTGGAGGTTTAGCAGCCAATGCTTAAGATCTTTTTCACCTTTTCCTTTTTTATTATAAAGAGTGAATGTAGGCAGCTGTAATCATACTAATTGAAGGGAGGTAAAAACTAGGGCAGTGAACTCAGAAATAGTGCAGAAATAGAAGTCATAATGATAGCAGTATTGGTCGTATTTATAGAAGTAACAGTACATTAGCAGTAGATTAGTCAGCCGGTTTAGACGTCTTTTCCCAGCATGCTTTGGAGCAGGTGAGAAGTCTCAGTACAACAAGAGGCAGCTGGACCATCTGCGATCATGAGTCATATTTTCCAAAAAGACCAAATACAGCCTCACCTATTTACAATGAATTCCCGTCATTTCTTCTAACCTTTTATTTTTTTCAACTTTAGGATAAACCTACTAACCTCCTCCAGTGCATCGTGGGAAAAATAACTCTTAATGGTCAGAATAATATCCTCCTCTTACAGTGGTAAAAACCTGGTAATAAGGAAGGGGCCGGCTGACTTTGGGGTCCAGTAAAAAGTTGATTGACACCCACTCACACATAAAGAAGACATGAATGATGGGAAGTGTGGGTGTTTGGCAGGACATCTTGACATTTCTCCCCATAAATATGAGATGAAATATCAGTGACAGAGCTGGACCTGCTCCCTGCCGAGGAAGTCTGTCCTAATTTGCCTCTCCTGTGTCAAAGCCAACGCTTTTATTGTGGCTGATTAGGCCGACCCTTGCCCTTTTGCAAATGACAGTGTCTCTGCCAATTTTCTGTCATTTTATTTGAGAAGCTGAAATTCATTTTGCAGTAGTCTTTTTCTTTTTTAACCACCTTTTTACCAGTTTATCTACTTTGAGCTGCTGTTCCTCCATCTTTTTGTCCTCTTGTTAAGAGGGTGTATTGAAGAGACACTCGCTCTGGGGGGAACTTTGGGAATCTCTTCAGGATTTTTGTACAAAAACCTACACTGTATAACACACTACAGGAAAGGGAAAACCCCAAAAAGCGTATATAGGGCCCCTTTTATCAATACGGAGCCTCATGTCTGTTATATCTTCAACTGCAATTTAAGGAGATGAGAAAATATAATATGTAGTAAAGCTTACTGTACAAGTTTATATTTACTGTAACCACCACGGCTACAGTACAGAAACAATTATATAGCTTTACTCTCGACTTTTTGAACCTATGGAATACTATTCTGGTCATTAATGTGGTAAGACTTGGCATATACTGTAAAGTGACAGGAAGTGCTTTGTTATGATTTATTCTCCATATGAGCGACTCTTCAGACAGTTTTCTAAGTAGCAGTTGGATTCCACAGTTTCTCCGTCACAAAGAATCAAAGCAAATTCCAGACACCACTTTATTTCCACAACAATTAGAGCCAAACGTTCTTATTTTATGAGCCATTTTATAACAAAGGCCCTCTCCCTCCACCCGACTAATTTTTTATAAAAGCACAGCAAAGCATGACACAAAGCATGAGAACTCTCTCGTCTATAACTGGAATTGAAAAACATACTTATAGAGACACTTTAATCCAAGAAGCTTTTATAGCTTTGTGAAAAAATGTTGGTAGAATTTCTGCACCACCTTGTGTTGGAAGAGCAGACTTCAAGTTGAACCCTGAGATCTCACATTCTGCATTCAAGCTGTATCTTGTAGCCAAAATGAAGTTTAATGAATCACATAACGTGCAAGAAATACATTAATTTTATTTTCTATGCATTACATTAAAGTTTTCAAATGACATGGACTAGAAAGTACAACTCTTTTTCCTCTTAAATGTAATAGATCAGAAGTTTAGAGTGACATCAAAATATAAGAAAAGTACAAGTATATCTCATTTCTTAATTACAGTACATAGAATACTTTTTTACATGTGATTCTTATTGATATTTAGCACGAGGCAACAGGTTCAAGTAAGAACAAGTACCAGTGGCTAAATCATCTATCGGGTCATTTCCTCGTCATTCTTGTTGGTTTTTCCGTAGAAGATGTTCAGCCTGCAAGAAAAACACATGAAGTGTCAGCTGATGCATCAACTTACACATATTCAACAGCAAATCTAGGGTCTGCTTTCTGATTACCAGAAAGTCGACGGGGTCTTCTGGTTTGATCCTGGTGCACTCTGTCATGGCCGCAGTGAGCGAGGGCATCACGTACTTCATCAGGTAATTCCTCAGAGGAAGAGAGTGAGCGTCGTGAAGCTCACTCTCCTGCCGCTGCACCTCTGACAAATTCTCCTGCTAAGAAATGACAAGATCATTCGATTGGATGTTAGAATTTACAACTTATATATATCAATATTCCAATTACTTGTATATAGACTATTTCTACTATATTCTATTTTCTTGCACTATTATCTGTTTTATTGTGTTGCACTGTTAGAGGAGCCTGTGACCTAATAATGGAAATGTCATAACTACACTGTAGCTATGCACAACTGACAGTAAAAGCCTTGAATCTTGAATCCTTGTAACACGCAGCACATACCCACTCGTCGTACTGAGCAGCCATCTCAGCCAGCGCTGCTTCGTTCCTGCGTTTCCTCTCAGCAGCCTCTGCAGCCACTTTCTGTTTCCTCTCTTCCTCCTTCTTTCTGTCCTCTTCCTCCTGCTCCTCCCGACTCAGCCCGTAGTTTTTAGGAACCCCCACCAGCTCTGTGATCTTCTTCACAACGTCTGCGTACTCTGGATCATCTGTAGTGACATCTGGAGAGGAACAAGACACCATCACTGTGAAGAAACAAAACCTACAAGTGTCTCTGCAGAACATTATGATGTTTGTCATGAGGTTACACTATTAGATTGCTTCATGGCGAGAAGGCAAAAAGAACATGAAGAAGTGATATGCTCTTTGAAATGTGAATCAAAGAGGTTACCAAGAACTGCGGCGACTACAAAAAGGCAAAGACATGCCCATATGTGTCTTAGCTGCATCATATAAAGCTTAAAAAACTGCAACAAATCACCATTTCTCCGATGAATGTTCTACATTGGAGATACATATTCTGCAATTTATGCATCTTGCAATAATGTGTTTGTCTTGTTTATGTTTTTCTATGAACTTTTTTTTCAAATACCAATATGTTCTGGGTGAATCTCGAGCTCATCGAAGTAGTCCAGCAGAGTTTTCTCGGAGGCACTGAGCTCTCTGTATCTGGTCAGGCGAGAGGAAAACTCCTCCTCGGTGTATCTCATCTCCTCTGCCACACTCTGTGGAAGCCCCCGAGCTCTCTGCGTCAGAAAACCATCCGTCGCATTGAGGGCGAAAACATGCTCTGCAAAACATTAAAACAGTATAATAAGAATGAGGAGATAGTTCTGGGGAGTTCATCTGGGTTTTTTAACAAATAGTATGTTTCATTTCTGCTAAATTAAAGTAAGAAGTGAATCAACAACCTGGAGTGATCTTCTTGATGTATAAAGGTGCTTTGATCATCAAATCCTGGTTCTCTGGGTCCTCCTCTGAATGTTAAAAACACCACATTAGTTTAGTTGTTGTTGTTGTTGTAGCATTAAACAGTTATTACGTTGATGGAATGAAACTTACCGGAGAAAATCAGCTTTCCTTGCTCATAGGTCTTGGGGAAGCCATCGAGAACGAATCCTTGGTTCCTGCATGGCGGCGAATTCAGCTTTTCTTGCAAAATGTCAAAAACCAGATGGTCAGCCAGTCGCCCTGAAGGATCAACACAGAGGTTTAATCATAAAGTAAGGAACTAAATACTCACTATGCACAAATAATCCATCAATAATCAATCTGCAGACAGACTAAAGGCAAAGGTCTCAGGAAAATGTTTTAAAATGTTCACAACGACGTGTCCGAGATGTGCGGTACGACATGTTGGCTATGGTTTAATACAAATTAAGAACTTAATGTAAAACTTTAAGATGTGTTCAAAGCTACAGTTAACATACCTTTATTCAGAACACTCATTTTTAATATCTTATAGCATTATGCAGTAGTTTTCAAGTTTGTAGTAATGTCAAGGCAGCTGTATGCAAACATCCAAACCCCAACTTTAAGTGTCAATAAAGCAAAATGTTTGTCATTATTTAGTGTTGAGTTTCGCTCACTTACCTGCATTCATATCCATGCTGTTGTTGCAGTTTTCCAGTTGTTTCTGTGCAGCAGCCGCCGCTACGTCTTCACTGACACTTTCAGGGTCAACTCCATCAACTATCTCCTTCTGAAGCATATGGAAAGAAACACAAACAATGGTAAATAAGAGTGTATTTTGGTATACATCATTGCTGCCCTCAAAACATTTTCATTACATTTCTTTTTACAGAGATAAACTCCCACCAGAGGGCGGTATACTTCCTTTAGGAGCTGACAGCAATGAGTATAACATAAATGCAATGTTTTATTTCACTGACCAGCTGTGTGATCTTCTCCTCAATGACCTCTTTGATCCTGATGTGGTGAATTTGATAATGATTACAGAGCTTTTCTGAAACAGTGGTTTTTCCCACAGCTGGAGGTCCGACCACGCAGATTCTGATTGGCTGAGGAAATAAATATAAAAAAGGATGTCATGACAGCTTCTACACTACTATTGTAATCATAATGGTGTTGGGATTGTTGTGGATTTCTTTACAGATGTATTTATCTGTGTTTAACACTCACAAGTAGCTTCCTAGTGTTCTGGTATTCTTCCACAATGTTCGCCATGTTTTCTACCATCCCAGCTACAGACGTCCAGGCGAGACTGAAGGAGTCTTTTATGACAAAACCATCCAGGCGGAGGCTGATATTCAGGTACTCCAATTCCTCTGGCTGAAAATAAATAAATAATCAAGTATAGAGATGTGTTCGTTAAGCAATAATCTGACTGGATTCTCATTTATTTCGAATATATTACACATACTGTACCTTAAAAGCCTTCATGGTGATGGCGTCCTGATCTGATAGGAGGTTAATTTCCCCTGGCCCAAGTGTATCGCTTATCATCTGGAGTATTAAGAGCAGAGAATGAGAATTTGTAAGCACTTTTTTTCTTTTTGTCATTTTGACTTAGCAAAGCACTATAACAAGTGATAAGAAACACCAAAACATTTTCATTTCATTTAATGGTTTATTTGAAGAGGGACAGTGCACATTGATGAACATTTTTAACAATTAATGCTTCAAAATGTAAATATGCCGGATTTTAGCTTTGAGCTAATTTCCATCCGTAGTCCCTCACATACAACATTTAAGAACATGACATTTATATACATAGCAAAAATAAATACATGATATGCAGAAAGAGCATGAGCAGCATACACAAGCATTAACCACATGGCAGTACAATGTAGCGGCTACGACATATAAAGTGCAGGAGAAGATAAAAGAGCTACATAAAGTGTGAGAGGAGATACCCCTGTATTGTTAAAGTGCATTTAGCGGTGATTGCACGTTTGTTTGTTTCTCAACCATTCTTTGAGTTGTCCTTTAAAACTGTTCAAAGTGGGACAATCCCGTATCTCAGTTGGGAGGCTATTCCACAATGAGCTGCCTTTAATGGAGAGGATATTTTGTCCAAAAGTGGTCCGTCTACGGTGGACTTCACAGTCTCCTCTGGTTTCTGACCTAGTGCAGCGTCCAGTGTGTTTTCTGTGGATGAATTCCCCTAAGGGAGGGAGGGGGGGGGGGGGCAGTCCATGTAAACATTTATAAAAAAAAACACATGGGGCGAAGCCTGCGAGCGAGTTCAGGCAGTCAACTCGAGCCCCAATGATACATTAACACGTGACGCGTCTCTCTTACAACCAACCAAACACAATCTCCTTAACTTGCCGCTCTATTTAAGCTGCCAGATCTGCCTGCCTCTGCCTCGCTATGCTGCGGCTCGGTCACATTGCTGATGCGTTCACGTGCTGCTTGCCTGCCCCACAACCACCCCAGCTTCCACCTGTAGGCTCGGGGGATAGTTACAGTATCTAATCATCACTCAATGTTCTATGTAAATCTGTGGAGTGATGAGGCCCGAGCCTAGACGCCAAACTCAACTATATGCTGCTCTAATAAACATATTAAGAAACATGTGAGTTGTCTGACTGAAATACTTTTAAAAGACTTAACAATTCAAATTGTGTTTTTCAAGGATGGTACAGTGGTGGTATGAATATGAAAACAATCTGCAATATTGTTTTAAAATCTCATTCATTGTCAGTTTTCTGAAATGAATTGCTGCATTCATGTTAATAACAAGCTTACCTTTACAATTTCCTCTAAAGTGTTCTTGGAGTCATCGACAGCAAGAATGTACTTTGTCTTCGGCCTGAGTTCAATTATGTTTTGGATCACTCTGAAAAAGAAACACAGTTGAGCCCTTCAGCAACCTTAACAAAAAAATAAATAAATACAGCATCTATACAGAAGTACAGTAAATGAAAATCACCCTCCGAGGTCATATACGTGAATCATGGGGATGTGATTTGTGCCCTGTCCAAAGAGAGGAACTTGTGGCATCTGCATCAACCAAGACACCTGTTAGGAAACACAAAAACATTTCAAATGATGTTTGAATCCGTTTTTACACCGCCATACAGAATACTGAAACGTTATCTCATTAATATATACCTTAAAAAAGTAGTGAAAGAGGTTCTCTCCCTTTCCGTACTGAAGACCACAAGCTACAACATATCCAGTTAGCTTGGACTTTTTCTGTCAGATTGGAAATCAAACAGTCTGTGATGTTTTCAGGCATTGCTATCGTTTGTCTTTTCATAGCAACATTCATTTTCATGGCATGAAGGTTGAACTGGACAACATGCTACCATGCTGTTAGGATATTTACCTTCATATGTATTAGGTATGTTGAACTTTTGATCTCAATGTTTTACTTACACCTTTACCCAGTTCCAGCACGAGTTTCTCCAGATTATGGTGGGTTTTAAAGTTTGGATGCGGCCTTCTTCTTCGAAACTCTTCCTCTGTTAGCAGAACATTTGTTTCTTCCTGAAGAGAGAATATAAAAAGGCGTTGGTTGTGTTTTATGCACAGGATGTGTTTGCCTTCATTTTCCCCAGCAGGCTCACCGGGTTCTGAGACTTGGTCATGGCCCAGGTCATCACGCTTGAGACCAGGATGAACGTTTTCCGAGATTTGAAGTTCTCAATCTCAGCATGAAGGGCTACATACAAGGAGGTAAAAGAAAAGAGCAATAGTCTTACATCTTAGGTACAGAAACCAATGTATGCTTAAGCCCGTACTCTAAATAATCAGCCTGCTCACTCTCTCTCTTACCTGTGATTGCCCATGTTGCATCTTCAACCTGCTGCTCTGAGGTGCTTTCTGAGATGTTGTACAACACCACGTCACACTGCAGCAGGCGCTCAAGAAGATCCTCTCGAGTTGGTGACTACCAAAAAAGATTATATACCCAATTACCCTTTGGTATAGTTTAAAAACAAGATCTTAGAACTCTTCCCAGCTCTGGTAAAAGCATTCATTTTGTATTTGTATTATTGGTATATTCACCGTGTATAGTTCAAGCAGAGAGGTTTCTTTATCATCTTTGGTTGAGGAAGTTCCCACTATCTGGAAAACAGGTTCACCTTTTGGGGGGGTCTCCTCTGCTTCTGCCTCCTCAGAGTCCTCTCCGGTCACACATGTCGATAAAAACTGTTAAGAAAGTCAGAAAAATACTGTTACCTCGTGAGAGACATGCCACTTTTCACTAAATATATAACCAGAGGTGGGAAGTTAAGTAACTAAGTACATTTACATTTACTGTACTTTTTTAATTTTGAGATACTTCTACTTTACTTGTGTGTTTCCATTTTATGCTACTTGTACTTCTACTCCACTACAAATCAGATATAAATATAATATAATCAACACTTCAACCAGACTTTAGTTACACCTGGAGTAAATTCACAAGCTACCCTGCAGTATACAAAGTCATTAAAACTATCTGCACCTTTACCAGCTTTGATAACACTTTAATGCATCAATAATAATAATCAAAACATATCATATAATATTAAGAAATGTACCAATTTGCATAATAAGCACTTTTACTTTTGGTAGTTTAAGTATACTTTAAAGCTAATACTTGTATACTTTTACTTGAGTAACATTTGGATTTCAGGACTTGTACCTGAGTAATTTCCTACACGCTATTACTTCTACTTTTACTCAAGTACAAGATCTGAGTACTTCTCCCACCTCTGCATTTTTCACTGAATATAACATTAGCTACTTAGCTTAGCATAGCTACCTTGGCGATGTGTTTGGAGGAATACCTGTCGACGTCGTTGATAAAAACACGTTTTTGTTGCTTTTTATCTCCCATTTTAAGAAGTCAAGTATTGGGTTACTAATGCCTCTAACTTTTATCATTAATGACTTAGTTTATTGCAAAACAAAAGTGTTTTAAAGCTCTAATAAGAAGACTGCATTTCTGGATAATATATGTTGCGTTGTGGGTCCGTTGCTATGGACTCAATTCAGTTGCTAGTGGCTCAGCCAATGAAAGGCCTCGTCCAGACGTCACATTACGTACTTTACGTTCACTACAGTGCTTTGATATAATTGTAGGTTTGAAATGTTTATTTACTAATTGTATGACTTAAGGTGCCACATTGAAGCATTTTGAGATACTTCAATATGTCTATATTATTATATATATTCTGAATATGATAAAGGTGAGCTTTTATGTAACCTACTATTTTCTCCTCATCCATATTAATGTATTAGGTTTACTACTTTTGATTTACGAGTGGATAAAGTTCATTAATCCCAATGAGGTCATACAGTAGTGGAAGAAGTACTTTTAGTTAAAGAAGTAAAAGTAACACAATATAAAAACACTTTTACAAGTAATAGTTGTGCACTATTGTAAAATCCTACTTCTGTAAACTGTAACATACTTGAGTATATACTTAGTTACATTCCCCTCTGCTGTCACTAATAATAATTTAGTTTTCGTCTTCATCACCCCCTATGCAGCTCTTCATCTGAGTCAAGCTCTCTTTATCACACATACGGGATGCAGGACAATGGAGCGCTGACATGGAAACTTTCACAGCACTCTACATATTTATAGAGCTGAGATTCTCTGAGAACCTGCTGGCAGTGTTTGATAATGTGTCTGCTCCACACAGCAGGTCCCAGCACTCAGGAAACAGAGCCTGGTATATATTCAAAGCACAGAGATACTGAGGGCACTGATGCATGGGTGATTAGGTGTTTATGTATCGTAAACCTCTACATTAAAGTTAACCAGTTGTTCCTTTTTAAATCGAAGTCCTGTAATTGCTGACATATCATGGCTTATAAACTCCAAATAAGAGAGAACTAAAGGAATTTGGATCATATGGGAATTTAAAACATATTTTATAACATTCCACTTTTTTACAAGAGCCCGACTAATACGTTTTCTGATGTTTTCTGCCCGTTATTAGCTTTATCCAAGAGATGCAGTATTATTATATATTTCTAAATATATTGTTTCTGTACCTACACTGCAAAAACAAAGCCTCAAAAAACAAGTAAAATAAATAGTAAAATGAGTAATATATTACTTAAAATAAGAAAAATTATCTACCAACAGAACAAGAAAGATTCACTTGCCAAGACCTTCTTAAAACAAGTAAATAAATCTAGCCTAAAAAGATCTACAGATATCTTAAAACAAGTGTTTTTAAACAAAAAATAAGTACATTTGAATTGAAACAAGGAATATCTTTAAGAATTATAATCTTATAAGGAAAATGTGCTTGAATTCAGCATATTCTACTGCTATTGTCCCAAAATTCTATTTTATGTTAGGTAACATATCTTAAATCCAGTGCAGCTTCACTTTAAACAGGTACATTTGTCTAGATACAAAGATGAGATTTAAGAATTATTTTCTTAATATGTAGAAAAATCTACTTAAATTCAGCATTCGGTGCTATTCTTAAAATAAGGCTAAATACCAAGAAACGTAGAGACAAAACCTTCAAAAATCTTTAATCCTATCAAGATATAAACTTTGACTGCTTGCATAAAGAAAAATATGAGTCTCAAATGATTTCTTTTAATGTTTTTATTGTTTTCAAACTGCGTAGTAAAGGTCAGTCATCAGATATGTCTTTAGAAAAAAAGAGAACATTATTTCACTGTAAAATGCAACGCAAGTGAAATTCTCATGACACTTTTGACTCAGCGAACAATTCTCAATAGGATTATAAGTATGAGGGGCCGCTAGGGACATTATTCAGAAATACCGTTCACATACACATGTGAAACACTCTCACACACACTACTGAAACCAACCTAATTTAGAAACATGTAAACATCTCTCATATACACATATGAAACGCTCGCATACACATGAAATCCAAAGTTATTCACATATACATGTCAAACGCACTCATATACACATGTGATACGCACTCACACACACACCTGAAACGCACTCACACACACACCTGAAACGCTCTCACACACATGAAACGCACTCACAACTGAAACTCTCTCACACACACCTGAAACGCTCTCACACACATGAAACGCACTCACACCTGAAACTCTCACACACGAAACGCTCTCCAACAGATATGGGATAGTGTGTTTTATATGTGTGTGAGAGCGTTTCAGGTGTGTGTGTGTCAGTGCGTTTCATGTGTGTGAGAGCGTTTCAGGTGTGAGTGCGTATCACATGTGTATGTGAATAACTTTGGATTTCATGTGTATGCGAGCGTTTCATATGTGTATATGAGAGATTTCTACATATGTTTGAAAATGATTTTGGTTTCAGTAGTGTGTGTGAGAGTGTTTCACATGTGTATGTGAACGGTATTTCTGAATAATGTCCCTAGCGGCCTCTCATACAGTATATAAGTGCCCTAATCACTTATGAACTTTTTCCAGTCGGCCATAGCCTTTTTGTATGAAGTAGTCATGTCACGGTCGTGAATGGCATCCAAGAGGACTTCTGTCTGCACCACAGACAGAAGTGTTGCAATGCACTTAGGATAGGTGAGGTGAAAGGTGTAATAACATGCCATGAGATACATCACGCTTTCATGAATGTCCTCTTTTGGGAAGATGAGCACGGGCATGGTTCCAATGGCCAGTATACAGTTGGTTTCGCAGATGATGACAACAGGGCTGGAGAGTGGTCGTGTCTGAAGAAAGGTGTTGGGGTCTTCTGCAGACTGACACAAAAACAGACAAAGAAATCATCACAAAAAGGCAAACAAATATGATCACATCATTTCACTCTTTGTATCGACATGAGACAATTCTTATAAATGTTCTTACCTCAAGGACGTGGAGCACAGCCTCACTTGCATGCCTTAACTTCTTGGGTGGGGCCATAGGTGATGGGAACATCTCTGGTAAAGCCTTCATCATGGCAATTGAGTGCTTTACTGTTGAAAAAAAAAAGTGTCATTCCGTTTCCTGCAGTCAGTTAATAAACAGACATGGTCAGAGATAATAATCACCTTTGTCAAGCTGCGGAGGCCTCATGAGCTTTTTGAAAACTCCATAAAACTGTGCCCTCTCACAAAAGGTCCCCCACCGGGTCTTAAGTTCCGTTAAGAAGTGGGAGTTGCCTTGATTGAGGACCCGCCGTAGTTCATCCATTAGCTAAGACAACGAGAGAGAAAATATATAGGAGAAATATTAAAATCTACATTCCAAGGGTTAGTAATTCGTCTCATAACTGAATTTCCAAAAAAAGATTCATATATGTATAATGTGATTTAAATGGTCACTTAACAAAAATATTACAGTTCACATAGAAATATGTGTTTTTTTGCAAATGTATGTCTGATGCACACACTATTTTTAAATACATATTGTGGACCAATACTACTAACAAAATAATGTTGTGTGTATCAGAAGCACATTTGTGAAATGTGTTCTTTTTAAATAAGTGGAGGGTTTTTATATATCTATGCAGATTACATATTTGTATTCAATAAGCATATTTGAGTCATTCATTTATAAATAATGAGACAGATCTGATTTAATTGTCATACCATTTCTCATTTCAAATTTGGTCTAACGTTAACCGAATTAGGAAGCATAGTTGTACATAAAACGAAAACATTTGCTTACATGATCCAGTTCTCCAAAGCAAGGATAAGCTTTAAGAATCGTGGAAGGCCTGTCCTGCTCCTTTGTAACATCAGAGTCAATGAAGGCCCTTCTCGCTTGGATTTCGAGGTCCAGGAGCTGAGCAACATCCATCTTGTTCGGTCTGGCCTTGGTTTTATAAATCGCCTGTAGAGTCTTATAGTGTCTCGCCTGGGTCTGTGGGCTCTCAGTTTCTGATGCTAGAAAACATAAACCCCACTATTTTCATTTCTGATGTTAAAGTTTAAATGAGACATTAATACACAAACAGCCATAGTGACTGACACAGGGCAAACATAGATGAGTAATCTTCAATAAAAAAGGGTTCTAAAATAGCTTATTGATATTGTTACATTTTCTTGAAGAGATTGAACGATGTACTATTACAATTTCTGTACTTACCACATAACTGTTCAGCCTCCGGGGCGCTGTATCGAGATGGTGGTGATCTCTCCAAGATCAAGGTTGATGCGGTGGATTCATCAGTCTCATCAGTGGACGTCTCATGGCTGCTCGGAAAGCTCAAACTCCTAGGCCGCTTTCTTGAAGGAGTTGAACCCTGCTTCTTTTTGGGGGTTGTCACATTCTGGACCCTTTTCAAAAGCTGCTTTTTCACAGTTTCCTTACAACACACACGCACGCACGCACGCACGCACGCACGCACGCACGCACGCACGCACGCACGCACGCACGCACGCACGCACGCACGCACGCACGCACGCACGCACGCACGCACGCACGCACGCACGCACGCACGCACGCACGCACGCACGCACGCACGCACGCACGCACGCACGCACGCACGCACGCACGCACGCACACACACACACACACACACACACACACACACACACACACACACACACACACACACACACACACACACACACACACACACACACACACACACACACACACCAGGTTGTGTTATAACTCACATTAAACAAACTTGTATCAAACTCATTACACCATATAAGCAGCACAGAGCTCTTATTGAACTGGATAAAACAAATCACTCCCAGTTTGATAGGCAAATGATTGCAGTGCTTTGTCTGAACCATGAGTTGAAAACTTGAATAGTGACATACCCACTCAGCTCTACTGGTTTGAGATCTGTCCCGAAGCATTGGGTAGTACTCGATTAGATGCTTCGCCATTACAGTGAGTTCACGGCTGCATGGATAGTTAAAGTCATCCCCAGCTGCTCTTTTAATGGAAATCATGCTTGTGACTGTATTCCTGATTAATCGAAGACAGCGAAGATCTTTGGAAAGGACGTAGTCTCCTTCTTCTCCAGCACGCTGCTTTTCAGAAAAGGTTCTTCGTGATTGCTCCAATTCTGTGTCTGTGTATAAGACATACAGTGGACTAGGAAGCTGTACGGTTCTGCTGGCACCATGTTGGGGTTGTGGGCTATGAGAGGGGAAGGAGGGTGGAGAAAAGACGGGGGATGGAGAGGGGTTGGGGCAGGAGGAGGAGGAGGAGGAGGAAGAGGAGGGAAACAAAGAAGGTTGGGGGGTGGGAATAGGGCTGAAATCCCAAGACCCATGAGAGGTACTCGGTCTACACAGGTCTGTCTCCTGGCCCTGTATAAAAGATGCATATATATATATAAAATGGTATTTACAATGAAAAGAGCACTACACTGTGACAACAAAAAATAATCAACACAACCAAAAAACTCCACTTCTTCAAATAACTGCATGATGACTAGGAAAGGCTTACTTGGTAACAGGTTTAAAGTCCCTCAAATGTTATAATCTGGAATTACCTCATTTTCATCATGAGTGAGTCTCCAAATGGTTCTTCTTCTGAAGAAGTGCTCAGGCCCGGGAAGGAGATCACGCAAGTCCTCCTTAGAGAGGCTGGGCAGCATGTCTCTGCTTATATTAGCAGCTGAAAACAGATTTAACCACACAGTTAATAATAAGGTAAAAAGCAACTAATAACATACTTATCTAAATATATAAAATGAAAGACTAATATACATTTCTGGCTGGCTTCACAAGATTTTCTTTAACATTAAAACATGTATTGCACTTACTTATAATTGACATTTAAATGCTGTTACAATAGGTTCATCCAGAGTTAAAGTTATTTTGGCCAAATGAAAATAAAAAGGAACCAGGGAAATTAATAAACGAGGCATGTTGTTAGGATAAATCCATTACACAAATGTGTAAAATCTCATAGGCTATCAAAGTTATACATTTTCGGCATGTTTTATAGTACAATAAAACAAATCCTGATGTTTAAGAGCAAAGACAGTTCAACTTATTTTCAAAACAGTGTCTTTACCTTGAAATCTTTATTCAAATAAGCATAATTGACATCCCAAGCCTGCTTATATCCAAAGGACAGTGTAGTTTCAATAGCCTGCACTATCATACAACAACGCATTTTGAAATACTGTCTACAACAAAGGGCGCCAAAGATGGCTATGCTAAATACTTTACTGTCAGTTGTGGAAGGCTCATTTGCTTCTTGACATTATTTCTGGCAATAATACAGTATCAACTAAAATGTTAACCACGATTTGTCATTTGTGCAGTTATTAACCGCTTACAGTAGATATTAGCTAAGTTAACGCTAGATATGTAGCCAGCTAGCTAGCTAGCTTACTTTGCATGCTAACTTGTTGTCCAACCGATTCAAATAATGTAAAGCTTGCTGGAGAGGTGCAGCATAAAATACACAATTACATTACCTTTTAATGCTGCAGTTGCTATAGGATCCATGCCCGGATATGTGATATCTCTTCCATTTTCATCCATGGCGTAGTTAAATGTGAAATCACTTGCGGAGGTTCAGTCTTCTGCCTGAAGGAAAGCTAGCCAACAACGTCCTGAAGCTAGTTGCACCTGACCTAACACACGCCCTTAACGGACCCTCTTCGCGGTTCCCATTGGAAGATACCATTTCTTAAAGAGGGGTGACGAGAATTG